>CM045765.1:149758647-150358647 GCA_025200525.1 Camellia lanceoleosa
AATGGCCTACCCGACCACGAAAAAGCGTGGCCTCTGACCAGCGAAAAGATGATCTCTGAGACCTCTCCCTCCTTTAGGAAGAAAATGTCTAAAGAAAATGGGGCACAGTTATGGCAGGGGTTAAAGAAAGCACAAAAAAGAGTGGGAAGTTGGGAGGCGAGGCTCGCGGCGGAGACTGCAGAAACCTTCTCAGAAACGAGCACAAAATACAACATCACTTAGGCAGCTCCATTGGTGATAGTGCGAATCTTAAGGTCGGTCAAAAAATGGGGTGTCTACAAGGGTATATCTATTTATCTAACAAAACTCATCCGAGTAGACAAACACATATATGTAGCTAATTATTCCATACATCCATTTCCATTAAATCCCAAATGCCAAATACATGCTATTCACATCTCAATGCCCCGATTCCATACATTTTACAACAAGTATGAAATGGAAGCCAAACAGATAATAAGTACCCTCTGTGCTTACAAATTTATCCAAGAACATTCTTAGTTACACAAAATTGAGTTTCAACTCAACGCAAATACAGCCCTGGACTTACATTCAACAAATAACAATAAAAAAAAAATGAAGCCTTAAAGTCCTTCCAAGTCAATGCCTTGGCTGAGTATAGCACTGATTGAAATGGTTTCTTATAGGGTGAGTCATAGCCCAGTAGAGATATACTACACAATATATGAACCATGACAAGACTAAAGAGGAGTATGCTCATGCCATGCTCATGATAAAACAATTTATCTATCTTTTTATAAAGCATGCAATGCTGAGATACAATAACAGATATAAAACCATTTCCATTTTAAACCATATCTATTACATAAATACAAGCCTGTGAATCTTTAGGTGAGTGTCTGCAAGTAGGCCCTAATGCACTACCATTGTCATTTTTACTAATAAATTGAAGGCTCGAAACCTAACTACACGCGGTTCTACACCCTCACCTAGATTCACCAAGTATTCATCTTTTCAAACAGATACATTTCTAAACATTTCTAAAAATAGAACATTTCCAATGAAATGAATGTAATGCAATGTCCAATGCAACAAATGAGAATATGATTCAATTTACCTAATCGTAACGCCTCAAAATAAACCCACAAATCATACGATATTGACATGCTTAGACAATAGAATAAAAGCTTAAATACATTTCATCGTAGTATTTCTTACAAAGGTATTACATGTTAACAACAAAAGCAAATGTCTTACTAAGCTTAAAATTTTCCAAGTCAACACTTGGTTACAAAAAGAAGAGTACTAACTCTATACAAAATAAGCCCTTGACTTGATATACATGTAATTCAAAATATAATAAAAAAGATGTCCCAGCCACTAAGCCTCTCAAGCTACGCCCTTGAGGTGGCATGCTACCAGATTCAAAAATGATTTCATATAAGGTGAGCCAACACCTAGTAGAGATATGCTAAACATAATATAAGCAATAACTAAAACATTGGCCAATGATAAATGTTTAACTCATATGAATCATTTCATAACTATGGCTCAGAACCTGGCCAAACAATTTAAATGAGATCACATCTCATATCAACAGTATTTCTATTTCAGATGAGATAATAACTCATATTAAACATTTCACACTTCATAACAGATACACATTTTAGTGTCAGATCAATCTCGCATACAAAACCGATTTAGAGGTCCATCCCCATCTTCCCATAAACCGTATTTCCATACTTCACAAATGATACACATTTTGGTGCTATATCGATAACAAACAAAGACACTTCTATATTTCACAAATGATACACATTTTGGTCAGATTAATATCAAACAAAATCGCTTTAGAGGTCCATCCCTATCTTCCCTAAACCGTGGAGTACATCCCCCCTTTCCTCCTACACAATACAATGTAGAAGCAATTATCATATACAAGTTCACTTAATCAATACACAATTTTGTTGTATTATATCAATCGCCATATTCAATGTCTTACTCAATTGATTAGTTTTAGTTTGCTTAATCACCATGCATTGTCTACAACAATCAAGACTATCCTCCACCGATAGCCCCAAGCAATTATTTCTAAATAGATAATAAATGCATCAACAGATAATTTATAAATATTTTCAAAAGTGAGCGATTAATAAATCCAACTTCACTATCCCATCTCATATTGAGCCAATTTCATTATTTTCAACTCAATTTCATATTCTCATCAAAATGTCATTAATTACATAAATGACCCAATTATACCCAAACATGACATTTTTTCCCCTTTTCCAATATTGACCCAAAGGTCTAAATATCATCACTAACATCAATAATCACCTTTTAAGACTCAAACACACACATTTGAGTCCAAAAGACAAAACCCTATTTTATAAAACACAACTCAAACCCTAACTTCCCAAATTTCAACCATCTATACAAATAGCTCAACACCTATGTTAAAGATATAAGAATGAGTAGGAATCCTACCTCAAGAAATGAAACCAATGGGGATGATGGAGAAATCTCTAAATGCTCCAAACCAAGAAATTTTCAGATGGATAGGTGGCTCTCAACAAGCTCTACACTTTTTACAAAGGCACTAAGAGAGGGATCACTTAGCTAGATCAAACCCTAGAGAAGGTAAATTCTAGAGAGAAGCTCTCAAAAGAGGTTTTTAGAAAGTAAGAGAGAGTGAAAGTGAAAAAGGATCTAAAAAGACTCTGTGATATCTCGATATACGATGACCCGGCCGAAGCGGAGAATAGACGCCGAAAGGCCAAGCACAAAATGGACCGCCGAAGCTGGCGGTACCCGCCGAAGCAAAGACACAATCAAAACACTTCGCTAAGCGAAAAAGAAAGCCGCCGAGCGAGATTGCCCTTCTAGAACTTTTACAGACAATGAACTACCGAAAGTGCCAAGATACCGCTGAAAGCACGACCGCCGGCGTAAGAAAATCCGCTGAGCGTGAAAAGCACACCGCAGGTTTTGCAGCACGAAATGCCGAGAGTGTGTAAATCCGCCAAGCGCAAGAAGACCCCGAGGGATAACCCAAAATCAAACTCCGCTCGAAGCAAAAGGACCCGCTGAGCGATCATCAAAATTCGCAACAAGGAATAAGACTAAAGCTCAATCAACCTGTTCAAAACACGTCCAATACATCCTAAAACTCAAACACACGAAATTAAAGGATAACAACAAGATATACAACCACTAACTCCACAAAACCTAAGTCCGAAATACAACAATCAAAGGAAGAGAAACCGGAATCGCTATATAACTCTCATGCATTTCTACAACAATCATGACTATCCTCCACTGATAACCCAAAACATATATTTAAACAATTAAATTCCAATTTTTTTTTTTGATAAATATAATCTATTCCATATCTCATCAAATATGAACAACTACACTAGTTTTCATATCACAATCACGTTCGGTAACCTCTCAACGTCCATTTCTAACCGTGTCGGTTTTATTCCAACAGATACATTAAGCAAAATAATACCGTTAATGCCCGAGAAAACCTAATGTTCTTTCCAAACTCATTCTCTAAGCATTATTCAATTATGACATCCTATTTTGATCAAAAGCCCCAAAAATTAAACGTAATTCCTTTGTTTTCTTTAAAAATGCGTTTTTGGTCACAAACCGGTAAAAATTTCAAAACGAATCGAATCGACGTCCGTTTTTGTTCAAATTTAAAACATAACTCTTTCATAACCTTACAAACTTATTTCAAGTTTACACTTTCGTAATTTGGGCATCAACTTTTTATTTTTCTCAAAATTTCTCTTTTAAGCAAATAAATCACAAATTTTTCAAAAATTCTAATTAAATTATATAATTCTAAGCTCTCTATAATCAAGTAAAAATATATAAAGAAGTGTAGGAAAAATTCCTACCTCAAGCTAAAAGAGGAAACAAGCAAAAATTTAAAATTTTGATTTTGTCAAATTTCAATATCTACCGGTTAAAATGTTGCTCTCGCCAATCTCTTCATTTTGGCGTCAAGAACTGAGGTCTAAAACTTAATCAATTTTGGTGGATCAAAGATTTTACATGATGGATGTCAAAAAATAAAAATAAAAAATAAAAAATCTGTGAGGGAGAGAGAACTGAGCCGAGATAGAGAGAGAGAGAAAAAAAGAGAGGATCGAAAGTGGGAGAGTGAAAAGCAGCTCTCTGGAAATTGTAAAGAAAGGAATGGCAAATGGTGGACAACCCCACGTGGGGTTTGTCTTTTTACTTATTTATTTATTATTATTTTATTATTTTCAATTCAATACAAATCTAACTCTATATATATATATATATATATCAATTTGAAATAGGTTTCAATATCATTATAAATTTAGTAACATAAATAACAAAATGATATAATTTTTTCACACCATAAAATATATTTCGTTTTTATGGTGCACACTATAAATATTTGTAACTCTCTTAGAATAATAATAATAATAATAATAATAATAATAATAATAATAATAATACATGATTACAAACGAATCATGATTCAATCAATTAGTTCCAAAATGAATGGAGTATAATAATTTAAAGAAATTTCCAACTACTTAAGGTGGTCCCCACCATTCACATAATTGAATATGAACCAAAATGATTAAATATGGGCCAATCAAATAAATCCCAAAAAATTAAATTTATATCTCATTTATTACTCAAGACCCAAGAATTACTATAACAAATAAATAAATAAATAAAATAATTTTGCAAAGGGGGGCTTACGAAGTTGAAATCAATAAGTAATTTAATTTATTTTTCATCAATTTAAAAAGAATGTTTCACGACACCACAACAATAATAATAAGGGCAAAATTCAATTTCATTCAACTCGCTATAATTCACAAGTTTATTGAAGCTTTGGTGGTATATTGATTCGCTTGATAGTGGAAAAAATTCTCGAGGTGGATCTTTTGAGAAGTTGACGAAGCTCGTATGCCAAACCACTATAAATCGCCAGATTTGATTTTTTCCTTTTACTTTTATATTTATTGCTTTATTCCTTTTTTATATTTAAATTTAGATATTTTGATTATTATATTTAATATTGTAAAATTATTTTTAATAACTCAATTCACCTTCTCACTTAAGTTGTGTACCCAGGATAACACACTTTCACGTGCTCTGCTAGAAATGATATGCAAAAATAATCTGGTTGGAATAACAAAAAAATACGATTATTATGATGTGTCACGTAATTAATCAAAATCTTTTTGGATACTGTAATTATGACTTGCAGTTGTAATTTTTTATGAATTAATGTGAATAACTCTACATACCTTACTTATATAAGCATAGATCCTACATTTGAGTTACCCCAGCTGAAGCATAGCACAACCCAAACCCAATACTCAGAGGTTCAGCGTCGTAACAAGACAATACTTGAAGACATAACAAATTAATAATGCAGTAGAGTAAAATAAAATGGTATCCAAATCTTTATTCTTTTAAAAAAATATATACATTGAACTTCTATTTGATTACATTGGCGTAATCGACTATGATTACAAAGTGCTTTGTGCTTACCCTATGCACTAGTCCTAACACGCCATTTAAAAGTAGTTAACAACTATAAACGCATTTGAGTGAGAAATATTATACTAAGAGCATAAGGGTATAAAAACCACCATGAATAATTTATAGGTTAAATTGAGAATTGTTTTGTTCGAACAAAAATCATATAAACAAAATGATCATAACCATTGTATAGAAAAGAACAGAGAGTCAGTGGATAATTACGTCCCCAAACAAGTGACCTTTAGAAGGCCAGATATGTAAATCCCCAACCCTGACCTTGAGGGTCACAAAGGTAATAACAACACGTAACATAATAGAGAATCAGTGGATATTTAAGTCCTCCAAACATGTGATCATGATCTTCAGAGAACCAGATATTTAAGTTTCTAGGCTTGGGACTTTTGTGGTGATATTTATAAAATAATTGTCAAAAAAACACATTTAATAAATAATTATATTCATAAGTTTGTCTTTTTAATCAAATAAATTTCATTTAACAAATAATATATTTTAAAAATTAATATAAATTACAAAACATAATTTATATAAAACAATTTATAGTAACTCAAAATATAATATTGATCCCAAACTTAATTTCGATTTCCAGCTCACCCTCTCCTAAGCTCCTCCTTTGTTATATTTTTCCCTTCCTATCCTTCCATTCAAATTCACCTATTTATAGGTGATTGAAAGCTTCACTACTGATAGTATTTAGCAGCCACATGGCTTACCACATTGAGCAGCTGGTTTCCCCCGTGTGTCCCTTTTTCTCAATTCAAGATGATTCATCATTATATTATTTATTCTGCTTTATTTGCATTCCTTTCCGTTTCCTTGTTTCTTTCTCTCTTTTCTTTTGTTTTATTTTCTTATTGCTTTGCTTTCATCATCAGCAGCACCATAGCACATTTTCTCCGAATTCTACTATAACCCAAATAACGTTATGATTACATTATTATTTTTTTTATAAAACAATGACTCCTAATTAAATTATATTTTAACATATATAATTATAAAATTAAATATTCTTTTCAAAATATGAATTTAACTATTTTATATTATAAAATAACTAATTTAACTTAAAGTATTCAAAAATAAATTATCATATAATTTGCGTAAAAGGTATTATTCGGAGTGTTATAAACACTTTTTTGTATAATAAAATACTAAAAAATTGTCATACCAAAATATTATAATAGATCATAATCAAACACCACTTGAAATATAATTAAAGATCCAATACACCACTTTACACATAATTAAAAATATAAGAAATTAACAAAGACCTTTACAATTAATAATCAAAATAATATAACATGAGTTATAATCAAGTCATAATTTTTATATTATAAAATTTTCCATTATTTTTATTTTTTTTAGAAAAAAATATATATTTTGATATAAGTGAAATTTATGATTTTTCTTAAATTTGATTAACACAAATAAGAATTTAATTTTAGGTCACGAATGAACCCTTTTTTTTTTTTTTTTTTTTAACATTGGAAGAAATTTTTTTTTTTTGGACTTTGGAAGATTTTTTTTTGTTTTGTTTTAGTCTTCTAAATAGGATCACACGTAAATAAAAATTTTCATCAACTATTAGCAAATCTGCTTGTATTTAACTTTCAATTAATAAATTTTATTCATATAAAGTATTAAGATTCAAAACTAATTTTTTATTTTAAAAATAAGAATAATACCATATGCAATAATTAATATACTAATTATTATACTAACGGATGATATCACATAATTTAAAATTTTTTAAATCTTTTTAATTAATATAAAAATATATTAAAGTAAAATTCGAAGCAAAACACAAATGTGCAAAGAACAATTTATCCTTTTTATTATTTATATCATCGACCCATATATGTTCTTGAAATATGAAGACTTGGAGAAGAACTTTATTATTTATAGGGTTTGGTTATAGTGTGCAACTTACACCTTACACTTACACCTTTTGTGAAAAATTAAACCTTACATTTACACCTTTTTTGAGGTTGCACACCATATGCAACCCACTTACACCTTACACCTTACACTTACACCTTACACTTACACCTTATACTTATACTTACACCTTACACTTACACTTTTTGTGTAAGTGGCACATGGTATGCAATTGCACACTTAAGAAAAGTCCTTATTTATATCGTCTAACAGGTACTATTTTTGAAATATAGAGACTTAAAGAGAGACCCAATAGGAGAAGTGAAGAAGTTGGCTTCCTTCCTCGGCCGACCTTTGGCCAACGACGATGAGGCCGAGAAGATTGTGCGACGGTGTAGCATAGAGAGGTTGAAGAACTTGGAAGTGAACAGAGATGGTGTGGATCCATGGTCTGGTTTTCCCAAGAGCGTGGTCTTTGAGAGATTGGAATAATAAGCTATCAACAGAGACGAAAGATAGGCTTGATGAAATCACGCGTGAAGTTTGAAGGGTTTGGTCTTTCTACTTACTCTCATTTTGTGTCATTTTGTGTTCTTCATTGTCTCTCAATCATTCTTATGCTTGAATAATTGGTTGCTTAGCACCATCCCACGTAGATAAAGTGAATTTCTCAGTTCACATTTTAATTAACTTCATTTTAGAAAGTGGTCAAGGGTTTGATTCTTTTTACTCTCCAATAATTGGTTAGTCAGAACCAACCAAAGTGGATAATGTAAATTTCTCAATTCACATTTTAATGAAATGAACTATGGGGTTCAAATCTTTTTATTGTGGTATGTGCTTTATTCTACTGTATTTTCTTGAGATTTTTCTCTCGTTTTGAGAATTTCTCTGTAATAATAGTTTGTGATATTTAATCTTTATTATGATTGTGATTTATTAGCAATGCTCAAAGTTCTAATCTTTTTACTAGGGGCCTGTTTTACTTTACTTGTGTTTGTTTATGATTTTTCTCTTTGAAAATTTCTCTATAATTATAGTATGTTATTTGATCATTAGGGTAAATTACACTTTTCACCCCTGCATTTCGCACAAAATTTTATTTTGGCTCTTTACATATGAAATCATGATAGTTAATGCCTTACACTTTTAGTCAAATCCCACTTTGGTCTCTACACATAAAATCGTGACAGTTAACCCCCTACACTTTTACTGAGATCCCACTTTGGTCCCTACATGTAATGCCCTAACCCTTTACATGTCATTGATATTGTCCGTTTTGAGCCATGGCCGCATGGATTTGTTCTTCCCAATGGGTCACCCATCCCAGAACTACTTTAGCCTAAACACGCTTAACTAGAGAGTTCTGCTAGGGATTTCAGCACCCGAGAAAAGGCTTCGATGCTATATAAGAGTCTAAGTTTTTACTTTTATAGCCCAGGAACTCCCTTTCCATTCTCGATGTGGGACACCGGGACCTTACAATCCATTCCCTTTAAGGTGACGCCCCATGCAAGAGCCTACCAAATTCAAAGTTCGCGCCATATGCACCGAGAGATGTCAAGGGCCCACACTCTGACTTTGTAGAGTCGGCTCGATACCATTTGTAATGCCCCAACCCTTCAAATGTCATTGATATTGTCCGCTGGACCACGCCTGACGATTTGTTCTTCTCCTGGTCACCCATTGCGTAACCATTTCACCCTAAGCACGCTTAATCGGAGAGTTCGTTAGATTTCACTAAGTTTTTACTTTTATAGCCAAGGAACTTGTTCCATTCGATGTAAGACACGAATCTTACAATCCACCTTTAACCGCCCCACATGCACCGAGACGCCGAGGCCCACTCGATATCATTTGTATCATCCCAACCTTCATATGTCATCAATATTGTCCGCTGGCCACTCTTGCACGGATTTGTTTTTCCTAGTGGGTCACAAATCCTAACTACTTCAGCTTAACGCTTATCGGGGAGTTTCATGAATTTCACCACCGGCCTTGATGTTATATAAGGGTCTATGTTTTTACCTTTATAGCCTAGGAACTTCCCATTTACTCCCGATGTAGAACACCAGGACCTTTTCTCTAGTGTAGAGAAGGAGTTCTTGGGCTATAAAAGTAAAAACTTAGACCCTTATATAGCATTGAGGCCTTTTCCCTGGTGGTGAAATCTCTAATAAAACTCCACAGTTAAACGTATTTACGTTGGATTAGTTCTATAATAGGTGACCCATCGAAAGAACAAATTGCACCAGAGCTCAAAGTTTAACAATATCGATGATATGTGAAGAGTTGGGGCATTACAAATGGTATCGAGCCGATTTCCTGAGTACCGAGTGTGGGCCTCGCGCCTTCCTGCATGTGGGCGGATTTGTGAGTCAAGGTGCTACGCATCGGGAATGGAGGGGGAGTTCCTAGGCTATAAAAGTAAAAACCTAGACCTTTATATAACATCGAGGCATTTCCCCGAGTTGTGAAATCCCTAACAGAACTCCCCAGTCAAGCGTGCTTAGACTGGAGTAGTTTTGGGATGGGTGATTCACTGGGAAGAACAAATCCGTGTGGGTATAGCCCAAAGTGGACAATATCGATGACATGTGAAGGGTTGGGACGTTACACTATACAAGTGTCAATGTCCCTCCTCTGTTACTTCATTTTTAAATATTTAACGAAATTTAGTCATGTGACAAAAATGTGACTACGAAATGAGGTAAAAGAGAAAAATCAGCCATATTTTCCACCAACACACTTTGTTCTATGTGATAAGTACATAAGAGTTATATAATATATATATATATATATATGTTTGTATGGTAAAAATTAGAACGAAAATGTAAGAAAGTAGAGCTTTTGAAATAAATAAATAAAAATGCGATAAAGAAATAAAAAAGAAAGAAAGATGAATAGACAGAAGACTATGTTACCGTAAAAAATCGTAAAAACACTAGTTCATCTTCTTAATTGTTCACAATCTGCGTTTTATTTTAGCCTAAATATTTTGATGTAAATTTTAGAATAAAGTGTATATTGGTGAAAAATGTAGATAATTTTTTTTTCATAGATTCTGTTAAACATTTAAATAATTGAGTAACAGAAATGGGACATTGACACTTTTGTAGGGATTAAAGTGAAATTTGACCAAAAGTACAGGGAGTTAACTGTCACAATTTCATATGTAAGGATCAAAGTGAGATTTGATTAGAAATATAAGAGGTTGACTGTCATGATTTTATGTATATGGGTCAAAGTGATATTGGATTTACTTGTGTAGGGATTAAAGTGAAATTTGACCAAAAATACAGGAGTTAACTACCACAATTTCATGTACCATGATCAAAGTGAGATTTGAATGCAAGAGGTTGACTGTCATGATTTTATATGTAAGGGTCAATGTGAAATTTGATTCAAAGTGCAGGAGTGTAAAGTGTACTTTATCAGGATTTTTATTACAATTGTGTGATTCATTAGAGCAAGAGATCAAGGGTCAATATTTGTTATGGATAATAAACTGCAAAATCAGGTAGGAATCCTCTACGTCGATGTATAGGCTATGATTAGTTATCGCAAATTGACAACAAAAGACAAAATGGACTTCAATGCTAGTTATTTTTACATTGTGTTTAGTTGAGAGATTTGAGAAATTATTTAGAAAGAAAAAAGAAAAAGGTGTATGAAATTAGATAAAATATAAGTATATTATATTCATATTTTACCTATCTTTTCCCTTTCCCTTTTTAAATTCCTTCCCAAATCTCCTAACTAAACACAACTTTAAGAAAAATTGCCATTAAGTTGGAAGTGGGACAATTATTTTACTAAAAGGTGAGAATCTTTTAGGTGTAATTTTGGTGTGTTTTATTATACCAAAAGAGTTACACCCCACATGTATGTAATTATTTTTAGGAAAAATTATTAAAAAAAAAACTCCAAGAGTTTGACCATTGTAACAAAATAAATAATAATTTTTAATTTTATCAATTTAAATCTTAAATCTTTTATTTGTTCTCAATTAAACTATTTCTCTATTTCGCTATAAAAACCAATGAAAAAAATGATATTTTAGTCTACATTGAGTTTAATGGCTAGAATATCATTTTTCCATTGATTTTATTTAATCTAAAATAGGTGATGAATAGTTTAGATTGAGAACAAATCTAGAAAACTCTTGCATGGTTGACTTGTTTTTTTTTTTTAAATGTTTGAAATCCTTATCGAATGTTTGGTTGAGGGATTTGGGAAATGATTTGGAAAGAAAAAGGAAAAATGTATGTAAAACTATGTGAAATGTATGTATATTTTATTCATATTTCACCTATCTTTTTCCTTTACTTTTCTAAATATTTTCTCAAATCCCTCAACCAAACACAACATAAAAGAACTCTCTTAATTTCACCTACAATGATGTGACAGGATAGGTGTCAACTTTTAATTTGTCATATACTCAATTATATTGGGTCTCACTACCTTGTCACATCATTGTGAGTGAATTTAGAGGGTCTAAATTGGGATCTCTAACTTTTTTTTAAAAAATTGCATTTTATTATTTGAGAGTTATGTTTTTCTTACTCGAAATTCATGCATGTAATAATGTTTAGTAAGAGAATTTAATGTAATTAAAATTTGTGAAGCTTTTTTTGAAATCTCAAGGACGGTCTACATAATTTACCTTAAAAGAAAATTAATAATAATCAAAAAGGGAAATTACAAAAAATAAAAATATAAAAAATAAGAGTTTGAGTTTTGTAACAAAATAATTTTTTTATTTTATCAATTTAAATCTTAATTTTTTAATTTATTTTCTGAATAATTTTTCATTAATTACATGTTTAGTCGAAAGCAATTAGGCAGTGAGGGACCAATGTACCCTTACGATAGAGGGACAACTCTCCCTTTATGATAAACCACAAGAATAAGATTCAAGTACTACGATCAAGACGCCGTCTACAACGTCATAGATGACATCAAATATTCGACAGTCCCTAACGAATTAATGAAGAATTTAGTAGGTTGCTAGAGAGACTTCCATGCATTTGTTAAATTCCAACCAGATCTCACTATTAGAGGAGGAATTGTAACAACCTCGCATCGCTTATCAATAACCCCTTAATTATATATCGACATCGCTAAAACCTCGATAATGACTGATAATCGAATTAACTGAAGTACTGAATGATTGAAATCGAGACTGTAATTGAATGAGTTTGTCTGTTATATTGCATATTGTATCTGTTTGCTTGAATGACTATCTGTTTGAATTCGTATGTTTAAACTGTTAATTGAAGGCCTTATCGGCGGCCGATTTCGAAACCGTTTGATGTTTTAGAATCAGTAGAATATTTCTGATTGGATGGTATATTTATTTGAAAATTGGTTAGGAACGATTAAATTAGAATAAAGTGAGTTAATTGAGAACTTGGACTTATTTACCGTTTAAACCACTTAATGGACCTATTGTTTAGTACTATCATTAGAGCCTTATCACTTAACAAAGCTTTTGATCAGCTCTACTTCATGTTCTAACCGACTGCATAAGTGAGAAAGGAGAGAGTGAGAAGTAAGGGAGATTTGAGCTCATATTGGTGAATTAGCTTGGAGTGCTTGGAATTAAAGTGTAACTTGGCTAAATTAAGTTGCTAGGCTTGAAATCAACACTCTAGGTAAGGAATCCATTGTCTTCTTATCATCTTGGAGCTTTATTTTGCATGATTCTTGCTCAATTGTAGAATTAAACCATGTTTGAGTCCATATAGGTTGATTCATGCTAGAATTCATGCATGCATGTTGAATTTCCTTGAAGAATTATACATGCATGCTCATGTTTAAGCTATGGTCCATGTTTCCATCTTGTTTTCCAATTATTGAGCTCCTTAGAGCAAGATTTGAAGCTTGGTTTTGGTTTAAAACCCATGCATTGCATGTTTGGAAAGTGTTCTTGAAAATGGGTTTGAATGTTGGATTTAATTAACCAACCTTTGGGGCTTGAATTCATAAATTGAGCTTTAAAACTTGTTGTACTATGAGTTTGAAATGTTTTCCCAGAATTTGGGCCCAAGAGGTTGAGTCTTTGCTTGAAGAATGCTTGGTTTGAGCTTGGAAGGCAAATTTGGAAATTCGAGATTTGGCTTCTTCGCTCGAGCGACCAACGTTTTCTCTGAGCCACGCTCGAGCGAAGGATTGGTGGCTCGAGCGTAAAAATCGAGCATCCAGTATTTTTACTGTTTCATCAGACCGCTCGAGCGAAGAAAGACTCGCTCGAGCGAACCCTTTGATTTTGGAAGCTCGCTCGAGCGAGAATCGAGCGAGCATCGCGCGAGAAAAACCAGCAACCAAGATTTTTATCGTTCATCGCATCGCCGAGCGAAGGATGGTTCGCCGAGAAGCCTTTGATTTTGCAACCTCGCCGAGCGAAGGAAGGCTTCGCCGAGCGAGACCCTGTTCAAAGAACTTTTGAAAAATGCCTTCCAATCAGATTTTTGCATCCTCATCCCATCCTAGGCATTCTTAGGCCTAGTTTAAGGCATCTTAATGAGGATATAGACATAGAACCACACCGAGGGAATTTAGGATTTAATTATCATCCTTTCCAATTGTAAACTTAGTGTGTGTTCTATTTGCTCACCGCTTAGGGTTGGCTCACGGGACGCCATTTAGCTATTGATAGCCCAATCACCGTGAGTAACAGTTGTGTAAAGATATGTTCAAAATGGTTATATTTCAATCGAATCGAACTGCTTTATTGAACCGATATTGTTTATTGAATGAATGTATGTCTTGTGTTTCGAATCAGATTATGGCATCCTTAGCACCCATCGTTATTGATATAGAGCTCACGCTTTCCTCGTGGAACCATATTGTTTATCGATTGATGGCCATCATTATTGTTGGTTCATATGTCGGCCCTTTTGGACCTACTGCTTATAGGCTAATGGATGTACCACATATGACCGCTTGATTGAAATATCGCTTGATAAAATCGATTGATCGAAATCGAAAGATTGAAATATCAGATAATGAATTGATTTCGTTAATGTAAGGACATTCATTCATAACCTCTTTACGCTTTATGTTATTTACTGGGCTTTAGCTCACTGTTTATATATATATGTAGGTTCTCAGCAGCCAGACCGGAGCTAGGAGCGTGGGTTAGTCCCCAGTTTTGTCAAGCCAGCCAATGTGTCTCACTGTGAGGTTCCGAGACGCCATGCCATGGCTTGGGGTGTTTTTGTTCCCCCACTTGTCTCCTACTGTTTTGTTCAGATTGTTTACTATTTACCTGTTTTACTGTACGGTTATCGAGGAATTAGGTTCCCGTACTGAATGGTTGTAAATGATTGTATAGACTGTACCGTTCTGAAATGTATGAATGCATAAAAATGTTTTTGGCATACCGATTTTCACAGCTCAATGGACACTAGTTATTTATCAGATTTTCCGCCAGTTCTCAGACTGCTTAATTGTATTATCGTTTCAGAGGCCTTCTGAATCTTGACATCGCCATTTGCTAAACCCATAGGGCCGGGTTTGGGTCGTGACAAGAATTCCATGTATTATATTAACTAATGGAGACAGTAGTTGGTTAGATGCAATGTCCCCAAAAATGAGAGAATGGTTTGATGTTAATGTAACTACAGTCATGATTAATGAAAAAATTTATTAGTTTTATTTATGAAACCCTCAAAGTTTTATTTACTTACCACATTTCCCACTACTAGAAAAGGGAGTATTGGCCACGGAAATTTTTGCGACGGTTTAAAAATCGTCGCATTAGCTTTGTTTTTGCAACAGTAAATGATGCCGTCGTGAAATAAATTTTTTTATGCATTTTAAACTTCAAGACCGTAGCAAAAAATAGTATTTTACGCGAGGGTTTCTCACCCATCGTTTTTTTTTTTCGATTGTTTATTTTGTTTTGCGATGCCATTTATTCTTCCGTCAGAAAAACTTTTATTTTTGCTTCCCTGACCTTCCTCTTTGCCCTATCGCCCATACCCTTTCAATATCCTCTTCTCGGATCAACCATAAAAGGGAAAAAACTGCCTATCTTCTCCAACGCTTTTGTCTAACAAGAGCTCCCAACATCACAACCCCAACACCACCAAAGATGGGAAGAGCTAACCCTCCTCTCATCTCCTTTTCTTTCCTTCACACTCGCCGCATGCACTCGCAATCTCTCTCTCTTGCTCTCGCCTCGCTAGGCTCACAGATCGTCAGTAACATGCAGGCGATTTCCCACGGTTCTCCCTCCAAAGATCCGTATATCTCTCCTCTACTCTCGCTTTCCTCTCATTGTTCTCCTCTTTTCTCTTCTTTTCATTGAATCAAACCCTTTTCATTGATTTAACCTAAACACCAGTTTAAAAAATTAGGTTTTGATCTCAATTGAAAACGGCAAACAAGTGGCCATTTTGGATCTGTTGGGTTTTCTCATTAAGTGTAATGTGGATATAACCTCATAAAGCGCATACCCTAATCTCTGCAAGTATACATTTTAATTAGACAAAGCCTCATGGTAGCTAAAGCTTTACATATTTTTCTGTAATATAAGCATTTTAATACTTAACAAAAATTAAAACTCTGAAACATGTAACAAACACTATTAAAATAAATTGACAACTTAATAACAGAAAATAATAAAATAAAAACATGCCCCTCTTGGAGTGGGGGAAATTCGGCGAATATTCTACCTGAAACTCCAACGCTGAATCATTCAATACTAATAGAATTGGTGTTCCAATGCCAGTTCTCTAGTTAGGCCAAGATTGTTGCATATTTTTTGTGCAATCAATGTTAACTCCTTGCTTGTCTTACATGAAAATTTCATTTGAAATGTGATTTTGCGGGAGGTTATTAGAATTTAGCCAAATAGTTTTGGCCCAGTGAATTGAGATGATGCAATGAAGAAATATTTTATGCTTTTAAAATAGGAATTTTATGTCTTTATCAAAATTGAGAACTTGGGGGAAGATGACAATCAATAATCTTTTTCATTGAGTTAGTGTTAAATTTTCTAGAGGAAACAGAACATAGTAAGTATTTAATTACAAAATTTGTGGTTCCTTGAATTATTGTAAAATTTAGTTAAATCTATATAACAATGGAAGGGTTAGTTTGAATTCAATACTCAAAATATATATGTGTCAAAATTTAAACCTTTAGATTGCTTCAATCCAAGGGTCAAAAATATCTTAAAATGTATGTGATCCAATGGTTTAAATTGTCTCATCTCAACTTTCAATGGTTGAGATGTCTCTATGTCCTAACGGTCCAAAATGTCTCTCTCCTCTCTATCACAGATTCACACGACTCATCTCCTCTCTCTGCCTCATTTCAATTTCAACTCTCTCTCTACTCGTGACGGAGCTCATTGACCATCGACCATCGCGACGCCGACGACCACCACGTGGCTAATCCGGAGCCGTTGATCGAGATTTGGAAGCTTAAGGTCTGCCATGGAGGGTCCAGATTCAGATGGAGGCGAAATCGAGATTCAAATGAAGGGCAAATTTCAAGGACTCCATCTGGGTTCAATGCTTATAAGCTCGATTCGAGACTGTTGCTCGGTGTTTTGGGTGCCTCTCTCCCGTGTAAGTTACTACCCTCCCCTTGGCGCCTTTCTATTTTCTTTCAATTTTTTTTACATATATATAGTTGTATCTACACATTCTTCTTGAAAACACGGGTTTCATAGTTTTTATATACATTTTGTTCAACAATGAATTTATTTGAAACTAACCCACAAAACCCTTTTGATTTGTGGGTTGTGTTTGTTTCATTCCCCTGCTTTTATTGACATGTACATGTGTGTATATTTAGACATTCAATTCCTTGGAACCCATATTCGTATTAGTGCCTAAGTGAATTGTAACTAACCTATTTATTAGTTTTATTTCTCTTCATAGAGAAAATCTTAAGTTAAGAAGCTAACCCATATTCTATTTATTCATTTGTAACTAACCCATATTCTCTTCATTTTTCTATCCCCATTGAATGTCCCTTTAGGAATGTAATTTAGTGGGCTAGCGATTTAAAGCCCGGTCCCAAGATCATAGAGGAACTATGGGTCAGATTTATCCTCGATGGTACCCTGCTTATAATATTGGGTTACAGGTAACCTTCCACAGATGATTATAAATTCAGCTCCCAAGATAAATGTAAGAAACCCAAGACAACATTTGGTTAGAAATGCTCTTCGTGGTCTTTTTCTTTTTCTCAATTTTGGTTTGATGGGTTAGATTCACAATCTACTTTATATATCTAGTCGATGAACTAATTCAATGAGTTAAATGAATGTTTCACTAACGCCTTATCTTCTGAATTCTTATCTTTGGGTGGTTGTGCTATTTTGATTTTTTTACTTCTATATTTATTTATTTTTTAATTTTTGTAATTATGTAAGATATATTAACCTGTATTTTTTAAATTTGAATCAATTAGAAGTTTAATGACTCGAAAATAAAAATTTAAAATTTAAAATAATATATGATTGAGAAAATATGAAATAATAATTTTTTATACATATGAATAAATAAGTAATGTAAATTGTGGAAAAAAAATAAATCCATTTATTTCAAGGAAGATCTCTGTGGTTTGTTTCGACTTAATTAAAGTGGGTGGAAGGAAGATCTCTCGTAAGATCGAGGTGTGTAATGTGTTTGTGGGTACATTATGAAAATTTGATGTTAGTTTGTTACTTTTTTTTTTTCAGATGTTGCAAAGAAAGATTCTTTTCATTTTCTCAAAAGGGTCCTCGAGGAATTTAAGGCCCTCTCCGCCAATGACACTGCTTTCTAATGTTACTATTCGCCACGGTTCATCCAAATGTGTGTCTTGACATATGAGGTATGTCTTCTAACATTGTTGTGAGGTGTCTTATAATTTGGGAAAATAGCTCTGCAATCTTGAATTTTTAGACATTCTATGGCTTCCAATGGCATAATGGTGGCGTTAATTTCTTTTATTCTAATTAAGGTTCCAAGACCAAAGTATACTAATAAAAAAAGGTTCTTAATCCAGAGTCAATAAATCATTGCAGCTGCAGGGTATGTGAACTCGAACACACAGATTATGAAGATAAATAAAGGCTATAAAGGCCACATTGCATACTTCTTCTGTCCTTCAAATGTTTAGATTATTGATGTTACCCATTGTGTTTAGTAATTCACTTGCGTAAATTGCAAAAAAAAAAAGGCCACTATTAGTTTAGTTTCATTGAAATTCATTGGGGATCGAAACAAAGGCCACTATTAGTTTCATGGTTTAAATTCATTGTCTATAACAATGCTGTTGTTGGTTGATTATTAAATCGCAAACCTGATTGAACGCTTGGAAGCTTGGAAGCTATCTCCTATGATCAAATCAATTTGGTGTATATTATATATTATCCAAGAATAAGAGAAATTTTCTATCTCCAATGATCAAATCAATTTTCTATTCTTGGATGTTCAAGATCAATTTGTTTCTCTTCTATCTCCTATTTCTCTTCTTTCTTCTCTCACCATATTTGTCTCTTTCTCTCCCTCTCTATATTATTTCATATTTTCTCCATCTCTCTATTTTCTTTCATTGTATTTTTTTTTTGGGGGGGGTTCTTTGTGATCTGATTGATGTCTTCTTCTAATAAGAAGATGAAAGGGGTTGCTATGGATCCATCATCTTATGGTGGATTTGGGGATTCTAAGGCCAGGATCAAGCATCAGACTCTCTTGCAGGACTACCAAGATTTGCAAAAAGTAACCTTCTGTGTTTTTTCTTCCTATATATGCATAGATCTAGGATTTTCTTTGAAATTTCTTTTTGGTTTTTATTTTTTATTTTTTTGTTGTCTGATTTGTTTTTCCCCTCTTTTATATATGCTTGGGTTTGATGGTTTGATCCAGTATGTGTTTGTGGGGTTACTTTTTATTAGATGAATTTGGGGCTTGATTACTTCAATTTTGGTAGGTAGAGTTTGTAGTTGTCTAATATATTCCTTCATATGAGTCTTTTAGGAAGAAAACCCAATACTAACTCCAAAAATTTCATAGATCCAACTATTTCTCTTCTATTTTTCATGTAATCGATATTGTATTTTGTTTCTCCGATCCGATGTTCAAGATCCGCTTTTCTATTTTTCTTAAATTATATTTCTTATTTCTCTCAAATCAATTTCTCTTATTCTGGATGTTCAAGACTTGGTGTACAGAACGAAATAGTGTTTAGTGTATACTGTAATGTTTATTTTGTTTAATGTTTATTTTGTATATTTTGTATACCGGTAAGAACAATTGTATTTTGTTTATTTCTCTCAATAATGTATATAGATTTCTCTTATTTTGTTTATTTTGTATACCGTAAGAACAATTGTATTTTGTTTCTCCGATCGCCATCCGCTTTTGTTTATTTTGGTTTGAAATTAATGTATACCGTAATCTTATGTGTTTGGATTTGATTTATTTGTTTGTTGTTAGATTTTTATTTTCTCATTGTAAGTGTACATCATTGTAAGTGTATATCGTTGTTTATTCTCTTCATTAATAGTGTTTAGTGTTCATTGCTTTTAAATTGTAAAAAAATAAATAAATTGTGAAGTGATTTTTGAAGTCGATTTTTCTACTTTGGGGGAAATGATAGAGAAAACAATTGTTATGTAAATCCATATTTTCATTGGGTTTGGTCCCAAAATTAAATTCTGTGAGGGAAAGGTACAGATTTAAAAATTTGCATTGCAAAGGTATGGGAGGACAACAACTCTTTTTGTTTTTGCTTTGTTAGAAAATACGTGTTTATTATTTATGACTAAGTAAGTTGTTCTTACTTATTCCTCAATTTGAGTTTTTCATTGACAATCTATTTATGATATAATATTTATTGCTGTTGAGAGAACAGAGTGTTCCTAGAAGTTTGAATTTGCACATGACATCGATAATAACTAAAATTCATGTCTTATGAATTTCTATTTATTTGTTTCTTTCCACTGTATTTGAAAACTAGATGAAATAACCTTACATTTTCTGAAAACTAGAGATTCAGTTTTTGGATTTGGAAACTTTGCAGGGGTAGTAGAGGTTAACAGAGTTTCACACACTGATTAATCTAGATATGGGTTGTGAATTACACCGTGCCTTCAGGCACGGGCATACGCTAGTTTAACAATAAGAAGAAGAATAGAGAAGAAAAGAGAAATTGTATGCTGGAATGGGAAAAGAGAGATTGAATTAGGATTCTCTCCATCATCCTCTTGTATTAATATTAAATTGGTAACTACAAATACACTTCCAAGTTTACATAACACGTAATACTTATCATGCCCAACTTGCAAATAATGGGGTGAAAATTCTTACTACCAAGCCTTTTAGCGAATACATCTTCTAACTGATATACAAATCAAAACCTTGCTCAACTTTTTCTTAATAAACTGTCTATCAACTTCAACATTTTGGTTCTATCATGTTGAACTATATTATGAGCGATGTTCATGGAACCTTATTGAGAAAAACCATAAACAACATTCGAGAAATAAAAGAAACCTATAAAGCTTCATTTAAGTTCCAATTACCTCACCATCGCCTCAACAGTTCTCAAAAGCCTTTCCCTTTTCACTCCAACATCCTCCGTAGAGTAGTCACCATGGACCTCCATCAACTTGCCAAGATCAAACTTGGGAGCTTTCAAGATCTTGACTTTGCGAATGAAGACATTCTGCAGCAGAGGGTAGATTTACACCCCTAATCACAATATAAATCTTTTAGTAAAACCTAGAGCCACATTAGCTCCCAAATTCCATGAGCCAAGCTGCCACGTAAGCTCACAATATAGATCTTTTAGTTTCTTGAAACTTCTGATTTTTAATGAAAAATTAAGTAGTTTTTCTCTTTTCAATGCATCTCAAATTATGAATAACTTTGCTTATATTCACAAATTTATATTTGTAATTGCAGTGCGTCATGAGAAATTTGCTAAAATAATTCTCTTTTTTCTTGTTTGTTGGGTTCATTTAATAGTTTCTTTCTTATCAGTATTTTATTGACAATTTCTTGCAAAACCGATTAATTGCAATGAATTACATACATGAGGGAACTGATGATGACATATGGGTCAAGAACAATTTTAAGTTGAAAGATTACTCAATTAATGATATTCGTGCCAATTTTTATCAAGTGAGGATTGGCAACTGAATCATAAAACTGAGGCAGCAGTGGGAGTGCTGGTTGTTGTTTTGTTCTGTTAATGCTGGTGCTATTTTCTTTTTATTGTTTTCTGCTGGTGTCTTGCCAAGGTTTAGTGTGTCAACCTGGTTGAGATATGTTCCACTAGCAACGATGCAATGTTATTACCCAAGTACTAGATTTGAAAACAATTCAAATTTGCAAACGTTATAATAGCAGTTAGTGTTTTGATAATGATACTTCTCCAACTCACAACGCTCACGATTCCATAGCTATCCCAAACATGCAATTTCCAACACATTCTGTATTGAATAATTGCATACCATAGCAAATAATAAAGCCTTTTGTCTTGAGTACAATTCTATAGCACAATAAATGTGTTCTTTAATGCTATCGACTATTCTCTTATCCCTTCTATCTCTTTCTATCCATGCATTTATAATGCCTTTAATAAAAGACCCTATTCTATCCTTTTTACAATTGTTTGAGGAGGAAAAACTAACCTAATAGTTACTAAAGCTAGACACAATTTTAGTTGTTAATTGTAGAAGACTTGCATAGTGCCTATCCAAGCCTATTCAATTGCGAATAAAGGCTATTTCTCATGAATGACGCAAGACAACATGTTGTTGTCCTCTTCAAGTCTTTTGTTGTCCTTGGTTGATTCTGCTCCACTTATTTTAAAGAAGCTCTTACTTCTATATAGATTGTACCTTCTTCACTTGAGTAAGATATATGTGTGTCTGGTATGTATATTCGCTATTGGTTTGGGACCTTGAGTAAACCGACCGCAATCCATAGCCAAACAAATTTTGTTTTTTTTTTTTTTTTTGAAGTCAAACTTTGATCCGGGAGCAAAATGTACATTGATGAACAGAGCCAAAACAAGCTAATCAGTTTTGGTTCATATTCTAGCTTTCACCAGAATATGTAGAATGTGGCCCTTGTAGAGGTCAAGACTGATTTCTTTGGGTGAACTAACACTTCAACTAATAATTGATATCACATATGACATATCAAGGCCATAGCTTTTAATTCAACGTAGTGGATTTTCTTAATTGCAACTTCAAACTGCACTTAAGTTCTGTATTTTTCTGAGTTCCCATTTAGGAACATATCACCGTGATGCTATTTTTTCTTTCCGATTGAGCTTGAACCTCACCTAATATAAACATATGAGTCTCTTTCCCTTCCAAAGATAAGGCTTATTTTTAAGGAGAAAACTTTACAAATGTTGGCAACCTGTATGCTGCTACTAAATGAGACTTGTAGAACTTGCTATAATGGCCAAGCAAATTGACTGTATGATCATAGTCTGGGTGAGTGCAATTTTTGCTAGTTGCTCCAAAATTTGGTCATAATCCTATAGCTTACCTCCAACTCGAGAATCAATATGAGACATGCCCTTAGAATCTCCCATGAGTTGATTGATTCTTCCTTCACTTGTAAAAGTTTTGACTAAATTTTTCTAATTTTTAAAATTGTATAGTCGAAAAATGGACCAAAAAAGTACATAGATATTTTTTTTGACTAAAAAAGAAAGAGAATATTTTGGTCTTATTACGAAAGAATTAAATTCGTGCCAAGCAAACATTCATTACTTTTTTTTGATTTCTATACTAGTGGAAGTAGTTGGCTTCATTTAACACATTCTAACTAGTGCCACTTGTCAACAAAACCCCTCTAAAAAATTAGTAAAGTGGTAAAAGCTTAGGCACCAAGAGTGAGAACAAGGGTTTGAGTACAATTGCAGCTAGGCAGGCACTCTGCAAATAATGCTAAAGGATAGGTCTATGATTAGTTCACCTAGAACTAGGAATGGCCTGTTGTATGGATCATCTTGAGTGGCCTAACTGTCATTATTATGAACTTGTAAAACCTACTTCATGGTTAAAAATTCTTCTGCATGGTTTTTAATTCTTGAATGTTATGGAAGTGTAAGCCTACATTGTTGTTTTATCAGACATGCAGAATGTTCGTGTAAATTTCATTTTACTGATGTGTATTCTGTTTTGTAAGATTTCTGATCTGAAAAGTAACCAAATGCAGCTATGACGAATCAAGTGTTAATAGATAATGGAAATCGGATGATGGATGAGACTGATCAAGCCATTGAGAGGTTAAAAAAGGTTAGTATATCTATTCTGCTCCAATCAACTCAACAAGCCTTGCACCAATTGCCTTTGGTTGCTACATATGTCCATCTTCTCCAGCTAACTCTATGTAAAGCTATATATTGATTAAAGACTTAAAAGTCCAAACATGGCCTGACCCACATGTAATTGTTTTGGCCCCCTCAATGTGATTCGAGTCACTCTTTCATGCCTATGCATTAGTTAACCTACAATGCACAAGGGCAAAGCCATCTCAAATGGCATTCCCCCACTTTATCTTCAATCTGTGTCACTACTAACATAATTTGATTTTAAGTTTTATGTTGGCTTTTTGCTTTCCACAACCCTCTTCCCCCTCTCCGGGCTTGGGATGGGTTTTCTGAAACCCCTCTCGTATCACTAATGGCACCTGTTGTTGTTACTACTACTACAGCTTGGTGCTTTCCTTCAAAAACAATCATTTGATCTTTTGCTGGTTTGCTTGTATCAATTTTGGCTAACTCAGTGAGTTTCAGTTATCTATCTTAGAGTGGTATAGGAATTATTGGACATTTAGTTTTATCTTTTTTATTTACTTAGGGAGACTGTTATTCTACTGTCAAAAAATTGCATTGGTAGCCCCATCCTTCACCCATATGTCTCACAGTGACACATGAGAGAAGGCTTTGGATTAGCCCCCTCCTTTCGTTATTACTGATATAATTAGCCTTTTCCTTTTTTTACTTTTGATGATAGGTTGGCAAGTTAACTAGAGTTAGTTCACTTTTGCTACATACTGTTAAAACAGCTACATTTGGCAATGCCCAGAAAGCTAGCACATATCTAAAAGTATGCATTTGTTAGCTTTGTCTTGGTATTCTAAGTTGCAATTAAAAATGACAAAAAGAAAGTTATGTTGCAAATAATTGTAACTGACCTATCTGAAGACTAAAATTTTCTCAACTTGTGCGATGAACTTGTCTGTGGTTAGAGGTGCTCATGGATAACAATTGTTCTAGTTTACATTTTTTATTTTTCTATGCCACGTCATATACCTGCTAATAGACCTCCAGTTTTTAAATTTGTTTGGCACATATTGTCATCTCATTTGGTTTTGGGTCTTGGAAGCAATTTGGTGTGGAATTAAAAAGAAATAAATAAATGATGATGGTTTTTTTATCCAATAACTTGAACCTTGAATCCTGATAAAGCTTTTTGTGGTGCTACCAATGTGAAGCAACACCACCAAAATATGCACATTTTGTTTAACATATGTAAATTAGTGACTCTCCCAAATGTGCCCCACCAAGAGAGAGAGGGGGAGAAGGCGGTGGCGAAATTACTTATAATCTTCAAATGCTTATTTTTTCAGGTTCTTTGTTTTTGTAATAGGTTGTCCATGACACAATTAATGTTGGAACCGATACTGCAGCAGCTATGAAGGCGCAAGTACATTGTTAGACTAATTTGAGAAACCAAGTTGACAGCTTCTAAAATTTAGGTGTGAGAACTGAAGCATCATACTTCTTTTATGTTTAGACTGAACAAATGAGTGGAATTGTTAATGAGTTGGACTCTATCCATTTCTCAATCAAGAAGGCTTCTAAACTGGTGAAGGAAATTGGTAGGCAAGTCAATCTCTAAATTATTCACATCTCTCTTCTCTGATATAATTAATTATATTGTAAATGATTATTTTTTTTATTTTCTTTTTTCAGATGCAACCCTTTTGAGTACGTGATAATATTTTTGCATATCGATATTGGAGCTTACAATCTTATTTATGTATTTATTTATTTATTGAAATAAATATCCAATGTTTTACCCTTTTTGTAAGCTTGAAATTAATTATATTGTAAATGTTTTTTTTTTTTTTTTTTTTTTTGCTGCAGATGCAACCCTTTTGAGTACGTGATGATATTTTCGCATGTCGATATGGCAACTTACAATCTTTTTTGTATTTATTTATTTTTTGAAATAAATATCGAATGTTTTACATTTTCTATAAGTTTGAAATTAATCATATTGTAAATGATTTTTTTTGTGTGTGCAGATGCAACCTCTTTTGAGTACGTGATGATATTTTTGCATATCGATATTGGAGCTTACTGTTGATATTAAAACAAACTATGATATATAAGTTTTTTTATTTGTATTGCCGATACTTTTGTTTTGTTTTAGATACAAAAATTTAAGTTCTTGAATATCAAAAATTATTAGTATTGTTGGAAGATGTTTTATGTATTTTGGTAAAGAATATTTGGTTTACAATTATTACATTGTATATATATATATATATATGTATGGTTTTGTGAATGTGAATGTGGATATGAATGTATTTTATTTTAGAAAATATTAATAATTTGTACAGGGCATAAATTAATAAATTAATAAAATATATATTGATTTTATGAAAACAATTTTATTGCGAAAATAATAACCGTCGCTAATGTAAACATTATTTCCTCACATTTTATTAGTGACGGGTTAACCTGTAGTATATACATATTAGTTCAAATCTTTAGCGACGGTTTAAACTGTTGCAAATATGGTATTAATTTAATTATACTTTTTTGCGACATTTTAGACTGTCGCTAATAATACTTTTTGCGACGTCAAATACCATCGCTAAAAAAGTTTTGGCGACCAAGAACCAACATCGCTACTAAAAGTGAAGTTTTTTCCTCTTTTTTGTGTTAGGTGAAACTATCGCAAAAATCATTGATTAGCCGTCGCTACAAGAAAGCGACGGTTTGTAACCGTCGCAAATACTTTTTGTCACGCCCCTTTCCGCTACCCTCCATTTTCCGTCGCTACTCCATCGCAAAAAGTCTTTTGCGACAATATATGGACCTTTGCGACGTTTGAGATCGTCGCAAAAAGTCTGATTTTTAGTAGTGTCCCTTATCATCAACTATTACATCTTGAGTCACATCACTATTTTTTACACTAATGATTACATTTCATAAAACATTAGAAAATTCAGCGGGGTCCATAACGATTGATCCTCTATGATCAACTTCCTCTTTGCTAAGACCAACTTCCAAAATCGGCGACTAGGATCAACATCACTAGTATCATCACCACCTTTGCATACATCAATCTTTGACAAACTCGTGCGACCTTTATGCTCATGAATAATCAAGAAGTAAAAAAATGGGCAGAAAATAATATTTTTTTTGTAAGTCAAAATTTTGTTCAATACGAGTTATGTCAAAATTGTTGTCTCTCCGTTTGAAGGAAGACGACTAGATTAGATTAGGGATACACAAAAATAATATCAAAATTTTATATATTGATGAAGAACTCTCCTCCTCCTCTGATAATATGAACCAGAACAAAGGCCCATCCGCCCAATCTCCCTCTACCTCGAAGGACCCTTAAGAACAGGCAAAATCGCCTGGGCCAGAAGCCTCAGACGACACAATTACTTATTCTGCCGGAAGAATAAGCTTCAAGGACTACGATCAAGACGCCGTCCACAACGTCATAGAGGACATCAAATACTCGACAGTCCCTACCGAATTAATGAAGAATTTAGTAGGTTGCCAAAGAGACTTTTATGTATTTGTTAAATTCCAACCAGATCTCACTATTAGAGGAGGAATTCTATGTATTATATTAACTAATGGGAACAGTAGTTAGTTAGATGTAATGTCTCAAAAAATGAGAGAATGGTTTGATGTTAATGTAACCACTGTCATAATTAATGAAAAATTTTATTAGTTTTATTTATGAAACCCCTCAAAGTTTTATTTACTTACTACGTTTCCCTTATTATCAACTATTACATTTTGAGTCACATCACTAATTTTACACTAATGATTACATTTCAGAAACATTAGAAAATTCAACGGGTCCATAATGATCGATCCTCTATGATCAACTTCCTCTCGCTAACACCAACCTTCAAATCGATGCACTCAAGATCAACATCACTATTATCATCACCACCTCACAGACATCAATCTCAAACAAACTCAAACGATCTCTGCATTCATGAATAACTGAAGAAGTAAAAAAATGGACAGAAAATAATATTTTGTTTGTAAGTTGAAATTTCGTTCAATACGAGTTATGTCAAAATTGATGTCTCTTTGTTTAGAGGGAAGACGACTAGATTAGATTAGGGATACACAAAAATAATATCAACAATTTATATACTGACGAAGAACTCTCCTTCTCCTCTGATAACATGAACCAGAACAGAGGCTCATCCGCCCAGTCCCCCTCTACCTCAAAGGACCCTTAAGAACAGGCAAAACCGTCTAGGCTAGAAGCCTCAGACGACACAATTACTTATTCTTCCAGAAGAATAAGCTTCAAGGACTATAATCAAGACGCCGTCCACAACGTCATAGACGACATCAAATACTCGACAGTCCCTACCGAATTAATGAAGAATTTAGTAGGTTGCCAGAGAGACTTCCATGTATTTGTTAAATTCCAACCAAATCTCACTATTAGATGAGGAATTCCATGTATTATATTAACTAATGGGGACAGTAGTTGGTTAGATGTAATGTCTCCAGAAATGAGAGAATGGTTTGATGTTAATGTAACCACTGTCATGATTAATGAAGAATTTTATTAGTTTTATTTATGAAACCACTCAAAGTTTTATTTACTTACTACATTTCCTTTATCATCAACTATTACATCTTCAGTCACATCACTATTTTTTACACTAATGATTACATTTCGTAAAACATTAGAAAATTTAGCAGAGTCCATAACGACTGATCCTCTACTATCAACTTCCTCTTTGCTAGCACCAACCTCCGAAATCGACGGACCAGGATCAACATCACTAGTATCGTCACCACCTCACAGACATCAATCTCAACAAGCTCGACGACCTTTGCCTTGATGAATAACTGAACCACTTTCCCCAAAACCTCCTAACAACAACTCTCTTCGCCTCTCCGATAAACCCACAAACTTAGTCCGTGTCAGAATCGGAATGGGCTTCATTAGAGGACAATGCCAAACATCAACATTATCATTAGTATATTTTTTAGATAACACAACAATAGAGGGGGCCCTCATTTGTGAATCTTCTGGTGTGTCACACGTAGAATACTTCAGATATCTCTTCATTTTACAATACGTAATCCCCCTTTTAATATTCGAATTTTCAAGTCGATATTTCACCATCCAAGGCACTTGTTTGTCGTTAATTGAACAATAACCATTCCCATAATAGACCAACTCACATTGACAATCCACCGAGAAAATAAACTACGCCTGCAAACTGTCATTATCATCTAACCTCTGATCATAAACATTTACTCTGACCAACCCACTGGCATTGGGTGCGCAAAATGATGAATATTTTATCAACCTTAATACTTTTTTGTTTGTATGTTAACCTCAATTGAGAAAATAAATTAGGAAACGCAAGTTCAATACAACTGAAATCACTTGTTGAAACACCTTCAACAACACCAGTTTTTATATCGTCCACATCTATTCAAAACCTGAACATTACAAATAAAAAAACTTAAATTATAATTCTAAACATTGTTAAAGTACATTTGACTCCTTAAAGTAATTTTGCATTCTTTTCCACTAACAGTAGTTACCACTAAATATATGGCACCCTTCTCAATACTTCCAACATTTTCCAAAGAACAGATTCTTTGTAGTCCGTCCAAACATCAATCGAAGAATCGGTCCACAACTTCTATCCTGTGACGAATGTACTCTTTGTCCTTGCCACCAACGAGCTTGAATCTCATTTTCTTTAGCATTTGAAACTGGTCAGACTGTTCAGGATCAACAATACAGGTCTCAGGATTACCCTTGCCAACTCCAATAAATATCTTGTCAGGTGTGGGGATGAATCTGACGAACTATTATCACTTATGACGAAAAACAAAACGTGGTAGACCACAGCTTCGTCTTTAACATCTTGTCCCAATTGAACATTCCTAATTAATTTTATACCCTTAACTACGATCTTGTCTGATTGGCGGTCACATCTCTTATTACCTAGCTCAATACCATTAAGCAATCTCGCCACATCTTTATTATCAAATTTAACATTCCTTAATTGTTCATCGTACAGCTACAACTTCCTTACTCCCCTCCTAGTCTTCTTAATATATTGGGGAGTATTCTGAACGTACCGCTGGCGAACATACGCCACCTTAAAAGGTGCACGACCACAGTAACTCTACTTATATCCACTGGCCACCGGTGTCCTTGACCTCTGGTACGCAAGGAGGGTCCGATACTGGCTGCTTCCTATTCCTTCTATTTTTTTATAAAACACTCCAAATCTTTTATCCTACAAATTCTACAGATTTTCTTACCTCTGCTAACCTTTCTGTTCAGACACCTTAGCTTTGATATATTTGCCCTCTGCTCCTCGTACACCAGAACAAACTTCACCGAGTCGATCACGGCTTTTCAGACAAATTCTATTTGCTACGCCAAAAGTTTATCTACCCATATTTGAGTGAATTGCCCATAATTCTCGGGATACTCTTCTAAGGAGTACAACATTGTATACCAAATAAATCAAAAAAAAAAAAAAAGACAAAAAGAAAAGGAAGGACGAAACAAGGTACCAGAAAACAACTTCACCACAATAGCTATCCCACTACAAAAGCATATTCCTCTCTGCCGTAAAATATTTTTTGGTACCAAATATATAGCAAAAATGAACTGTGTGTAAGGACGAAGATTCCCCATTCAAAATAATTCAAACACATTTATTTTCCCGTCTTTGCTTTATGTCTATCATTCTGCAAAAATATTTGCTTCACAGCTATGCAAACCACCAGAAAAGCGACACGTGTATAGCACTATCTGGCAAAAGAATCAAAAATATTCATACCACTCACACCTGGGCTCGGGTGTGACTTCCTTTTAATCACATCCATATACGTGTCCATAAGTACAACAATGGACGGCTCAGATCAGCGAGAGGGGAGGCGCTGGTGATATTAATACAGCGCCCCCCCTCCCCAGTCACACCACTCATATCATTCACACCAGGGTTTTTAACTAATAGGGTGGCCTTGTACGGCTAGTGTGAGTTCACTGTTTACTACTACAAAATACCTCGCCAAGCCTCTTTTCATTTTTATGCCAAGTATGTTGTAGACACCCCATTTTTGACTACCCTCAAGACTTGGGCACTACTGATGGTTTACTTGGTGTTGGAAGGTGTGCAGGGCACAGGTCCAGTTTCTTCGGCAAGGAGAGAGGCGAATCTCAACTTCACACCCCGTTTTGAACCAAAGCTATTTTGAATGGTTTTTAGACCTCGAAATCCTCTCTTTCAAAACATTTTTGAAATAAAGTTTCTACGATGTTCCGAAACTCGCATTTTGTCAAACGTTGTGCTTTTCGGTAAACCGGGCAAGGACAAAGTGGAAGTGAATGAAAGAGAGATGAAATCTTTGAAAAATCTTTCAAAACACCTTGCTTAGGGGTTTGAAGTTGAAGAAAAGAGGAGAAGAGAGGAGAAACCAAGTTGGAGAAGAAGTTCGGCAAGGATCCGGGTAGAAGAGAGTCGAGTAGCCCTCGTTGAATTGAGCTTATTTGTCTATACACTTGGAGTTAAGTTATGAGGCTACCACCATTGGAAAAAAGACTTCCGGGGCTTCATTTTGCACTTAAGAATCTCTTAAAGCCAAGTCCGGGTGGGGGAGATATGATTGGTTGAAGTAGGGGATCAGTCCGGTTGGATCGAATCTGCGCGGCTTTACCAAAAAGGGCATAACTTTTTCCACAGGAGGAATTTTAATGCGAGGTTTGCGCCATTGGAAAGCTAACTTCCGGGGCTTCAATTTGAACACCCACCGGCCATTTTTTGACCTTGGCAGCACCTATCGGCAATCTATTTAGCCGACCGGCAATTTATAGTGCCGACCGGCAATTTATTTTGGCCGATGACCTCCTTTTCTGGCCGGTTTGACCCCTTTGCACCTTCCAGGCATCGTGCATGCCAGCTGTGCCAGCTGGGATGCACAGACCCGACCCCCCATACACATGTGTGCCATTTTGAGCCTTGGACCCCTCTTTTTGCACCCTTTGCTCAAGGCTTCTTGAGGAAGCCTTGACCCCTTGTCTTGGCTTCCTCAAGAAGCTCACCAGCTGTCCAAGCTTCCTTGAAAAGCCTTGGTCCCTTTGCTTGGCTTCTTGAATAAGCCTTGAGCCCTTTTAGTAAGCTTGCCTTAGAAGCTTGGAGTCTTCCTCTTGTCTATATAAGAAAGGTCCCTTCTCCTTTGATTGGGTTGGATTTTTGAGCAAAAAAAACTAGAGATATATAGATATATATCTGATATATCTCACCTCCCTCTCCATATCTCTCTCATTCAACCATCAAATACCCTTGTTCTTGGGCCATTTCCTCACCAATCCATAGCACTACACCTCTACACTTCATTTCAACACATTGGAGGCCATTTGCAGAGGCTAGGAGCTTATTTCCTTAGATCAAAACCTGCTGGTTTATTGGTCTACAAGGGTAAGCATACTTTTCCCCTAAACTAGCATTTTCTTGGTTTATATCTAAGCCATATTTTCTTGCACATTTGAGCTCCGACCAAAACTGAAAGTGTCATTTTTTTGAGCTCTATTTCATCTTTCATTAAGGGTCTTACCCTGTTTGGGACCCCCATCTTGCACTTCCTTCATTATCCCTTTGTATGCCATTTTCTTGAGTAGTATTTTTGGCCTATGGGTAATCTATTTTGGAGCATGATGTAAACTGAGAATAGGCTTATTTTGAGCCCTTCTTAAACATTGAAGAAGGGCTCACCATTTTTTGGGACCTCCATGTATCACTTGCCATTGTACCCCTCTTTGGTCCCTATTTTTGCATGTTTTGTTAGCTTATCTTGCTTCTGTTTTTTGGCCATGATCAGAGCTTAAAGTGGCCATATTTTGACCCCATTGTCATGTTTCATTAAGGGTCTTTGGCTGTTTGATGAATATTTTGTATACTTTGTGTTATAGCCTTCTTGTGGCCCCTCTTCAGTGTTGTAGAAGGGTCTTTTTTTGTTTGGGCTTTGCATCTACCACTTGCCTCATTGCCTCCCTTGCGGAGCCATTTTTGTATGCCATTTTAGTCCTATTTGTGATCACTGTTTGGTCATGCTTTGAACTGTAAAAATGCTTGTTTTGGGGTTTCCTAGCTTCTGTCTTCGTACTTCATGTACAAATTATGCATGCATTGCATAGCTATAGGCCATTTCATGCACCAAAATTCATGTTTCGGGACTCGTTCCATACATCGGGTATCATTTTGCCATGATTCGGGGCTGTTTTGCATCTCATTTTGCCTCTGAAAATTGCATGATCATATGCCATATTCCATGTTTTGCCATGTCTTGTTAGAGTGGCATTCCGTACCGTAGGTTCGGTCCTCGGTTTACGTGCACGCGTGCACGCACTTCGAGTTGTCTCATTTTCATCCATTGGCCTCCTATGTGAGTGCGGCTGAGGTCCACTCACATTGGTGTAAGTCTATCTTGCATTGTGTACGCCATGTTTCAATGCGTTGTGCATGTTATGTTGTTAGCATTGTGTGTGCCATGTAGTTGCATTGTATGTTTGTATGCTTACTTGCATGCTTAGGTCGCATGTGCATTGTTGTGCATTGCCTCGCCTCTTGATCAACCATGATTGAGGTTGGGTCCCTTGTATGTTTTGTGTGCATTGCATTTGACATTGAAATGCATACTTGACTCTTTGGCCATCATGCATCGAAATGCGTGATTGGTGGCCCGAGGGCCGAGCACCACACTCACTTGAGCCTTAAACATGATATGGAGTGGTGGTGCAAACATTGCTTTGAAAATACATTGCCATGCCTTGTTTGCCCTCTCTGCGTCCAAAACAAAGTTTCAGAAGTTTTGGCTTGGCATACATATAATCGGCAATTTATCAATGGCCAATAACTTCATCAGCGGTCGGTGACCATTTTCCATAGCCGATGGACATTCCTCCTAGCCGGTGGCACTCCACAGTGTGCAGAGAGCATACCTTGGGACTTGTGCAGTTTTCAGAGCTGCCAAATAGTGAAAACAGAGGCAACATGTGTCATGGCAATGAATTTCTGAGCGAAGCAAATCCGAGAATGTGTGCATCCCTCTTCCCGAGGCCTTTTACTGCTTTCCATAGCTTAGTGAATTTGTTAATTAATTAAATAGAGTTTTGTAATATTTAATTAGCTAGAGTAGTTAATTATTTATTCGCCAGATATTCTTTTTGGTTCCTCCGAGCGAGGGCTTAATTTGTAATAAGTGTGCGTGTGTGCATGTCTTCCAACCCCACTTCTTTCTCCCTTTACCTACCGCTTTTGATGGTTAGTATTAGGGCATATTTAATTTAGCATACCTTATGCTATGCATGCGGCATCCGACATTTGTCTTGTATGCACTGCTCCAAGATCACGCTAATCGCATTGTACTTCAATTCCAAATTGAATACGCATCAATTGATTGCATTTCACATGCCATGTTTAGGTTAGCGAGCCTTGTAACAACCCTCGCATCGATTATCGATAACCCATCAATTAGCTACCGTTACCGTTAAACCGAATCGATAATGAATGATAATTGATTAATCAAGTACGGAATGGACCGATTGAAATCAAACCTAAATTGAATAAGTTTATTTATTGAATCGCATATTGCATCTGCTTGATCGATTGATTATCTGCTTGAATTATATGTTTAAATCGCTAATTGAAGGCCTTATCGGCGCCTAATTAGGAACCGCTAGAGTTTTGGGATCAAGAGAATATTTGTGATTTAATGGTATATTTATCTGAAAATTGATTAGGAATGATTAAAGTAGATTAAAATGGGTTAAATTGCATAGTTTGGCTTATTTACGACTTTGTCATTGAGTGGGCCACTATCCTACACAATTAAGGACTTGTATTACACTTGAACCAACTTATTTCCTCAGCCATTTTCTTGTACCCAACCGACCATAGAGAGAGTTAGAGAGAGAGGGACTTGTTTTTGTTGATTTGCTTGAAGACTTGAAGTAAATTGAAGTGTATTTGCATAATTGAGCTTCTAGGCTTTAATTACAAGACTTAGGTAAGGGAATCATCATCTTCTTGTTGTCTTTAAGCTTCATCTTGCATGGTTCATACTCCATTGTAGGAGTAAATCATGATTTAGTGCTAGGACGTTGAATTATGCTTGAATTCATGCATGCATGGCCATCTTGGTGCATTTTGAGTTGAATTCATGTTGAAATTGTACATGCATGTTCATGTTTGAGCTAAAGTCCATGTTTTCATTTTGTTTTCCAACTATTGAGCTCATTAGAGCAAGATTTGAAGCTTGATTTTGGTCTAAAGTTCATGCATTACATGTTTTGAAAGTGTTCTTGAAAATGGGTTTGAATATTGAGTTTAATTGAAACACCCTTGGGCCTTGATTTCTTAAATTGAGCTTGAAAACGTGTTATTCTATGTGTTTGAAAGAGTTTTCCAGAAAATGGGCCCAAGAGGATCGAATTGGGAGCATCAAAGTTGAGTTTTGAACTTGGAACACAACCTGCATTTTTCCAGATTTTTGTCTTCCGCTCGAGCGGGGGAAGTGCCGCTCGAGCGGGGAAATCAAGCTCTCAGCATTTGTTTGACCTGTGTTGCAGTCAGTTCGAGCGGAGAAATGCGCGCTCGAGCGGAGAAATCGAGCATCCAGCATCTTGCACCATTCATCAGTCCGCTTGAGCGGATAAATGTACGCTCGAGCGGTGACCTTTGTTTGCTTGTCCGCTCGAGCGGGGAAACCTGTGCTCGAGCGGAGGCCCTGTTTCACTGAAAATTCTGAAACTGATTTCTGTGCACATCTTTGCATCCTCATCCCATCCTAGGCATTCTTAGGCCTAGTTTAAGGCATCTTAATGAGGATTTAGACATAGAACCACACCGAGGAAATTTAGGGATTTAATTATCATCCTTCCGACTGTGAACTTAGTGTGTGTTCTATTTGTTAACCGCTTAGGTTGGTTTTGGGACGCGCTTTAGTCGCTATTAGCCCAATCTCGTGAGTAACGCTTGTGTAAAGATATGTTCAAAATGGTTATCTTTTGAATACTAAATCAATTGTTTATTGAATCGATATTGTTTATCAATGAATGTATGTCTCAGATTCAATCAGACAGGCATCCTTAGCATTGATCGTTATCACATAGAGCTTCGCTTGCCTTGTGGAACCATATCATATCGATCGATGGCTATCATTATCATTGGGTTCATAAGACCCGTCCTTTAGACCCATCGCTTATAGGCTAATGGGTGTACCACATATGACCGATTGATCAAATCAAAATCAAATATCGCTTAATGAACTGATTTCATTACTGTAAGGACATTCATTCATAACCCCTTTACGCATTATGTTATTCACTGGGCTTTAGCTCACTATTTATATATATATGTAGGTTCTCAGCAGCCAGACCGGAGCTAGGAGCGTGGGTCGGTCCCCAGTTTTGTCAAGCCAACCTACGTGCCTCACTGCGAGGTTCCGAGTTGCCATGCTATGGCTTGGGGTGTTTTTGTGTCCCCATCGGTCTCCTTACTGTTTTGTACTATTGTATAGACTCGCTTTCGCTTTTATCATCTGCTATCGAGGGATTAGGTCCCCGCATCAATAGTTGTATATGATTGTATAAATCAGACTGCTCGAATCGTATGAATGCATAAAAAATGTTTTTGGCATACAGATTTCCACAGCTCAATGGACACTAGTTACTTAGTGTATTGGCTTCCGCCAGCCTCAGATTGCTTAATCGGTTATCGTTTCAAGAGGGCCTTGGTAATCTCGGACATCGCCATTTACATTGCTAAACCCATTGGGCGGGTTTGGGTCGTGACAAGCCCGCCTAATTGCATCCTCAGATGTGTTGCATTAGTCAAATTGACATGAACAAGGACCATGCATGTTTGCTAACTAGTTTTTGTTTTGGCTTGGAGTACTCGGTAAGCATTTATGCTTTAGCATACCGCATGCGTGTGAGTGTTGCCATAACAACATGATTACCATGAGGCTAATTGCTTACGTGTTATAAACTGCCTGAATGCCTGTGTGTGAAGGTTCGACTTTTTGAGTTGGAATAACTCCTTGAAATTTGTATTTTAGCCTACTCAAAAGTAGCAATTTCAAAATCGTTTAAAACAAACGGATATGCAATGCTTATTTCCAAATTAGGCGATCTAGTCTATACTTGTTTGCTGTGCGCATGACATAGTAATTCTAGGCTAATATCGGGAATAAGAACGCATAACACGTTCAAAATCAGATATCATGATTAGTAGAGGCCGGTTTTGACGGCGAAAGGGTGCTCATAGTCACCTTCCCCAATCGCATCCAAGCTCCCGAGCCAAGACAACTTTGGTGATGATTTTACACGCTATCTTCGCACCAAGTCGGTTTCTAAATTTCCCATTTTAAAAATATTTAGGTGGCGACTCAGATTCCGCAAAGTCCATGTTTGGCACTTCTTTTCAAAATCTGTTTTTCTCAAAACGATTTGCCAGAGTTGGACTCTTTGGTTCAGATTTAGAACCGCAATAAACAAAAAAGGGGAGTCCGAACTGTAGCATCGAGGTCCCTCGCAGGCGCTGTTACACATGTTTTCCTCACCTACCCACAATGCCCATGCCCAAAAGAACAACTCTTAGAACTCCTCCAATCCCTTCTCCAACTAGTCTGTCAGTCATACTACATACTTGTCGCAAGAGAGCTCCACAAAGATGGAAACCCTTACCTCTATGCCATGGTTCAATGCACGAAGAAGATCCAAACCTCCAACCTGAGATTTTTCAATCTCACTGGAACCAACGGCAGAATCTATTATCCAAATACAGAAAAACTCCACTCACCAACAGCAAGTCAACAGTATATACAGAAAGGGGACGAGTTTGTCGAATGGGGAGAATTTTCATCTGAGGGGAAAAGTCCTTCAAAAAATAGAGACGAACTCTGGAGGGGAATACTTGCAGAAGCAAAAACGGAGGAACAATTCTTTGCACTCTGTAAAGAAAGATGTCCCACTGCGTTGATAAATAACTGAACCACTTTCCCCAAATCCTCCTAGCAACAAATCTCTTCGTCTCTCCAGTAAACCCATAGACTTAGTTCGTGTCAAAATTGGAATGGGCTTCGTTGGAGGACAATGCCAAACATCAATATTATCATTAGGATATTTTTTAGATAACACAACAATAGAGGGAGCCCTTATTTGCGAATCTTCTGATATGTCACTCGTAGAATACTTCAGATGCCTCTTCATTTTACAATACGTAATCCCCCTTATATGATAAGTCCTATTGTTCGGATCTACCTCCTTTCCAAAGACAATTCAATCTAGTTATTGTCTTGTACTTTTTGCCGTTGTCCTGTGGTCATTCGACAACAAAGTGATAGCCGTAGTCGATAAGGGTAATAATCGCAATGGTGACAACCAAGTAAAAAATATTGCACCAGACGTGCATTTAGAAAACGTGGCCTCTCTCGCCTTTTGATCTTTGGTTGCCACGATCTTCATTTGCCGGAGAGTGTAGGACATGGTCAAGGGGAGGCACCGCTATTGTTCAAAGCAAGCACCATGTGAATCTTTGCTAATAAAATTAAAATACTTTTTCAATAATTACATGTAATAACTTATACTAATTTTTAATTAAAAAATTATAGTTCCCAAATGTAAGAATACAATTAGACATTGTCGGGCCAATGTACCTAGTTTAAGGTTCTAGTTTTCCTCATAATCCAAGATCTAGATTAAAAAGTGTTGTTTAGATCTGTATGATTCATCATGTGTTCTATTTTCATAATTTGAATTGTTTATTTTGTAAATTTTTTTATGTATATTATAAATAGAAAAAAAATAGATCAATCTAATAATCGTAACATATTTAATTTTTTGTATTTGTCTACAAAAAAACAAACGACAAGTATATTTTTGAAAATAAATAATTTATTTCTTTTGTAATAAATGTAATAAATTGAATATGTTATGGTTATTAGATCAATTTATTTTTTTATGTGTATGACATATACGAACAATCTTGCAAAATGAACAATTCGGATAATAGAAACGAGATCTGTAATAGAGCCCATGGGTTGAACAATACCCTCCAGTATATATCTCTAGTTGCCGTCATCTGATTGACTAGATTTTTTGCATAGATGATAGACTTGACAAATCCTAAAATATGAATAATTTGAATGGTTAAACAAGACTTATAAGTGAACCCAATAAGCCAAATACCTCATCAATCTGATTAAGGACGGGGGAGAAGCCACCACTATCATTTTCTTATATCTATAAAGTGACCATGTTTCTGTGCAATTTCCATGTTGGGGGTTTTTTTGGGTAATTCCATCTTGGGGGTTCACTTGCTGCAAAACCTAAGAAAGTAAAAAACTATTTCGCATTTTCTTGCACAATTTTCACTTTCAATGGGAACCTCCAAACCCAATCCACCAAACACTACTTGTACTACTACTATTTCATCTCCTTTCACTGGCCTTCCCAAGTTGAATTGGTGGGGACTTGTTGATCTCTACCAATGGGAGGGCTTCTGGTACGATGATATTGTTCTGGAAGCAGCCATGGCTGCCAAATCAAGCTTCACCGCGCTCGATGACGACGTTTTTGTAGCCGCCTCCCCCAAGACTGGCTCCACTTGGCTCAAGGCCCTTGTTGCCTCCATCATCCACCGCGGTGGTGGTGATGGTGGTGGTGACCGTGATGGCGGCGATGAAGATGATGAGGATGCAAATGATCCCTTGAGATACCACCACCCCAACGACCTCGCTACTGCCTTTTAGAACTACAAAGTTAGAGTAATGATATACAAATAAATTAAGAATTGATATGGGATTCTTCCATTACTAGAGGTGCTAAGCTATTGGGTTTTATGAGACATATCATAAAAGTGGATTTTGTTGACCACAAAAAAAAAAAAAAATTAAAAAATTAAAAAAAATCAGATTAATCTAAAAAGAAAATGTTATACACTAAATAATCTATCAAATTTTCTACCAAACATGTCACATGAGTGTGGGATCCATACAATTCACATATGTGGTCTCACATCCATGTAAGAGGTTTGATAGAAAATTTGATAGATTATTTGGAGTCTCAAGCATAACTCAATCTAAAAAATATAGATCATGATTTTAGCAGTTTTGTTTGTAAAGAAAATGAACAGTTTATTTTTAGAATTATCATTGTTGTTATTTTTGGATAAATTATATCAGTAGTCTCTTTATTTTGACTATTGCGTCATTTTGAATTATGTAATTTTGATTGACCCAATTTTGATTTTAAGTTTATTATTTTGTCTTATTTTGATCTAATTAGTTACATCTGTTAATATTTTTTTAATAAAAAATATTTAAATGAGCGGTATGTGTCATATTTTTTAAATAAAATTATAAACATAATCAATTTTGTAAGTTAACCTTTAGCAACTCAACGATCATTTTTCATCAAAAATCCTAAAGGTGTTATCAATTTAATCAAATTGATAAAAATGTAAAATTAGAGGTCAAAATGGAGTCAATTAGCAAGTGAGTTGGGCTTAGGTTAGGACTAAAAAGGCACAAAAAAAAAACAAAATATACTACATAAATTAATAAGATAAAATGTTACATCTAAATTCTAATTATTTCACTTTTTCTTTCTAAAAAAGCAAAAAAAAATCAAAAAAACTAAAAAGTTCTTTCTAAACGGAACTAATTTAGCCATGCTAAATTAGCAACAAAAAAAAAAAAAAAAAAAAAAATTAGGCTAAAATAATTCTTCCAAAACGAAAGCTAAAAATATACGAACCAAAATGATACAAGAGCTAAAAATTGTCAATTTTTTGTAGACAAATATCATCAAAACTTGTAATTATGAGTATCAAATTAATATAATTTTTTACATAAATAATTTATATGTGCAATTATACAAAAATAAATTATTCAAATCCTCAAAGTATGATAGGAGACAAAGCCCAACAGCAGCTTGTCCCAATAGATTATTTTGTATAACAACCGTGCTACATACGCGTTAGGATCCTCTAGAGTGATCCCTCTAGAGTGATCTCCTAAAGTAAAGAAGAGGAGCTCGACACGTGTCCCACTCACAAAACTAAGGGTTGAGATTTAAACTCACCAAAACGACGTCGTTTTGGTGAGTAAATTGAAAAAAAAAATTCAAAAATCAAAATTCTGTGTTTCACTCAGTTTGGTAGAGAGAGGTAGATCTGTTTCACCAAAATTCTGGGTTGTGTTCATCAAAATTCTCGGTTTCAAAGCTCAAGATTCAAAGACTCAAGATTCAAAATTCTGGGTTTCACTCAGTTGGGTTTCACTTAATTCTTGGAAATGGCAGTAACATCTATCTTTTTCACTCAGTTCTTGAGGAGGATTAGAGAGAGAGAGAGAAGGGACCAAAGCTTTGATTTTGGGTGTTTCTATTTCTTTTAAATCAATACAATCTGTTGATTTAGCTTCTATACAAACAAAGCTTTGATTTTGGGTGTCCGAGCTTTGAAGATCCTCCTGAAGATCCTCCTGAAGAACTGAGAAGGGACCAAAGTTTTAGAGAGAGAGAAGGGGCAGCTTCAGGATTATCTTCAAGAATCACTACTGGTTTCTTCAATGGATTTTAGTTTGAAAATACTCCGACGCAGAGGATTCCCTCCTCACACCCACAATCTCAGCACCAGAGAGGCTTGACGACAAGCCGGCGGTGGAGCTAAGATCGTCACTTCCTCCGTCGCTCACGGCAAGTGTTGCCATAGCCAATCTACCAAGGTTCGAACGAAAGCCGACTAGGGTTGCCGCCATCATCAGCCCACGCAATCGCCGGCAACGACGATGCCTTGAGCGAGATCCTCCTTCGCAATGCAAAGGGCGACGGGCGTAGCCTGACGCTCAAACTCTCAAATTCTCTCTCTCTTCGAACAAAGGATGAACACAACCCAGAACCTTCGTTGTTTCAAATCCTAAATCTGATTTTTTTTTTTTAATACTCACCAAAACGACGTCGTTTTGGTGAGTTTTATTCATAGCCGTCCGATCAGGCACTTTAGGAGATCACTCTAGAGAATAACTCTAGAGGATCTGGACGCGCTACATACCCCCACCGGGGGTCGACCCCTAGTGAGGTGGCAGTCCCTTATTTGCTGAAACTCAAAAAAAAAAAAAAAAACAGTTTTTTTTTGGTCCACTCCCGGAGTGACACCTCACCGGGGGTCGACCCCCAGTGGGGGTAGGAAGCATTTTTGTTTGTATAAATTAAGATTTCATTATTTCAAAAGGGAAGATCCAGCACTAAGATTTATAATTTAAAAATTATCAATATCACATTATTTTTACTGAAAATTACATATGAAATTTTTATTGGAAAAATTCCTTGTTAGTGATGTCTTTAAAATTTAATTACAAAATCATGGAAAAATTATAATTTTACATATTAATATTTATACAAAAATATTACTACTTTGAAAATATTTTTTTAGCTATGCAATTTTACAAGTAATTTTTTACAAATATACCGATAATTTTAGTGATGTCATTTTCTTTTACAGGTTTGCAGAAAAAATGGAAAGTTAGATATGCCAAACATGGCCTCTCCACGGCTTTTCCGAACCCACATTTCATACTCTCTCTTACCAGAATCAATCAAGACTTCAAGCTGTAAGATAGTGTATATAACTAGAGATCCTAAGGACGTGTTTGTGTCGTTGTGGCACTTCATGAACACCCAGAGATCGCCCGAGCAAGGCCCATTTCCATTCGACGAAGCCTTCGAGAGCTTCTGCAATGGTTTTCATTCCTTTGGGCCTTTCCATGAACATGTTCTTCAATTCTGGAATGAGAGCTTGAAGAGCCCTCAAAAGGTACTCCACTAACTCATCTCAATTTTATTTTATTTTTTAAATAGAGGTAATTTTATCGGTATATTTGTTCCATTAGTCTATTTCAAGAAAATTTTACTTTAATCTCTATAATTTTAACCTTATATTTTTATTTATGTTTCAAAAAATGCATGATGCACGTCTTCCATCAGCACTTTTAATGGATTTTAACAAAGGGACTAAATTGAAAAAAAAATGTTAGCGGAGGGCTAAAATTGATGTAATTAAAATTATGAGCACCAATGTAGAATTTTACCTAAATGACAAGTACTAATATGTAATTTATCCTAATTTTATTATTGCAATTGGCTTGTAGCGGACTGGATGGATCTAGTTTGAGTATGTGGGGATATGTGGCCCCAACAGCTAATAGTTTGAATCATTGAAAACTACACTTCCTAGCGTCACCTTTTCGGTTCTTTAGGAATTTCATAGTCTTCTTGTCTTATTGCATGTGTATCGGGGGGAACAAAATCGTCATGCTATATGTATGTTTTATGTCTTATATATTACATAATTGCTTCTCCTAATTTCAATATAACATTCAAAAAAAATTATAAATATCTTAATATAGTAGAGTTATCTTTTAAAGAAAACATTTATAATAATGTTTTAATGATCATATTTTCTTATTATATATTGTTTATCCTCTTATATGTCAGTGTTATATACGTAAGGACTTAGGTTAAAAAGTGGTTGGTCGATTAAACTATCTTTTGTTACTCTTCACCAAGTAAGGAATGGTCAAGAGTGGTTGGTCGATTAAACCAACTCTTTGTTACTCTTCACCAAGTAAGGGTATGGATGAAGAGTAGTTGGTCGATTAAACTAACTTTGTCACTCTTCACCAAGTAAGGACTTAGGTCGACGAAAGTGGTTGGCTAGATTAAACTATCTTTGTCACTCTTCACCAAGTAAGGACTTAGGTCGACGAGTGGTTGGCCTGATTAAACCAACTTTTGTTAGTCTTCACCAAGTAAGGGTATAGGTCAAGAGGTGGTTTATGATTAAATCAACTCTTTGTACTCTTCACCAAGTAATTATATCGCCAAAGAGTGGTTGGTGAGTAAGCCTAGTCGATTGATAAGCTAGGACCTAATAAAGTATTTAAACCGAGATAACATTGAGCAAAAAGATAATGGAAAAGTCATTACAAGTACAAGCATACCAATCAAACCTAATAATGTAGAGCAAAAGAAGATAATTTCCATTGATCAAGTTCAAAGCAATTATAAGGAGGCTCACCCATTACAAGTCAAAGCAAAAAGAAGAAAAAGAAAATACAAAAAATCAGTTAAAAAGGTCTTCAAGATCAGCTTCAATGTCAACTTGAACACTGGTTGCAGATGGAAGATCGCCTCAGAGAATCGGGCAAAGACGGTGTCACGGCTGCTCAACAGCTTAGGTCTTCAACCGCTGGCTCCAACCGAGCCGATTGATCGCTGCCTTGCTCGTTGACTACCGAGTAACAGCTTGGCTCATTGTCTTCATCTTCATCATCTCGAACCTCAAAAAATTGTTGTTGAACGTATAAAGATACTCGCTAGTGAGGAGGAATGAAATATCGAGGAGCATTGTAGACCTGCTCGCCCACAATGAGCCGCTTCCACAAAGACTTCTCCACCAAGACTTGAAAAATAAGTCCTTCACGCCTCACATTGTGGAATGTAGAGGCCTCGCCTCCTTGAAACTTGTATACTGCACCATCCACCTTCTTCTTAAGTTCAAATGATTTCAAGCTTTTTTCCCTTTGAGCTTAACTAGCTCACGAAGGTACTTGTCTTTCATCACGGTCAATGCCTTCTATTTTTAGCCTCAACCGAGGTAACTAGTCCATAGACGAGCCACCTCACCTCTAGCTCGGTCGTTTTTTGTTGTGACTCCTTCAGTTCGGTTGTTCTTTCTTCGACCTCGGCCATGGCCTGCCTAGCCGTTTTCCTGAGCTCCAACACCTTTTGATGGGCAATTTGGCTCTTTTGAAGAGACTGAAACAAATGGAAAGAAATCGATGACAAAACCGAACTGAAAGTTTGAAAATTTTGAGAGACAAGAGGGTCATCTTACCAGGATCATGGATTTGGTGGTCGATCGGATGGCCCTTAGTTCGGTTAGGTGCTGGTGGTGTTCCATGTCTGCTGGAAGGCAAACACTCTTGGCAAGGTTGAATGCCATCAAGTGATCCTTCTCAGCAACCACCGAATCGGTATCTTGGATATCTCGGTTCTGAAATTTCAGCTTTGGTGCCCACTTGGAGGAGGTGGTTCGGCCGAGCGCCCGGCTATGGGCTCGTGGAGGACTTGATGGAAGTATAGTCTCATCTTCGTCAGCAAGGCGTGGCTCGGTTGGTGTAGTCCGAGCACGCTTGCTGGGCCGAGAAGAGGAGGGCTGTTGAGAAAGAAGGGCCACGACGGTCTCTTGCGTCTGGCTTAGTAGCGGTACTTCGGGTCTGTTGGTTTCGGTCAGAAGGGCCCTAACCCTGTTTCTCTTGGCCATTTCTTGTTTGGCTATGAGAGGGATTAGGTTAATTTGGGGCAAGGTTGGGTCCGGTTCTGGGGCGTCCTCTAGAAGAAAGTCAAGACGCTTTTGCGCCATCAGATTTATATGTCGGCTCAAATTTTAGCAGCTTAGCCCAACTCCCTTCTGGAAACCTTAGTGCGGCACGGAGAGTGTTTAAATTAGGGTAGCTGTAAAGTGATTGGAGATGAGCTGAATCTGCATAAAGAAGGCAAACTGTTAGTTCAGTTCAAAAGGGAAGCCAAAATAAAAGAAAAAATGAAAAACAACCGAAGTAAGTTATACCGGGGATTCCTTTGTTCCAGTTTATATTTCAGCCTGGGATCTGGGCTTGGTGGTCTTCAAAATTCCCAAATACCCGTAAAAAATCGTCATCGCTAGGTCTTTGTCCTGTATCTTTTATTATTTTCTCTCGCGCGTGATTCGAGGTAATAGACCCAAATTGCCTTCTTTTGATCCTATGGAGTATTGGTGAATATTTCACCTAGACCGAGGTTAAGACCGCTTGGCGGTTTAGTTCGCTATTCCCATTATTATACTAGAAGAATTGGTGGAAAGTCGGTTGGGCATAATCTGGTTTGCCTAAGGAATTCACACAGCAAGGGTTGAATGGGGAATCTTAGTCCGGTTTCTATTATTGATAGCAGGGTGAAAGGTACACAGCCTTCTCTTTCCCATGGTATGATATCTTTCTGAGCTAGGGTAAGGTGGACATCGTCAGGGATATTGTAATCCCTTCGAATTGCTAGACCGCTGTGTTTCTACTAAGAACTCAGATTTCATTTTTTATATAAATTATGAATAAATTAGTTCGGTCGAAGAATTGTGCTCAGTAGCTCGGTCGAGCGCTCAGAGGAGTGCCTGGGCAACCTAAGTCTGCAAAGTGAAAAACAAAGGTGTTAAGCACAGATCGATTGGACCGTGCTACAAAGTAAAAAGCAAAAAAAGTCCTACTTTGGCTATGTAGGATGTTTGTGTTTTATCTTGCCCAACTGTGTTCCCGGTGGCTTGGATTGAGCAACTGCTCGTTAGCTCGGCCTTAATGAGCGATCCAAATATCTCGGCTAAAGAGGAGGATCCGTTAGACCTAAGTTTAGGGGCTTTCGAGTTCGGGTCCAAAAACTAAGAAAGTCGGTTTAGCCTCAAGACCTAGCTCTCGGTATTAAGGTTTCAAAGATACTAATTACGACTTAGTTCGGTTTGTTTACTTCGCCAAGGTAAATCAAGAAGTGGTTTGTCTTATTTGAACTCATCGTAAACATGAAGTGTTGGTTCGGTTATAAACTGACTAGACTTATACCTAGCACAAACAATATCTTAGTTCGGTTCGGACGTGTTTATGGATCAAACAGTGTTCTACAGATTATTGCATGAAGTTCATAGGGTTCTTATGGAGTTTTTTTCCAAAAAAGTGCAAAACTAACAGGAAAAAGTGTTTTGCAAAATAGTATGATATGGAGTAAACAAAAACCAAAAAAACAAAAGAGAAACAGATTTGTGATGCTTACCAGATGAAGAGGAAGAAACTGGAGCAGTAGCAAGAGTGAACAACACGAACTCAGGGAGCTTCAACGTTGAAGAACAATGGAAGCACAGAAACGTAGAGAGTAGAGGAAATGAAAAGATGTAGTGGTAGATCCAAAAAATGAAGGGTTTTGTTTTGTAAAAAGGAGGACGAAAAAGGAAAAAGCAGGAACTGTTCAAAATTTATGAACATTTAAGACAACAGTGATGCCTAAGATTGGCCAATCAAAGTGTGCCACGTGTCATGGGGAGGAGAAGCGATTCAGTTTCAGTGATTGAAGAGACATCTTGACCGGACAAGTACAGCTCGGTTTGAGTTTAGCTCGGCTAGAAAGGCTTCAGAGTTTTAGCTCGGCTGAAAAGGCTAAAGGGTTTTTTTAGCACGGCTGGAAAGGTTAAAACTTTTGGTCTTAAGAGCAGTAATCCCTATCATGCTTTGCGTGATGGAATTAAGGGCAATTGTGAGGGTAATTTATGTGCAATTAGGCCGAGCTCGCTGCCAGGGCCTCAAGACGAAGGGCTAAGTAAAAAAGCCATAAAGTTACTCCGGTCTTGAAGAGGTTTAAAGTTAGTCCGGTCCCAAGCCCAGAAGTTAGTCCGATCCAAGGGAAGCTTAGTGTTAGTCCAGTTGAAGGATGTTTTGTAGTTAGACCGGTTTAAAAGTACTTTGAGTTTATACCGGTTGACGTAGTATGGTTAGTTCGGTCTATAGCCTTGCTAGAAGTTAGCTCGGTTAGACTTACCACGGTTTACGCAGGAAGAATTGAGCTAAGGGCATTGAAGGAAGACCGAACTAGTGATAGTTCTGGCTCGGCCAATGTGACCATGTTTACTTGTCGATTGGAGTTCGGCCATGGTAAAACCCTCTCACTTGGTTTAAGCAGTGAGGGGGGTGTTGAAGGATAAACATTATCTTTCAGGAGTATAAATCCTAGGAGGACTCGCATAGAGGAGAAAAGTCCTACTAGGCTTGTGCCACACGAAACCTATAAAAGCTCACAAACATCACCTATGGAGAGGTAACACAACTTTGTTTTCTGAATACACAGAGCTTTTTCTACTTGTCTAGCTTGCTGACTTAGGCATCTGAGAGGGTTCAGGCACACACCCGCCGGCTAGCTCACGTTTGTGTTTTCAGTGATGATTAATCGCATTTGAGGAGCGCAGACTTGATCAATAGAATTATACGAGAAGGTTTATTTATTTCTCGTACATGTTAAAAACAATATAGTTTATTTGTGAGTTTCTATAATATATTTTATGGAATCACTTGTAAAATTTTATGTACCTAAGGATATTGTATAATAGATTAATTACATTAAGATTTTTTTAACTATTACCAAATATTACCTTAACGTTCATATATAAATTCTCACATTTTAACATCTTTAACCATAAAATTGATACAAATAATATTTAATTAGGACTAATATCTTATAATTTTATTGGTACAATTGACCTCTATTGAGTAATATTTAATAATGATTTCATCAAATAAAACTCCAACGAATCCATCAACGGCTCAATAGATTTATCCTATGCCTTCTCTTTGGTGAAATGACCCCCCCACCGGAGAAATCCTAGCTTTCGCCCTATGTATCGAGGAAGAAATCAAAAGGACTCGGTGGGCTTATGAGCATGACCTAGACCGATATAGTTTACAAATGTTCACTAAGCTTCGCTTGGGAAGCATCATTTTGTTACTAAATTAGCCAAAGCCAACAACCCATACCAAAAAGTCAAAGATTCTGTCAAAAAGTCATCCCAAACATGACTATTTTAGCCAAATAGCCAAAAAGTTACTAAATTAGTCTGTTCCCAAACGAGGCCTAATAGTACAATTGAGCCTATGAGACTATTATGGGTATCATTCTAATAATTTCATCCATGCATTTTGTAGGTCTCTACGAATAAATAGTGTTGGTGCAAAATTGGTTAATGAGATGAAAAGAGATAAAACATAAAATAATTAGTATTGTTTTAGGGCATGTTACAACATCGCTTTCCTTAAGATTTATATTCGCCCCCACCAATATTGTTTAATATGGTGTGCACCGAGTTACTCATGAATCCGCCTTAGGATACAATGAAACCCAGCCTAAAGACCGATGTTTGATCATACAGTACCTAATCAAATCAGATCCCAAATACTTTTAGACTTTTCTAATCCACCAAGTATAGAGGAAAATAACGATATGAATGTTAGAGAGAAATTTCATAGATATTCTATGGATTTCATATGGATGATCTCTATCCAATTTCTAATCCATTATGTCTTTATATAGGCATGGGTTTGTGTCTCTTAGACCAAAGCTCATGTCTTTTAAATTCAAAAGTGACACCCTTTAAATCCAAGAGTCATGTCTTTTGGTTTAAATCCAACAGTTACACCCCATGGTTTAAATCCAAAGGACACACCTTTTTGTTTAAACTCAATGGTTACCCACTTTTGGCTCAAACCCAAAATTCACATCTCTTTAATCATTTATATAACTATATTATATATTTAAATATATATATATATATATTGTGAAAATGTTCCAACAAAAATTACATGAAAAATTCAAATTGATCCAATGATTGTAGCCATATCATGTTATTATATTTGTCTTCAAAAATATAAATTGTCTATTTTTCTTACCACATTTTTTTTTGGATAAATTCGGTTGATAGTCCCTATAGTTTGCCCATTGTGTCATTTTAGTCTTTATAGTTTTAATTGGTCTCTACGTTAAATTATTATCCACTAACACATCTAATAACTTAAAAATAACTTTATTATTTATATTTTCAATAGCTATTGTTCTTGAAATATGAAGACTTGAAGAGAGACCCGAAAGGAGAAGTCTTGAAGTTGGCTTCCTTTCTCGGCCGGCCTTTGGCCAACGATGGTGAGGCAGAAAAGATTGTGCGACTGTGTAGTATAGAGAGGCTGAAGAACTTGGAAGTGAACAAAGATGGTGTGGATCCATGGTCTGGTTTTCCCAAGAGCTCTTACTTTAGGCTTGTCTTGTGGGAGATTGGAAGAATAAGCTATCAACGAAGATGAAAGATAGGCTTGATAAAATCACACGTGTGAAGTTTGAAGGGTCTGGTCTTTCTGTTTAACTCTCATTTTGTGTTCTTCATTGCTCTCAATCATCCTTATGCTCGAATAATTGGTTGGTTATCACCATCCCAAGTAGATAATGTGAATCTCTCTGTTCACATTTTAATGAACTTCATTTAGTGAGTGGTCAAGGGTTTGAATCTTTTTACTCTACAATAATTGGTTGGTTAGAACCAACCGAAGTGGATAATGTGAATTTCTCAATTCACACTTTAATGAAATGAACTGTGGGGTTCGTGTCTTTTTATTGTGGTACGTGCTTTATTCTACTATATTTGGTTGAGATTTTTCTCTCGTTTTGAGAATTTCGCTGTAATAATAGTTTGTGATATTTAATCTTTATTATGATTGTGATTTATTAGCAATGCTCAATGTTCTAATCTTTTTACTAGGGGCCTGTTTTACTTTACTTGTGTTTGTTTGTTATTTTTCTCTTTGAGAATTTCTCTATAATTATAGTATGTTATATTTGTTCTTTAGGATAAATTACACTTTTCACCCCTACACTTCACACTAAATCTCACTTTGACCCTTTACACATGTAATCATAACAGTTAACCCCTTGCACTTCTTGTCAAATCTCACTTTTGTCTCTACACATGAAATTGAAATCCAACTTTGGTCCCTACACAAGTGTCAATGTCCCTCTTCTGTTATTTCATTTTTTAATCTTTAACAAAATTTAATTATGTGACAAAAATACGACTATGAAATGAGGGTAAAAGAGAAAAATCATCAATGTTTCCCACCAATACACTTTGTCCTACATGAAAAGCACATACAAGTTATATGATACAATATGGGTAAATTACACTTTGCACCCCTGCACTTTACATCAAATCCTACTTTGGCCCCTACACATCAAATTGTGACACTTAACCCCCTGCACTTTTGGTCAAGTGTTACTTTGGCCCTTCTGTTAGCCTCATTGTTAACAGAGGTTAGTCGCATGAAAAACATGTGAAAATAAATTACACTTTGCACTCCTGCACTTTACACAAAATCTCACTTTAGTTTCTATACATCAAAATTGTGACACTTAGCTCCCTAAAGGATAACTTCTGTTAGCCTCACTATTAACAAAAAAAACCAATGTGACACTTGACCAAAAGTGCAGAGGGTTAAGTGTCATAATTTGATGTGTAGAGACTAAAGTGAGATTTTGTGTAAAGTGCAGGAGTGCAAAGTGTAATTTACCCATACAATATATATATATATATATATATGTTCGTATGGTAAAAATGAAGACGAAAAGATAAGAAAGTAGAGCTTTTGAAATTAAAAAAAAAAATGCTACAAAGAAATCAAAGAAAAAGAAAGATGAATAGACAGAAGACTATATTATCAGAAAAATGTAGTTTTGTGATTTCAATTTATGTAAAATGCTAGTTTATCTTCTTAATTGTTCATAATCTGCGTTTTATTTTAGCCTAATACAATCATATTTTGATATAAATTTTAGGATAAAGTGTGTATTGGTGAAAATTGAAGATTTTTCTTTTTTACCCTCATGTTGTAATTACATTCTCATCACATGACTAGATTCTGTTAAATATTTAAACAATTGAGTAATAAAAATGGGACATTAACACTTGCATAGGGATTAAAGTAAGATTTGAATAAAAGTACATGGATTTGATTGTCACAATTTCATGTGTAAGGATCAAAGTGAGATTTGATCAGAAATGTAAGAAGTTGACTGTTATGATTTCATGTGCAATGGTCAAAGTGAAATTTGATTTACAATGTAGAAGTGTAAAGTGTAATTTACCCTGATCTTTATTCCGATTGTGTGATTCATAAGAGCAAGTGATCAAGGTTCAATTTTTGTTATTGATAATAAACTGCAAAATTAGGTGGAATCCTCTGTGCCGATGTATAGGCTATGATTAATTATGGAAAATTGACAACAAAAGACAAAATGGACTTTGATGCTAGTTATTTTTACGTTGTGTTTAGTTAGGAGATTTAGGGAAGGATTTAAAAAAGGAAAGAAAAAATGTGTATAAAATTAGGTAAAATGTAGGTATATTATATTTATATTTCACTTACTTTTTCCCTTTTCTTTTTTAATTTTTTTTCCAAATCTCCCAACCAAACACAGAATTAAGGAAAATTGCCATTAAGTTGGAAGTGGGACAATTATTTACTAAAAGGTGAGAATCTCTTAGTGTGTAGTTTTTGGTGAGTTTTATTATACCAAAAGAGTTGCACCCCCACATGTTTGTAATTATTTTTGAGGAAAAATTATATATATATATAATAAAAAATAAAAACCTCCGAAAATTTGACCATTGTAACAAAATAAATACTGAATTTTTAATTTTATCAATTTAAATCCTAGACTTTTATTTGTTCTCAATTAAACTATTCGTCTATTTTCGTTACGTAAAAACCAACGAAAAAAATGATATTTTAGTCTACATTGAGTTTAATGGCTAGAATATCATTTTTTTGTTGATTTTATTTAACGAAAATTGGTGATGAATGGTTTAGATTGAGAACATATCTAAAAAAATATGGTATGGTTGACTTGTTTAAAAAAAAAAAAAAAAGAAACAAAGAAAGAAAGAAAAATGTTTGAAATCCCTAACGCTTTGTTTGGTTGAGGGATTTGGAAAAGGATTTGGAAAGAAAAATGTATCTGAAACTAGGTAAAATGTAGGTATGTTTTATTCATATTTCACCTACTTTTTCCTTTTCTTTTCCAAATATTTTTTCAAATTCCTCAATCAAACGCAACGTAGAAGAACTCTTCCAATTTCACCCACAATGATATGGCATGATAGGTGTCAATTTTTAATTTGTCATATACTCATTTATGTAGGCCCCCACTATCTTGTCACATCATTGTGAGTGACTTTAGGGGTTTAAATTGGGATCTCCAACATTTCTCCCCCCCTCCCCTACCCAAAAAAAAAAATTGCATTTTATTACTTGAGAGTTATGTTTTTCTTACACTTTTTTTTTATCAGCAAAATAAAAGATTTATTGATGAAAAAAAGCAAAGTACATGCACAATTACATCAACAAATCAGGAAAGTGTACTAAGCATCATAGCTAACCTCCACAATCCCAACTAGGTTAGCACCACCAAGGAAGCACAATCATTTGCAAGCACTTGACCCAAGATTGGTGAGAAGCCAATCAAGAGCAACCAAACCAAAGCCAAAAAAAAAACAGAACAACAACATAGCCAAAACAAACAATCAACATACTTCTTCACCAGCTCCAAACCATTGAGCTTCAAACAGTAGCTAAAGTAGCTTGTCACTAGGGCCAACCTCATAGAAGCTTCACAGACTGCATCAGCTTCCTATAGCAAAGATATAACAAAGAAACCACGAATAGCAAAGAATAGTAGTAGCATACAAAAAGCCAAAAACAAAGAAGATACAAGAGGCCAAAACAAAGATCGCACTGCTTGGTAATTCACTTCCTTAGCATTTGACTAACCCATAAAGCAATTTTAACTTTCAATAGCTCTACCATCTCTCAATGTTGGTGAGGTACAAACACAGTAGCAATACAACAATCATAAACTGTGACACCCTGAAAGTCGGGAACATCAGATAATATATTAACTATTAAATATAGGGTTTATCTAAGGTTACAAGAGTAGGAAACGTCACTAATGAGTCATTTGGATAATAACCAAGCAAGATCCCAGAAAAGGTCAGAGGAGTCAAAATAGCCTCCCTTCAAAGTCCAACCTATATTTTTGATAGATCTTGACAAGGTATTAACACAAGGCCTACATGAGTTGACGGGGTATAAGGATAGGTTACAGATGTTATATATATACAAATTACAAAATCATGTCTTAAATACAACATGGGATCTATCACTTACAATCTCAAAACACGTTTACAAACAAGTTTCTAATCCTCCTAGGGTAGTCGTACGTCCTCAAATGCTTCTGCTTTGTCTTCGACCGGTCTAATAGTCTTCAATACCTAGCATGAAATGCCATGAGCTTTGAATGCCCAGTAAACGCACACACCCCGTTCCTTTTTCCCAATCCAATACACCATCACATTTATAGCAAGCAAGTAGTAAAACATGATATTCAAGTCAATAACAGCAATTTCAATAATAGAGGAAAGGAACATGTCATTCAAATAGACAACAAAGGTTATAATGTTAGTGGTTAGTATTCTAGAAATCCCCCAAAGAGATTTCATCTTCCCAACTACAAGAATTGGACACCGGACTATTCGGAACTCCCCCTTTTGTTGCTTTGTTGCAGAACTAACCTCAGGTGCCTACCAACGGTTATATAACGCGTAGCGCCAACCACAGGGCCTCAAAAGAGACAGTGAAAAGAAAAAAGGTTTTATCTCCTGAATCCAACCTTATCCTTCCAAAAAAGTTTTATCCTCCTCAATGTCCCATCCGGACCCAACCTTATCTCACCAATCAAACCATCACAAAGAGTTCGAATACGTCTGTTCCATTCTAGAGTTTACGTGACAACTGCTTGTGCAAGACTTAACCTCCAATTAGGGAGAACATCCCATCAATCCATAAATAACACATTATCATCTCTTCATTATTCAAAGTGATCGAAAACCCAATACCATCCCAATTAAGTTTTCTATTTGGATCAATGTTTTAAGTCAAGTTAGAACAAACTCAACAAGATAGTAATATCCACATAAGCATGAGCATCATTAAAATGAAGAAGATAAGGAACATGACCATAACACATGAAACACCATACCAAGACATGATCATAAACTAATAAGCATATTCATGTACACAGGAGTATAAAACACCCATGCAAAACTAAATTTCCAGATTCAATACCATTTAAAGATTAAAATCAAAAGGGTTATTTTAGATATTTCCCAAACCTAGCCTTCCTATGGTTCATAGAGAATTTAATCTAGTTTTCAGAACATGTTTCGGAAATGGAATAGCTTTTCTAGATTTTTAGTTATTTAAGAAACACTCCAGTGCTGTCCAGATTCGCTTAATCGCTACTAAAATCGAATTTTCCTTCAAACCGCTCACTCTTTTTAAATGAAACCAATTTTACTTGAAATATAATTCTTTAAGGAAGATGTTGATGTAAAAATGAGGTCCAGAAGATTTTTATACATTTTTCTAGAAGTTTTGAAAGTTGGCTATAAAACAGATTTTTCTGGCACAGTTCTTGCAACAAGAAAGTTGGTGAGAAAAGAGGTCAACTAGGGAAAATTTTCCACTTATCTTGTGATGAAAACTTGCTAAATAATATGTATTAAACCTAGAAATTTAAGGTGAAGGTGTGCCTTTGGAAATTTTGAGAGTTTGATATGGAAAAAGGTAGTCTTATACCGATTAAGAGAAATACAAGAAGGGTAGAATCAAAGCTTAACTTCTTTCATTTTCAACATGAGAATACCATCAAAACACATCTGAAAATACCATTTAAAACTTCTAATAACATGTATTTGAAAAAAGAAAATGAAAGAAAGAGTTGTGTTGTGGCTTACTTGATTGCCTAGTGAAGTATTTGCACAATTGTCTCCTTTTTTCCTCTCCTCTACTACCAAGGTTCACTCTCTTCCTCTTCTTTCTTTCTCTCAACTGAATGTGTAGGTGTGTGAGTGTATGAGATGTGTAACATGTGGAGGGTGGTGGTGTTTTTATAATAAAATTGATGTAAAAGGTCCAAAATGCCCATTGGTTGGAATAGAATGGAATTGAGATGTATTTAGTTGGAATGTAATGTAATGTAATGGAATGAAGGATCATTAGAGAGCCTAATCATGTATTAAGGCATGATCTAGTTAGGGTTAGGCTTAAGCAGAACCAAAATAGTTACAAATACAAGATAACTTTCCTTGATTTGGGGGTACCAATGATACTTTTTCCATGATTTAAGGGATTTGTCTCTAAAGTACCTATGATTGTAGCCTAGAGAGAGTGATGGCTGGCCATGTGCTAGATTTGGGGAGATTTTTGTTGATTTTATATATAGATATGAAGATATTTGTCTATAAAATTATTTATTTAAGAAAGGTACAAATATACATATATATATATATATATATGTATATATGTGTGTAATGGTACTAGTTTGGGGTCAAAATGGGATTTAAAAAAAATATGAGGGCATTGGGTTTAATTTATAAATTGGAACATTTATTTTAGTGTAAAATTAAATTAAATTGGGGTTAGAGAGTCTAATTCGGTTTGAATTTCTTGTTTCGAACAAAAACGCGATCAACCAACAAATGTGATAAAGACTGGAAAGCCTAGGGTTTTCAAGTGGTAATTTCATATTTAGGGAGTCAATCAGAGTATTAGAAATTATTTCTAAGTTTCCGAAATTGATTAGGGTTTGCGGTTTTTTGTTGGCGCATGTATTTTGATCCTAGGGTTGCAATTAATTAAGAAACTGAGGGACTTCAAGGAAATAATTTAAAAGTAAGGGACTTTTAAGAAATTAAAATTTTCAAGGGCCTCACATAAACAATGTTCCAACTTTATACCCAGCACCCTAATCACCAAGCTCCAAGACTTCAAGACTTCAATGTAATGAGTACCTAACTCAAGGTAAATTTTCCACCACATCATATACAAAATATTGTGACTCACTAATTTTGGCTTTGATCCACAGTGCTACTCTAAGCTTAATCAGGTCGCATGCCTCCTCCAAAATATGTTGCTTACCATTTAATATGCAGTCATTTCTCAGAGTCCAAATAGACTAGAGAACTGCAAAGGGAATTACATCCCAGATTTGAGTTTCTAGCTTACCCTATTTGATCCCTCTCCACCAGTCCATCACACCTTTAGCATTTTCAGGGACCACCCATTACATACCCCACTAATTCAGAATATTTGTCCATATCTTCCAAGAAAACTACCACTGCAACAATACATGACTATCTATTTCAACATCACAGCCACAAAAAACACACTCTGTCATAGCATTCTAATTGAGGCATCCCACATTTTGAAGAAAAGCTCTTATTTTAACTCTACCCTTCCAAGTGAGCCCTCCAAAGAATTGCACTTTTGGTGGGGAAATATTGTTCCAGATCCACCTAGCTAACCCCAACCCTTGACCCACATCATTCCTATTGTAAGTTGAATTTACAGTGAATATACCTAAAGATGAGGCATTCCAAACTAAAGAATCATCTCTATCTGATAAAATGGGCCCAAGTGAAATAAGATAGGATCTTAAGCTTTCCACTTCATCATCCTCCAAGCCCTTATGCTTCTCATAAAATTAAAGGACCACCCAGCTAATCTACTTCTCATGTCAATCATCTGTTTAAGATTAACTTCTTTGTCTACTAATAGGTCATAGTGTCGGGGAAACTCATCATTTAAACATTTGTTAGATACCCATAGATCCTCCCAAAAACTAACCCTTATCCCATTCCCAACTTGATAGACATAATTATCCATGGAAAAATTCCACAAATTAGGGATGCTGTGTTCTAGACTAAGTATATCCCCCCAGATTTTTTAGCACTAGGCATCATTTGCCAAGAATGGTCTCTATCTCCCACCAAAGCTGCCATACTTACTAATCACAATATCTTTCCACAATACCCTATCTTCAATTCCATATCTCCACTACCATTTAGCTAGAAGACACTCATTAAAATCCATTAACCTTTTGATACCTAGTCCTCCCAAAACTTTTCTTCATGGTGACCTCCTCCTACTTTACCATATGAAGCTTCTTTTTAATTTCTGACCCTCCCCACAAGAACCTGGCTTGAATTTTATCAAGCTGCTTAGCCACAAATACGGGTACTTTAAATATAGAGAGGTAATAAACTGGTAATGGGGATAACACTGTTTTGATTAGAGTTAACCTTCCCCTAAAAGAAAACAACTTTCTCTTCCAAGAAGCAAGCTTAGATTTGAATTTGTTGATCACAGGCAACCAGGTGCTCCTCTTCTTTGGGCTGGCACCAAGTGGCAAACCCAGATACATGAACAACAACTTTTGACTCTGGCAGTTCAATTGCACAACAAAATCAGCCAAAACCTCCTCCTATATTCCAACCCCACAAACTTGACTTTTATGAAAGTTGATCCTCAAGCTAGACATCACCTCAAAGCACCTTAGAATTCTTTTGACATTCAAAACTTCCTGCTTTTCAGACTTACAGAACACCGCTGTATCATTTGCAAATTGCAAATGAGTGACAATAATCTCTCTATGACCTGTAACAGCTCCTTTGATCAGCTCCAATGCTTTAGCCCTTTGGAATAACATGTTCAACCCTTCCGCCACAATGTTAAATAGAAAAAGGTGACATTGGATCCCCTTGTCTTAGTCCTTTTTCAGAACTAAATTCAGCAGTGGGTGAGCCATTAACAAGGATTGAAACTCTAGATGATTGCAGACATTCCTTTATCCACCTGATCCATTTATTCTGAAAACCAAAGTTTGTCATCATGGAAAAAAGACACTCCCAGTTTATAGTGTCATAGGCTTTTTCAAAGTCCAGTTTTAGGATCAACCCCTTCTGCTTTTTCTTCTTCCACCAATGCACAACTTCATTGGAAATTAACACCCCATTCAAAATGCTCCTTCCACCAATAAATGTAGATTAGGATTCTTCTACTATTTCAGACAACACCTTTTTGAGCCAAGATGCTAGGACCTTAGAAAGAATTTTATATATATAACCAAGAAGGCTAATTGGTCTTTCTTAGGAATCAATGTTATGAAAGAGCTATTAATACCTTTAGCCAAACACCCATTAGCATGAAATTCAATGAAGAACTTCAAGATATTCTTCTTAAACACCTTCTAGCATTTTTGAAAGCACAACATGTTAAATCCACCGGGGCCTAGCGCCTTGTTACCATCACTCTCCTTAACAACTCTCCAGATTTCCTCTTCTAAGAATGGCGCAACTAGCCCAGCGAATTCCGTATCCTGACCAATGGTCCTGAAGATACCTTCAAGCTTAGGTCTGGATTTCCATTCTTCTAAAAAACTCTTTCTAAAATGGTTAAGCACCTCCAGCTTAACCCTATGTGGATCCTTATAAAGCTCCCCCTCCACTCTAATTGAGTTCAACAAGTTCTTATTCTGTCTGCTAGTAGCAACAATATGGAAGAACCTTGTATTTTTGTCCCCTTTTAAACTCCAATTCAGTCTAGACTTCTGCCTCCACAACCATTCCTCTCTCTTACTTAGTGACCATACCTCCTTTCTAACCTCTCTTCTTCTTTTAAGCTCATCCTCTTCAAGACTTCTAAATTCAGCCACTAGATTAATGGCATGAAGCGCCTCCTCTGTTACTTTCAATGTGTAAGTGACATTTCCAAATACCTTCATATTCCACTTTTTTTAACACTGTTCAAAGCACCTTAAGTTTGTTCATTATAACAAAACCTACCCAACCAGTAGATGCAGACTCCTCTCAAAATTTCTTCACAAGAGTTCCAAGTTTAGGATGAAGTGTCCAAGCATTTAAGAAGCGAAAAGGCCTTGGACCCCAATCCCTACTATCTTCTAACAAGAATAAGAGGTAGTGGTTAGATACACTTCTTTCCAGCCCCATAATTTCAAATTAGCCCCGCCATCCATTCACTTGACATTAGTACTCTATCAATCCTACTCGACCTTTCTCCTCCATTAGCATTACACCATGTGAATTATCGTCCCACAACTGGTAAATCTATGAGTTCCAAATTTTCAATGAACTGATTATACTCCTTCATCCCTTTGTCTCACCTTGAACACCCCCTTCGTTCCCCAACATTTCTTATTTCATTAAAATCACCAATTAAACACCAAGGATTTCTAAACAAAGGTTTTAGTCTACATAAAACACCTTAATTTGCCTCTCTCATTCACTTCATTTGGGACATGGATATTGTGACGCCCCAAATTTTTGGAACATCAAGGGAAATTAAATAAACAAAATGACTTAATAAATTAAAAAGTTGATATCTTAATAGGACATTCTAACTCTCGTACATAATCAAAGGTTCAAATAATATTAAATAAAAACTTAAAATTATCCAAATACAACATCAAATGAAATTACAAAATGTTTAATACCTAATACATAGGATAATAAAAGTTATTCGACTCTAGTCATGGTTTCAAGTTAGCCAAGGCTCTATATTAGCGTTAACTCTATTTCAGCTTCAATTATTTCCTCGCCAAAACCTAGCATAAAATGCCAGGGCAACAAAACATATGCTATGAGTTTTGCAACACAGTAAGAAAACACAACAAAACCTACCTTTCTTTTTAAGAGAAAAATAATGAGACTATAAACATGAGATAACAATATAATTGTAAACATAAATTACAATCAGTAAAATAATTTCAATAATTTTTATAAATTAGGTGACTCTCGAAATCTCACCAAAGAGATTTAACTTACCAACTACTAAGCATGGCAACGGTTAATTTGAAACCCCCCCTCCCTTGGTCAAATATTCAAGTGTTACCAAACGTAACTACTAGGGATGCCCACGTCCGGAGTTATATACCCAAGTAGTGAAATTCATGGTCTGCCTTAAGAAAACGGTCTGCCAGGGGTACGTAACCTCCCTGTGTGCCACCTGTGCATCCATCCTTATTTCAAAACCGAATACCAAAAAGGGTTCAAATAAGTCCAGTGCCATCTTAGGGTTTCGCGACACAATTTACGTGAGAATTCTCAAAATCAGAGCTCACCTTGAACAACCAAGATAACGGTCAACCATTAATTTCAGACACTCTTTAAAACCAAGACTCACTGAACAATCGGTATTAATCGTCAACCGTTAGTTTCAGACACTTCGCTGATCATTTTAATTAATTTTGTACCGATTACAAATTAGATCACAATCGATATTATACCATTTCAATATAATTTTTAATGTAAAATATCAACACATACGTTCTACAATGTTTATAAACTATTGTGAACAATTTAATCAAGCCATGGTGTGAAATAATAAATTTTAAATACTAAAATAAATCTCAACACACACATGCAGGGACTACTAATTTACAAGATTCAATTAAATAGACTAGCACAATACTTATTTTTAATCCTAATAAACAATTGAAGTAGTAATCTTGATTCTTTATCATTCTCGCCAAGAATTTTCAAAACATAATCTTTGTAGTTAAAATTATAAATAAATTATTTATACAATTCAAAAATTCATGTAATTATATGACATATTCAACAAACATGTTATGGTCATTTTCCAAAAAGAATTTTCCAAAAATAAGTTATAAATAATTCTGTAAAATTTTAAGAAATTTCATGACACAAATTCGTCATATTTTCTTAAAATAATTCCACACTTAACTTTATAAATCAATTCCATAATCTATAAATTTATTATGAAACTAGACTTTTCAAATTTCATTTTTTATTTAGAAAATACCAGATTTGGTTTAATATAGGATTTTTAATGATTTTTTAAATATGCAGTAAAATCTGTCTATAGTTTCAGATTTAATTAAAATTTCGTATAATTTCGTAAAAAATTAGAATAATTGTTACAAAAATTCTTGAATGAACTAGATATCATTATTAACAACTTTGTAGAAGAAATCATCTCAAAATTTTGAGCATAAAATTGTCTAAAAATTTGTACAAGTTTTTTTATGATTTAAGAGTCATGTAATCAAACCAAATAAAATCTTCAATCATCTTTTTAATGGTACAAACTACACATGCAAGTCTAATTCCAAAATTAAACCGTGATTTTAAGGCTAGTAATAAAAATAACCTTCAAATATTTGACATACAAATTACAAATTTACATACAATTATAAACAAGATTTTATCTATATTTTCAGCTATTTATAACATATGAACACAAAAATGAAAAATTAACAATTAAAAAAAATGAGAGGGTTGAGAGAGTTTTCTTACTATGTTAGACTGCTAACAATTTATCGTCCGAATTTGATTTATGATTCTGATTGTAAGATATGACCATCCTGGCTTCATGATCTTCTTGCTGAAATTTCTCATCAATCGGACATGATCTCACCGTTGACCTTCTATTTGATTCTCTCAGAACTTTCAGTTGTCGATCATCGTCTTAGACTTAGAATTTGCAAGATCTAACCTTAAAAATGGATTCTACACGTTGAAAAACCTAAGAGTGGTCATCCCCGAAGTCATAGAACCACTTGATTAACCCAAATGTACTAGGATGCACCATAGAACCATGAGCCGAGAAACGTTGGACAAAATTAATTTCATCTTCTCCCAACAGCCACAGCATGCCCAAACAGAAAGACTCAAAAATTTAGTTTCAATGCCACCAGTTAAAATACTTGTATCTTCTGCATCGTAACTCCATTTTACTTTATCTTTATGTCATTGGATTTACCTCATGGCCTAATTTTTATTTCACTCCTCACACACCACGTTCGGTCTCTTTTTTGTTTTTTTTTGCATGCCATTGGATCTTTAAAATTTGACGAAAAATATGATTTTCTCCTCCCGTCTCGGACTTTTCTTCAAACCATCTTTCGGACTCCATAACTTTCTTAATTCTTAACGATTTTACTTTATTTTTTCGCCAATCTCTTAACTGACTTCGTACTTCATCTTACATGACCTATTTTTCTCACTTCTTCTCAGAATGGATGGTTTTGGCATGCCTAAAGTAAGCCGAAAACCAACTTTTAAAATTCAATATAAACTTTTCTAAATTTGTTTCTTTCTTCGCCATCTTCCTTCTTCTTCTTCACCTACAACACGTTGTGAATGGTGGTTCTAGATGATAATGAAATTAGGTGATGGTAGTGGTGGCGGTTTGACGGTGTGACGGTGGAGAAGTTCGCGTGTTGGTGGTTCAAATGGTGTATGGGTTAAGGCCGTGGCTATGAAGGTCAGCAGGAGGAGGAAGAACAGATATAAAGGAAGGAGAGAGAGAGAGAGAGAGAGAGAGAGAGAGAGAGAGAGAGACAAAAGATGAAGAAATGAGAGGAAAAGTTAGGCTCAATTTATGGAAACAATGAGGAAGAGTAAAAGAAATTAAAAGAAAGGATAAAAGGAAATGGAACACCTACTGGTACTGTATGTCCACGACATTTTCATTTGATACAGAAAATGATTGCACATGAAAAGTGGGAAGCGAGAAAACGTGGGAAGCAAACCCATGGTTTTTTACTGGATTTTAGTACAGAAAATATTACATTTTAGTGTAATTTGATTACAAAAAAATTATAAGAAAAAATATAATAAAAATATCATAAGGTTCATAAATTAATATTGAATAATAATATAAGGTCAAAAATACTTTATTTTATTTTATTTTGAATAAATTTTTAATATAAAAATATGTAAACTATTAAATTCAAAATATTGTGAATAATTATTTTTAAAAAAAAATTTAAATATATATATATACATATATTATTTTTATTATATAAAAATACGGGTTTCACAGATATTAACAAGAACACAATTGAAATTTGATAAGAGAGTATCTGAAAGTATAATGCAGTGCCTTGTACAACAGAACTGAGAAAGTCTGAACACAGATGACTTCCAAATGCACAATAGCCCCCTAACCTCCCTTCAGCATCAACTACCATATACTCCACCTCATCATCAGGCCACAGTGACTTGATGAATAATGATGAAACATCAGATTTCTTCGTCTCCTGGAAGCAAGCAAAATCTATTTTTCTATCCTTAATTAGAATCTTTACCTTCTTCTTCTTCTCGGCTTTACCCAACCCCTTTACATTCCATGATAAGAGCTTCATTAATAAACATTACATGACAGCTGAAACCTCCAAGTACTATCAAATCAACTCTGCATATTATCCCCCACTTGAGCTTCTGCAGCCCTAGGTAAGGCCCTTTCTTTGTCTTTGACTTCCATATCCTTCAATTTTTTGATCACTTCATTATCCTTACCATCGAAGCATATACCTAGAGCTTTGCCCATATGAATTATTGCTTCTGTCTCCTCTTGCAACTCCTTATCAACACTAGAAAGCCTTCCATTTAAACCCAGAGTTGCTGTCGACCTAGGCAACTCTTTACTTGAGCTTCTTCTAATTGACACCGATCTTGCACTCGGCTCAGCTTTTGCTCCGAACACGGCACCTCTGCTCCAGCTTCTTATGATCGCTGCTCCTCTCTTCTGCTCCCTTCTACCTCCATTTCCATTTCTCTGATTATCTACTGAAGTTCTACGAGGTACACTAGCTCCATTTCGCCAAACCAGCTTTTTTCTCTGTTCTACCATTCCCCTTTGCGAACCGGTGTTTCTTAAGATGAAAGTGGGTTGAATAGATGGTGAAGTGGGCCCGTTGTCCTGGGCCAGTGACAACTTATTATCAAAGCCCACACCACCTGAATTACTTCTACTATCAAGTGGCCTAGTTGCTAACCCATCATAAATGTGCTTCAACCAAGTTAACTTCCAATGACATACCACCTTTATCAGGCCCATTTCCACTAAGGCTTCTCATGTACCCATTGACGGCTCCCTCCTCATCCTCATGCCAACTCTCCTCATTAATTAGTTGTACGACATTCAAATTTGCTTGGTTGATTCCTTTACCTACTTTGATTACCATTTGTCTTCCCAAACCCACGCCCATCATCCTTTCCACTTTCGAGGTAAAGCCATCGACAGGTAACATCTCTTCCACCTTAGGTATTTTGGGTGCCATCTCAGCCCTTTGTGATTTTATGAATTCAACACACGTGTCCACCTCATTTTGGATAGAATCTTCCACCTCAGCATCATCCTCTTCTAAAAGCTTCCCGTAACCATCCTCATGGCCTTCCACCCCGATTGCACTACATAGATCCTCTCTCTTCTGGAATGATTTACACTTGCAAGATTCACCAATTAGTTAGGTTACCATAACTTGTTTTTCACACATTCTAACTGGATACACCATATCTCTACACCTTATATGAATTACTGTATTAATGGAATGCATTGTTGTCGTTGCAATCTTGATCCTCTCACAGCTAAAAGCCAACTAGTTTGATGTATCATCATCCATACAAATTACTTCTCCCCATAGTCAACCTATTTTAATAAATGTATCATTGCTCCAGAGATTTAAGGGCACTCCATAACAGCTAAGCCATTCTACTCTTTCCTAGACTAAGTGTAGTCTCTTCCTCCACTCAGTGACTAACTCACACCATTCTTTTAGAAAGTCATCCAAGAGGATCATCTGTGCCTTCATGTCCTCTACTGACTTACATGACACCATAGCAGTTTTTCCTCGTCATTTTCTTACAACTATATCCTTAGATCCAGTCTGGAGGACAACATTCCGAAACTCTGAGAATGCATCATAACTTTTCAGTTTGACAATGACACTATCATATAACCATCCATTATCAGCTTCCACCCCCATTATGACATGCCCTTCATCTCCTTTCTTGTTGCCCTGCCGAACTACCTCTGCATAAGACTGGTGTACCATCATCTTATTCAATGACACTTAATTCATGCATGTAATAATGTTTAGTAAAAGAATGTAATGTAATTAAATTTTTTTTTTTTTTTGAAATCTCAGGGAAGGTCCACATAATTTTCCTTAAAAGAAATTAATAACAATTAACAAGGGAAATTACAAAAAAAAAAAAAAAAAAAAGAGTTTGAGTTTTGTAACAAAATAATTTTTTTATTTTATCAATTTAAATCTTAATTTTTTAATTTATTTTCAGAATAATTTTTCATTAATTACAGTTTAGTCGAAAGCAATTAGGCAGTGAGGGACCACTTTACCCTTATGATAGAGGGACTACTGTACCTTTATGATAAGTCCTATTGTTGGGACTACTGTACCCTTATGATAAGTCCTATTGTTCCGATCCGCCTCCTCTCCAATACTATTCAATGTAGTTATTGTCATGTACTCTCTTGCCGATTGTCATGTCGGTTATCCAGTAACAAAGTGACAGCCGCAATCGACAAGGGTGACAGCCGCAATCGCGATAGACAAGTGTTGCATCGGTCGTTTGGCATGCACAAATCGTGGCCTCTCTCTTGCCTTTGGATCCTTGGTTGTCACGCGTCTTCATTTGCTAGAGAGTGCAGAACATGGCATCATAACACATGGCTGAAGAGGAGGCGGATCGCTATTGTTCAGGCCAAGCACCATGTGAATCTTTTCTAATAAAATTAATTTATTTTTCAATAATTACATCTTATTGGACGGTTTGAGAATTGGTTAAGTAGATTTTTAAATTTTTACGAAGAAAATGTATACAAACCTAAAAAGAATAATGTAATAATTTATAATAATTTGTCAATTAAAAATTATAGTTCCCAAACAGAAGAAAGCAATTAGAAAGTGAGGGGCCAATGTACCTAGTTTAAGGTTCTAGTTTTCCTTGTAATCCAAGATCTAGATTAAAAAGTGTTGCTTGGATTCTATTTTCATAATTTGAATTGTTTATTTTGTAAGATTTTTGATGAATATTATATATATATATATAAAATAAAAAATAAAAAGTTAGATCAATCTAATAATTGTAACATATTTCATTTATTGTATTTGTCTACAAAAAATAAATGACAAATATATTTTTGAAAATAAATTATTTATTTCTTTTGTAACAAATGTAATAAATTGAATATGTTATGGTTATTAGATTAATTTATTTTTTAATCTGTATGACATATACGAACAATCCTACAAAATGAACAATTTGGATAATTGAAACGAGATATGTAAGAGCCTATGGGTCGAACAATACCCTCCAGTATATACCTAGATCGGAATGTAGGCCCCTAGTTGCCGTCATCCGATTGACTGGATTTTTTGCATGGATCATATACTTGACAAACCCTAAAATATGAATAATTTGAATCATTAAACAAGACACAAAAGTGAACCCAATAAGTCAAATACCTCTTTAATCTAATTAAGGACGGGAGAGAAGCCACTACTATCATTTTCTTATATCTATAAAGTGACCATGTTTCTGTGGAATATCCATCTTGGGGTATTTTTTTTGGGTAATTCCATCTTGGGGGTTCACTTGCTGCAAAACCTAAGAAAGTAAAAAACCATTTCCCATTTTCTTGCACAATTTTCACTGTCAATGGCGGCAACCTCCAAACCCAATCCACCAAACACTACTTGTATTACTACTATTTCATCTCCTTTCACTGGCCTTCCCAAGTTGAATTAGTGGGGACTTGTTGATCTCTACCAATGGGAGGGCTTCTGGTACAATGATATTGTCCTGGAAGCAGCCTTGGCTGCCAAATCAAGCTTCACTGCGCTCGATGATGACATTTTCGTAGCTGCCTCCCTCAAGACTGGCTCCACTTGGCTCAAGGCCCTCGTTGCCTCCATCATCCACCACGGTGGTGGTGGTGGTGATGGCGATGGCGATGGTGACGGCGATGGCGATGGCGGTGATGAAGATGTTGATGCAAATGATCCCTTGAGATACCACCACCCCAACAACCTCATGCTTGTTGGAACAATCTTCTGTATAAAATAAATAAATAGAAATAAATCAAACAAATAAAATAAATTACATACCGAATTTATTTTTACCGAACCGAATGAATAATTAAAGACCAAGTCGAGTGTGTAACACTCTATCCTTAAGACAGATTCGCCCCGCTACGGTGCTTACGGTTAAGTGGCGTCTATCTCCCAGCATACAATGATCTTCACAAATTTGTAGTAGCACTCCAAACAAATTTGTCCAACGAACTAGAACCTTGTGTTCTATGCTCTCTTTATTTTTTCCCTAAAACTAGAATGAAGAATAAATAATGCAAAAAATGTAATTTGGGTGATTTTTTTTAATGAAAATTTTGCTGGGAAATGTTGGTATTTATGGGCAAAAATATTATTCCAAAATGCGGGTTCTATATTTAAACTATATTTGCACGAAAAAATTGGATAGGTGCAATAGCAAAATTTTGACTAAAATGGAATAGTGATTTGTCCGTTTGCAGTTGAACTGTGAACCAAAAAACAAATTTGGATCCTATTTTGTTTAGATAGTTTTTTCAAACTATTTGAAAAAAAGTCGTCGGTTCTTTTTTTTTTTAAATAAATAGTTTAAAATAGTATTTTTAGGTATTGATGCTTTTATTTAAATTTAAATTTAAAAATTTAAAATAAATTTTTAAAAAAAATTTAAAAAAAAATTAAAATAAGTTAACACAACTGACCCCACCCTAAGTTGCAGCAAGGCTCGTCGCACGATGGCTATGGGTGTGGCATGGCCGCCAGGTTCTGTTGTCCATAACTCTCCTTTTCTCTTCTACTCTTGTGCCTTGGGGCCCCCAGCCAATGTTGTAATCTAGAACTTATATACAGCAAATAAAAGCTTCTTTAAAGTTTCAATGTGGGACAATTTCATTTCAAAAATTTTTTTTTTTTTTTTTACCATTTCATTCCACATACCCTCAGAAAATGGCTTTCCCATTCACATAAATGGTTTTGACAAAAAAATGCTTCAACGTGTGACTTGCCGTACAAAAGGAACATGTCACATTTTCAGACCCACCCCAAAAGACATGTGGGGCTCACTCAATTTTGGGCTTAATGTTGGCCCAAAATAAGCCTTTATAAATCTAATTTTCCAAAATCAATTTTCCAACAATCCCCCACATGAATGGAATTTGACGGAGAGAAAATGCAACATGATCTAATTATAGAGAATACAAAAGTTGGAAATATTTTGCAAAGGATAGGTAGCTTTTGGCTTTGAACCTTCCCTTATGAGACACTATTGGATTTACTAGCTAACTAGTGAACATAGTGTCTTGAACTGTTCATCCGTTTGTGTAAACCAAGACAATAAAACTCACACAGTATATTACCAGACACAGTTTAGTTCTCACTATTGTGTTCATTTTGGCCCTGAACAACTTAGTCTTTCATGAGTGCTCTAAAGAATTGTAGCCCTTCACAAATCTCATAGAACCGGCCCAGTTCACACTCACATAGGTGATTCTTATGAAAAGTATCCTGCCATACTCCACTAGGTTTACCTAGATATAAGAATAATTAAAAGTATTACTTAATCTAAAACGCTACAGATATCACTATTTCATCATAGAAATGGGTAGGAGTTTGACTCCCCAGTGATCCTTCTGAGTCATACACAACTCGGTTGTCCCTTTGAACCTAGATCTTGGGATCTCTAGTCAACTAGGTTGGGTTACCGTTGTGGTAACTCTTATTTAATAGGCTTAAGTTCCATTCCCCTTGATTAATTTTCAACTAGCTCTCTTGCTAACCCTTTGGTTAGTAGATCCGCTATGTTGTCTTTAGACTTTACATATTCAATGGAAATAATTCTATTAGAGAGTAGTTGTCTTACGGTATAATGTCGACGATGAATGTGTCGTGACTTACCGTTATACATATGACTTTGTGCTCTACCTATTGCTGATTGACTATCGCAATGTATACATATAGCTGTAGACGTCCCCGAACGTCCCAGGAGAAATCCTGTTTTGTTCATTTGGGCTTACTACAGTTCGGACTCAAATTGTCACGGTTCTTAATCTGAACCAAAGAGTCAAAATCTGGCAAATCGTTTTGAAAAACAGATTTTATATAAAGAAGTGCCAAACATGGACTGCTTTGCCAGATACAGAGTTGCCACCTAAATATTTTATTTTTGGGAAATTTAGGAAACCCTGACTCGTTTGCCTAAGGCCACGTGTCTGTTATCACCAAAGTTGCCTCGGCTCGGGAACTTGGGTACGATTAGGGAAGGTCAGCTATGAGCACCCCCTCTCGCCCGATCCGAAAATCGGCCTCTACTAACCATGATATCTTGTTTTGAAAACGTTATGTGTTCTTATTCCGATTAATTAGCTAATTTTACTATGTGATGCGCACAACACAAAGTTATAGACTAGATCGCCTAATTTGGAACAAAGCATTGCATATCCGTTTATTTGGAAAATGGTTTGAAATTTGCTACTCGCGAGTAGACTAAAACACGGATTTCAATGACTCGTTCCAACTCAAACAATTCAACCTTCACCCACAGGCATTCAGACAGTTTATATCACATAAGCATATGGCCTCATGGTAAAGCATGCTAACATGGCAACACTCACACGCATACAAGGATGTTAAAGCATAAAGGCTTACCGAGTACTCCGAGCCAAAACAGAAACTAGTTAGTAATCATATGCATGATCCTAGTTCATGTTGAGGTGACTAATGCAACACATGCAAGATGCAACTACTATAGGCTCGGCTATTCTAAGATGGCATATGATGATGCTACAGTTAACACGTATTCAACTTAGAATTGAAATACAAATGTAGTTAGTATGATGCGCCGAGCCCGGTGCGTACAATACGAATGAATGTATGCAAACATGCTATCATAAGTATGCTAACAGAAACATGCCCTAAACTAACCATCGAAAGCTAGTAAATAAAAGGGAAGACAGACGTGGAGTTGGAATACATACACACACTCACGCACACTTATTACACAATTGTTCTCACTCGGAGGGTCCGAATAAATATTACAAAACAAATAAATAATTGACTATTCTAGCTAATTAAATATTACAAAAACTTCTAATTAATTAACAAATTAATTACAGAAAGAAGGTGGCCGCAGCCCCGCCTCGGAATGCGTGAATGATGCATGCTTGACTCTCCTTGCTCGGAAACCTGTACCATGCCAATGTTGCCTCTGTTTACACTGCCTTGCTCCTCTGAAAATTATGAAAGTTTCTAGAACTGCTTTGAACTTCATCCTGAGTGTTTTGGAGTTCCACCGGCCAGAACAAAAGGTCACCGGCCATGGGCAAGGGGTTATCGGCCAAAACTTGTATCATCGGCTGGACACTGGTGGCCGATCGGCACTGTAAGTGGCCGGTCGGCCATTTCTTCCTACAAAGCCCTGTTTTGATAGCAGCAGAGGACAAGCAGTGCATGGTATGGAATTTTCAAAGCAATGTGTGCATGGCCACTCTCCCAATCATGCTATAGACTCAAGGGAGTATGGCCCTCGGTACTCGGGCCATCAATCACTCATTTCGATGCATGATGGCCAAAGACACCAAGTTTGCAACTCAATGTAAATGCATGCAACAAAACAAATGAATGCCTTGCGCCCTATCATGTTGAGATCAAGGGCATTGGCGACCGAGGGTTGAGACGTGTTTCGTCACTTTGAGTACGAACACACCTCATCCCTCAAGTTTGGTTTGACACCCCAAACCAAACAAGATGCAATGCGTGTATGCCATATACAATGTAAAGTGATGCAACTCATGCAACGTAATATGAGCACGCTAAGCTAATGCAACATGACCTTACCTAATCATGCAAGCTAAACCAATGCAATATGAACATGTCAAGCATACAACAAGACCATGTAATGCAACTAGCTAAACAACATGCAAACATGCGACCAATGCAATGCAACATGCCAAACATGCAAAGTATGCAAAGATGGACTTATGCTGAAATGAGAAGGCCTCAGCCCACCCCAAAACAGTAGACAAAGTGCATGGAAGTGATGGACTAAACACCTTCAAATGTGCACATATGGAAGTCTAACACTTAGGCATGCAAGAAGTCAACTCTCAAGTGCATTAAGAAGAGACAAACATGGACAAATCACCAGCATAACGAGCTCTGAAAACATGGAAAAGACAATGCCAAATCCACTATGTTATGCAAGCAAGGCATGCAACAATGACTAAAACTTGAAGCCAACAAAAAGGGTCCAAACCATAGCTATGTCAACCAAACCCCAAAGGATCAAAATGATCTAGAACAGTCCTAAAGCACTCCAAAACAAGACTAAATCATGCATGGACTATGGTTAAAACATGCTAAGAAAAGGGGCCAAAACAAAGGGCATTCAAAGCCACAAAATGGAGTATTACTCTAAACCTACCCCAACCACTCATGGCATGGATTATGCAACCCAAAACAGAGTTTTAATGCATCAAAATACACCCAAAAACCCTCTGATATGGCAGCCTAAATGACTTAAACAAAAGGCATGCACTATGACTCAAACATGGAGCATAAGATCACATTTCTTCAAGGCATTGAAAGGATAACAAATGCAAGCATATAAGCATAAAACATGGACTGAAATGACATAATAAGTGATTCCAAATCACTGAAATAGCCAAGGTAATGCATGCTAATGACTCACACACCCGATGCCAACATGTTAGAATGCAAAGGGACTATACAAAGCATGAAAGGTGTGGCCAAATCAACACCCAACAGATCTCAAGCATGATGAAACATGACCAAAAGCTTCATAAAGCTAGGCAAAAATATGTAAGCATGTGGTCTAATGGCAAGATGCATTTCTAGGCAAAATGAAGGAATACAAAGCAAGTATATAATGCATGAAAGGGGTCATTAATCCGAACAAAAACAGAGGCATACTATGACCTAATAACACCCAAAAACCTCTGAAATGGAGCCAAAGACAACTAATCATGCATGCTACCCTTATGAGCCAAAAACATGAACAAAAGAGAGACAAAGGGAGGGGGGTCCCCTCCCCTATGCAAGACCTCAAAACCTCTTCTTCACCACTGAAAATCCCCTGAATTTCAGTGGTGAGAAAGCCAATACACTAGGATTCCCGAAGCTCAACAAAGAAAGCACAAAAAGGGCCAAACAAGCTAAGAGGGGGAGGTCGACCCCCAACACTAAAGTGACCTTAATGAAGCATCTTAAGAATGCAAATACAAGACTTTTTTCAGTTATACATAAAGTCTTAAACAGTATGCAAAGTGGGTTAAAAACTAGTGTAAGAATGGGAAATATAAAGCAAATTGTGTTACTCTTGAAGAACACTTGAAGAGCAGCAACCTCAGCCCCCTTCCTATGATAAAAACCAGCTCAAAACTTCAAGAACAAACCCTCAACACCTCCAAGGTCAAAGTATGGTGTAATGCTAGGTGACTTAGTGCAAAACTAAGACCAAAACACACTTTTTGGCTCTCTAACACACACAAATGAAGAGAGAGCTATAGAGAGAGAAGGTGTATATATTAGATATATATCTATTAGGTCTGGTTTTTTTGCTCAACCTCCTCAAAGGATGAGGGAGGCCTCCTTATATAGACAAACAAAGGTGCTAAGCTTCCAAGAGAAGCTAAATGAAAAGGGTCAATGCTTCTTAAAGAAGCCAAGGCAAAGGGGCCAAGGCTTCCTAAGAAAGTTGAGATAGGGGTTCAAGCTTCTTGAGGAAGCTAAGACAAAGGTCCAAGCTTCCTCAAGAAGCTAGACCAAAAGGGTGCAAAGGGTGCAACTCCTCCATACACGTGTATGGAGGACAAGTTCGTGCACTCCAGCTAGCACAGCTGGCATGCACCATGCCTGAAAAAGGCAAAAAAGAGGTATCGGCCAGAAAAGGAGTCCATCGGCCAAATAAATGGTCGGCTGACCACACAAAGAGCCGACCGGCCATCACCAATGGCCGGTGGAAAGAAAACAAGGCCGGTGGCCCTAAGCCATGGCCGGTGGGTTTAAGAGATGGTCGATAAGCCACCTCCTACCCTCAGGAGCACAAAACACAAGCCCTTGGTGCAAAACCAAGCATAGAACAGGAAAGTTAAGAGATCTTGACGCAAGGCGCATAGCCGAAACCTTCGAGAACTCAAAACGAACACAAACATGGATGATCACCGAGTGTTCAAACGGTGACGTCCAAGTCTTGAGGACGGTCAAAAATGGGGTGTCTACAATAGCAGGCACCGGTTTTGGCCACATTGGAGTATCTTCAAGGAAGTGGCGAAACCATTCTGCCTCTTCCCTAACTTTGTCTAAAGCTATAAATTCTGATTCCATAGTAGACCTAGCAATACAAGTCTGTTTGAAAGGTTTCCAAGATACAACCGCCCCACCAAGAATAAAGACATACCTACTGGTGGATTTTGAATCTTTAGTATCCGATATCCAGTTTGCATCACAGTAACCTTCAAGTACTGCTAGATATTTAGTATACTTCAGCCCAATGTTACGAGTAAATTGGAGATACCTTAGAACCCTTGTAATTGCTTTCCAGTATTCTACTCCTGGATTACTCGTATATCTACTTAATTTACTTATTGCATAAGCAATATTCGGGCGAGTGCAGTTCATCAAGTACATTAAGCTTCCAATAATTTGGACATACTCTAATTGAGAAATACTTTCCTGTTCATTTTTAGAAAGAAACAAATTAACATCCACAGGTGTTCTAGCAAGATGATCATCATCTTTGCTAAATTTGTCAAGTATTTTCTCAACGTAATGAGATTGTGACAAAGCATAACCTTTTGATGTTTTGGTAATTTTCATACCAAGAATTACATCAGTAATACCCATGTCCTTAATGTCAAAATGTTTATTCAACATTTTCTTGGTAGTTTTAATCATGTCATTATTACTACCTATGATGAGCATATCATCTACATAAAGACGTACAATGACATAACATTTGTCTGTGTTTTTAATATAAACACATTTGTCACACTCATTAATTTTAAATCCATTTGACATCTTTGCCTCGTCAAATTTCTCATGCCATTGCTTTGGCACTTGTTTTAAACCATATAATGATTTAACCAATTTACACACTTTCTTTTCTTTTCCTGGAACAGAAAAACCCTCTGGTTGTTCCATGTAAATTTCTTCATCTAACTGATCATTTAAGAAAGCAGTTTTCACATCCATTTGATGAATTTCTAGATTGTACAAAGACGCAATAGCAATTAACATTCTAATGGATGTTATTCTAGTAATTGGTGAGTATGTGTCAAAGTAATCAAGACCTTCTTTTTGTCTATACCCTTTGACCACAAGTCTTGCCTTGTATTTGTCAATTGATCCATCCGCTTTCATTTTTCTTTTGAAAATCCACTTGTACCCAAGAGGTTTATAACCTGGTGGCAAATCCACCAATTCCCAAGTGTGATTTTGCAAAATGGATTCAACTTCACTATTGACAGTTTCTTTCCATAAATGAGCTTCATGACTGGACATAGCCTTTTTAAAAGTTAAAGGCTTATTTTCTAACAAATATGTTAGAAAATCTGAATCAAAAGATTTTGAGGTTCTAGCATGTTTACTACGTCTAGGTTCCTCTTCCTCATTTTTATCTAACTCTTACTCTTGATCATGTTCTTAATCATTACTAGTAATAGCATCAAAAGATTTTTTATTAGTACTAGTCTCTTGTCCAGTCTTATTTGGAATATACATGTTTAAAGAATGATGCATTCCGAGACTCAATAATAGTATTTACATGCATTTCGGTATGTTCTGATTTATAAATCAAAAACCGATATGCACTACTATTCTTGGCATAACTAATGAAAATGCAATCAATGGTCTTAAGACCTATCTTAGTCTTTTTAGGACTAGGAATAGCCACTTGAGCCAAACACCCCCACACTTTTAAGTATTTGTAGGATGGTACTCTTCCATGCCACAATTCATAAGGTGTTTGATTCATTTTCTTTCAGAGTACTTTATTTAAAATATAATTAGCAGAAAATATTGCTTTCCCCTATAAGTTTTGCAGTAATCCGGGACTTATTAACATAGCATTCATCATTTCTTTTAAAGTCCTATTTTTCCTTTCAGCAATTCCATTTTGCTGAGGTGAGTAAGGAGCGGTGGTTTGATGAATTATTCCATGTTCTTTACAAAACTCACCAAAAGGTGATTCATATTCACCACCTCTATCACTTTTTAGTTTTTTTATTTTCTTACCAAGTTGATTTTCAACTTCATTCTTATATTGAACGAAAGTTTCCAAAACTTCATCCTTGGTTCGAATTAAATAAACATAACTATATCTAGTATAGTCATCTATAAAAGTGATAAAATATTTTTTCCCATCTCTAGTTTGAATTGATTTAAAATCACAAATGTCACTATGAATTAATTCAAGTGGTTCCATACTTCTTTCAATTGAATGAAAAGGAGTTTTAGATAATTTTGCCTCAACGCAAATTTCACATTTATGATTTGAATCAATGTCAAATTTAGGTAAACATTTCATATTAATTAATCTACGCAAAGATCCATAATTAACATGTTCAAGTCTACCATGACATAAATTTGAAGACTCAAGCAAGTAAGAAAAGGATGTATTTTTATTAATAACTGAGGGTACAACGGTCATTACATTCATCTTGAAAAGGCCATCAGACATGTAACATTTTCCTACATACATCCCATTCTTAGTAAGTACAAATTTATCACTCTCAAACACTAGCCTAAACCCATTTTTACTCAACAAAGATCCGGAAACAAGATTCTTGTGAATGTCCGGTACATCCAACACATTGTTGAGAGTGAGTTCCTTTCTAGATGTCATCTTAAGTACAATCTTTCCTTGTCCTTCAACTTTGGAAGTTGAGGAGTTGCCTATAAAAAGTTGTTCACCATTGTCTACTGTAGAATAAAATGTGAACATCTTTTTGTCCGCATAAATATGGCGAGTAGCACCAGTATCCACCCACCATTCTTTAGGATTTCCGACAAGATTTTCCTTGGAAACAACTGTAGAAAGATTGATGTCATCTACACCATTGGAAATATTGTCCACTTCGGTCATATGGGCTTAAGCAAGCTTCTTGTTTGTTCTTCTTTTGCTTTTGCCTTTGCTACGGCAATCTTTGGCCCGATGTCCCTCTTTGTCACAGATGTTACACTTGCCATTAAACTTGTACTTTTTAATTTCTCATTTTTCAGAGCCTTGTGATGAACTTTCTCCAGAAAACTTCTGTTTCTTTGCTTTTGGAGCATGTTCCACCACATTTGCCTTAAACTCCATAGGATGCTTACCAGCCCGCTTCTCTGAATTGCGGTTGTCCTCCTTAATCCTCAAACACACAATTAATTCTTCTAAAGACATTTCTTTGCGCTTGTGTTTGAGATAGTTCTTGAAATCCTTCCAGCCTTGTGATAATTTCTCAATTAAGGCTGTAACTTGAAAGGATTCACTGAGAGACATGACTTCTGCGTGAATCTCATGCAGAATGAGTTGAAGATCTTGAACTTGGCTGATCACAGTCTTAGAATCAACCATCACAAAGGTCAGGAATTTGCCAACCACAAATTTCTTTGAGCCGGCATGTTCCGTTTTGTACTTTTTCTCCAAAGACTTCCAAAGTTCCTTTGTTGTCTTGATAGGACTGTAGACGTTGTATAATGTGTTGTCAAGTCCGTTCAAGATGTAGTTTTGGCAAAGGAAATCGGCATGTTTCCAAGCATCGACCGCAGCAACCATTTGCCGGTCTGTTTCATCCTTTTTCAAAATAGGAGCATCCTCACGGAGAAAATGAGTCAGGTTCAGAATTGTAAGATAGAACAACATTTTCTGTTGCCATCTTTTAAAATCAGTTCCTGAGAACTTCTCTGGCTTCTCACTGTGATTTATCGGTACTGTCACCACAAGAGAGGGGGATGGTGCAATTGCAGTCACCACACTAGTACTTGTTTGGGCATTAGTTTCAGTAGCCATGAATTCTAAATTATAAAACAAAATTAGAATTAGAATTTATACTACACAGAAAATTAATCCAAATTCACAGAATTAAATTCTGTAAAAATAAAAGAAACAAGAATGAATTTATTTTATTTAACCAAATTAATTCCACATAGAAAATTAAATTTTCATAACACTTCAATAATTAAAAAAAATGAATTTATTTTTAATTAATGAACACTCAGAAAATTATATAAGAAAACCAAAATTAATTTCTAACAAACTTCACAAATAAATATTCTAAATTATTAATGACACCAGTATATTACTACTAGTTGTCAAAGAAAATAGACAGTATATTACTACTATCTGTCAAACAGTATAATACTATTTGTTTTCCAACCCGAATATTATTTTGTAAAATCACAATAAATAATTTCTGTAAGAAGAATAAAGAAGAAAGGAAATAAAACAAAAAATTATGTAAACAGATTAATTCGTATCTGTCTTAAGATTGTTGGAACAATCTTCTGTGTAAAATAAATAAATAGAAATAAATCAAACAAATAAAATAAATTACATGCCGAATTTATTTTTACCGAACCGAATGAATAATTAAAGACCAAGTCGAGTGTGTAACACTCTATCCTTAAGACAGATTCGCCTCGCTACGGTGTTTACGGTTAAGTGGCGTCTATCTCCCAACATACAATGATCTTCACAAATTTGTAGTAGCACTCCAAACAAATTTGTCCGGCGAACTAGAACCTTGTATTCTATACTCTTTTTATTTTTTTCCTAAAACTAGAATGAAGAATAAATAATGCAAAGGAGAAAATTGGACAGCAAAATGTAATTTTCAGACTGTTTTTGGATGCATGAACACTGCTGGAAATGTTGGTATTTATAGGCAAAAAATGTTGTCCGAACAGGTTCTATATTTGAATGAAGAGGTGCACATTTAAATTGGATAGATGCAAGCACTATTTAAACAGATAACTGCTGGAATAGTGATCTGTCCGAACTATATGAACAAACTGAATATGTCTGTTGCTTGGAATAGTTTTTCAAACTGTTTGAAAAAGCTATCCGTTGTTGGAACAATTTTTTAAACTGTTGGAACAGTTTAAACAGGTATTGGAAGAGATACATTCTTTGGAAATTTTGAATTTAAATTTCAATTTGAAGTTCAAATAAAATTTGTCCAAAAAATTAAAGTTAGAACCGACCCGACCCACAACCGTGCTTAGCTCGGCCAAACGGACAGCGGCGGTGGCGCGCACGTGCGTGTAGTGGTTTTAGCCAAGATTCTATTTGTCCATAACTCTTCCCTTCTACAAACTTGGGGTGCCCCTTGGGGCCCAACCCAAGTGTTGTAATCTAGAGCTTATATACACACAAAAGCTCTCTTAAAGTTTCAATGTAAGACAACCCATTTCAAAGAAACCCACATTTATTTCTTTAAATTTCTCATTCCACGAACTCGAAAACGACGTCAACTTCCCATTCACTCATAAATGATTTTGACGAATCGTTTTCACCGTGTGACTTGCAATTCGGCAAGGAACACGTTACCTTTTCGAACTCACCCCAAAAGACGTTTAGGACCTATTCAATTTTAAGCTCAAAATTGATCCAAAATAACCCTTTATAAAAATCAATTTTTCAACAGTGCCATCTTTAGAACTACAGCTTAGAGTAATGATATGGGATTCTCTCCATTACAAGAGGTGCTACCTATTGGGTTTTATAAGACATATTAGCAGTGGCCAAACTAAAAAATTAAATTAGAAGGGGTACTTATTAATTATAATATCAAAAAATTCTATAAAAATATTTTACATAAGTCTTTATGATTGATTTCGAGAAATATCAAAAAAATAATATTATTTATAATTAGTGTATCGTGGACAATATAAAAAAATATGAATATAAATCTTAAAATAAATTATATAATGTTAAATTATTTTTTTATACAAAATTTGATTAAAATTCAATATAATAGTAATATCACGTCATCATTAGTATGTGATATCACTAACTAATAGTAAATAAACATATAGACAGTGAACCTCACATGTCAAATGTAACTAACAATCCAATAAATTTCATATATTTATAGTGAGATTACTTATACTTGCATGTCAATAATAATGACATTACCGTTAAATTTAAAATTTTTCATAAAATTTTCATAGATAATATAGTTTATAGTAGTCTCTTCATTTTCAATCAAAATAATCATTATTGTTCTCATAATTTTTAAAATGTCATTGACATTTCACTCTAATAATATTTTTATAATATTTTTTTATTTAAAATATTTTCTTTATATTTAAAAATTAAAAATTAAAAAAAAAAAAAGAAACCCAAAATCCAGGGGGTACGTGACCCCCTAGTCCCTCCGCCACTGATATTAGATTAATCTAAAAAATATAGATCATGATTTTAGCGATTTTGTTTGTAAAGAAAATGAACGGTTTATTTTTATAATTATCTTTGTTATTATTTTTGGATAAATTATATCACTAGTCTCTATATTTTGACTATTGTGTCATTTTAATTTTTGTAATTTTGATTGACTCAATTTTGATTTTGAATTTATTATTTTGATTTAATTTGGTCCAATTAGTTACATCTGTTAATATTTTTTTAATAAAAAATATTTACATGAGTAGTATGTGTCATATTTTTAAAGATAAAATTATAAACATAATCAATTTAGTGAGTTAACCTTAACCAACTCAGTGATTATTTTTCATCAAAAATTCTAACGGCGTTATCAATTTAATCAAATTGATAAAAATGTAAAATTAAATGTCAAAATTGAGTCAATTAGCAAGTGAGTTGGGTTTAGGTTAGAACTAAAAAAACACGAAAAGTCAAAATAGACTTAAATAAATCAATAAGATAAAATGTTATATCTAAATCATAATTATTTTACTTTTTTTCTCTAAAAAAGCAAAAAACTAAAAAAATTTAAAAAAAGAACTAAAAAATTCTTTTCAAACGGAGCTAATTTAGCCATGCTAAATTAGCAAAAAAAGTGAAAAAAGTCATACTAAAAAAGTCCTTCCAAAACGAAAACTAAAAGTATACGAAGCAAAATGAAACAAGAGCTAAAAATGGTAATTTTTTGTAGACAAATATCATCAAAACTTGTGATTGTGAGTATCAAATTAATATAAATTTTTATATAAATAATTTATATATATAGGTAACAAAATAAATGATTCAAATCGTAAAAATAGAATAAGTGACAAAGCCCAAAAGCTGCCTGTCCAAATAGATTATTTTGTATAAATTAAGATTTCATTATTTCAAAAGCAAAGATCCAGCACTAAGATTTGTAATTTTAAAAATATCAATATCACATCATTTTCACTGAAAATTACGTATGAAATTTTTATTGGAAAAATTCCTTGTTAGTGATGTCTTTAAATTTTAATTACAAAATCATGGAAAAAATTATAATTTTACTTATTAATATTTATACAAAAATATTACTGCTTTGAAAATATTTTTTTAGCTACGCACTGAAAAGTAATTTCCCCATCTTTATTTGTATGTCATTTTCTCTTACAGGTTTGCAGAAAAAATGGAAAGTTAGATCTGCCAAACATGGCCTCTCCACGGCTCTTCCGAACCCACATCTCATACTCTCTCTTACCAGAATCAATCAAGACTTCAAGCTGTAAGATTGTATATATAACTAGAGATCCTAAGGACGTGTTTGTGTCGTTGTGGCACTTCATGAACACCCAGTGATCGCCCGAGCAAGGCCCATTTCCATTCAACGAAGCCTTCGAGAGCTTCTGCAATGGTTTTCATTCCTTTGGGCCTTTCCATGAACATGTTCTTCAATTCTGGAATGAGAGCTTGAAGAGTCCTCAAAAGGTACTCCACCAACTCATCTCAATTTTATTTTATTTTTTAAATAGAGGTAATTTTATCGGTAAATTTGCTCCATTAGTTTATTTCAAGAAAATTTTACTTTAATCTCTATAATTTTAATTGTATTAATTTTAACTTTATATTTTTATTTATGCTTCAAAAAATGCATGATGCACATCTTCCATCAGCACTTTTAATGGATTTTAACAAAGGGACTAAATTGAAAAAAAAAAATGTTAGCGGAGGGCTAAAATTGATGTAATTAAAATTATGAGCACCAATGTAGAATTTACTTGAATTACAAGGACTAATATGTAATTTATCCTAATTTTATTATTGCAATTGGCTTGTAGCGGACTGGATGGATCCAGTTTGAGTATGTTGGGGTATGTGGCTCCAGCAGCTAACAGTTTGAATAATTAAAAACTGCGCTTCCTAACATTATCATTTTGGTTTTATAGGAATACCATAGTCTCTCGTCTTCCTGCATGTTTTTTTTTTTTTTTTTTTGGGGGAATCTTCATGCTATATGTATGTTTTTGTCAATTTTTTTTTAAGTTTGTCAATTTATATATATATATATATTACATAATGGCTTCTCCTAATTTCAATCTGACATTCAAAAAAAATTATAAAAATCCTAATATATTGGAGTTATCTTTCAAAGAAAACATTTACAATAATATTTTGATGATCATATTTTCTTATTATATATTGTTTACACTACTAGAAAATTGATTTTTTGCGTCTATTTTTTTGTGATTGTCTGATTAGCCGTGGCAAAAAAAAAAAAAAAAAAAGGCAACGGTATAATGAAACGCAAGCAGTAGTAAAAGGTTCCTATTTTCTTTTATTTATTTGCGCACTTTTCTTAGTTTTGCCTTAGCAAACTCACTCAACTCTCTCTCTTGTTCTTGCTTTCTGTCTCGCTCTTGCTCTCGCTCACCTGCCCATCGTTGTCTGAAGAACTCCACCGGTATGAATCTCTCCCTCGATTCCTCAATCTCTCTGTTTCTGTCTCGATCTCTCTTTCTCTCTTGATCTCTCAATCTCTCTTTCGCACAATCTCGCTCTCTCTCTCTCTGTCTGTCTCTGTACATCTCTCGTTGCAATTTGCTCGATTCATCGCAGAGAAACCCTAACTCTGCTAGTAGACTGCATTGAGAAGGTCTCTTGGAGTTCTCAAATACAGCAAAGTAAGCTCACCTATCATGCATTTCATCAATCTCAAAATTCACCTACATTACACACACACACACACACACTTAGACTATCTTTGAGCTTCATTGTGTACAAATCAGGTACCTGCTCTCTTCAAATTTCCTCTGTTTTTTCTATTTAGTTTGTTTCGATTCGTTTCATATATGTACTTGATCTAGTTTTGTATTTGAGAATTCCTGTGTTTTTATTTTTTGCACTATAATAATACATTTTTTTATTGATTTGTTTGTTCTCATTTGAGTTTGAAACTGCGTTTGATCTGGTTTTGTAGATCAGAGTTCTTTGGTTTATTGTGATTAATTTAGTTATCTTTAGATTCAGTATTTGCTCGTCAAATTGATATGGATCACAATCTTATGATTGAAGTTCTTTGTAATTTTATATAGCATTAGTCAAATGAAGTTTGAATGATAGGTACTCTTTGAACTACTTGGATTGATCAAATTACAATTACAACTTATTATTAAATGTCTCTCTCGTTATGCTACTTGTTTCTTCACATTCAGATTCCAACTCTGTTAAAAGTTCCTCTGTTTTTCTATTCGGTTTGTTTTGATTTGTTCTCGTTCTATATTGAGTTCTTATCTGTACGTGATCTATAGCTGAGAATTCATTGTTGTTTTTTTTATTTTTTATTTTTTCATAGTATAATCATACACTTTTTTTTATTCAATTCCAATGTTTTGCTGCTCAATTTTTTACAGCATAATCAAATTCTCTCTATTTCCTTGAATCTCTATGTTCTTACACCATTGTTTTTACTTGTTTTGTTTTTTGGCTTTTCAATCTATTAATATTTATCACCTGATTTTGATATGAAATTGTTGTTGTCGTTTTTTTTTTTTTTCCTAATGCAGCACTCGGCTTACAAAAGCATATCAAACTGCTGCTGTTCTATTTGAGGTTTTGAAGGTTGTTAATCTGACAGAATCTCTTGAAGTGGCAGATGAGGTGAAACTAATAGTTTGTTGATTGGTGATATTTGAGTAATATCAGTCCCTCGAGGGAACTTCTTGTATCAGTTTTGTCTAGGCTAAGACTAACCCACTTTTATTTAGAACTTTGTTGTGCTTCTGGTAGTCTTCTTTCATATTGAGTGTTGATGTATCTAGTTTGTTTGTTTGTTTTGTACATATATATAAAAGTTTTTTTTAAAAAAAATAATAATAATTGGACATACATATGCATGTAGATTTTGGAAGCTCACAATAAGGTTGAGGAAAAGACTGCGATATATGTATCTTATAACATACTTCCTCTTGATCCTGACAGCTCAAATCAAGCAGTCATGAAATATCCTGAGGTTAGTTTTGAATATCTAGAGTAGTGTTCTTGACCTTTTTGAATTATATCTTTAAAGTACCTTTTTTATACCTTGGTTGTTTAATTTACAGATTCAAGCTTCTATTTAAGACTTCAAACACCAGGGTCGCCATGGCCCAAGGGCCACAAGAAGAAAGTAGATGAAGACATTCTAGATTGGCTTCAGGCTATGTTTGGATTTCAGGTGACTTTTTTGTTTCTTTCGATCACTTCTTTTCATTTGAATCTTGATGGGGATCTGTTTCTCTAACTATTGATCTGCAGAAGGATAATGTGGCAAATCAGAGGGAGCACTTAATATTGTTGCTGGCAAATGTGCATATTCAGCAATTTCAAATGATCAATGTTCGGTATTCTGTATTCTCACAAATAATGTTGGCTCATAATATTTTATTTTGTAAAAAAACACTTAGTTATTCATAACATATACCTCATTCATGTTTGGTTGGATGACAAGGCCTTATTCACAAACATTTTATTTGGTAAGAAACCAGCCATATGCTGAAGCTTTAAAGAAGATGGATGGCCTAGTCTTTGATGCCAAAGCATTTCAGACATAGGAGCTGTAGTGCTAGCAGACACAAGAGCTGTAGTACTAGACTGAAAAACTTGAGGAGAAGAGAATTGCTGAGATGATGGAATGAACTGGTAGAGACCATTGATATTAACACCTCTATATAGAATCTTGTTCGTGTATTTGTCCTGAATGATAAAAGTGTGAGCATCAAAAATTACAAGACAATTGTGGTCTTTGGTAAGTTGATGGACAGATAAAAGATTTGAAGAAATGGCAGGAACATGAAAAAGATTTGAGAGCTGAAAAGAATGATGTGGTGTAGGCAAGATGCCTTTACCAATGCTTCCCTTGGTTAAAGCCTTATGCTCCTCACAAGCTAGCACCAAAATCTATCTCTTGTGTTTTTCTAGGCTATCATCCTACTATTAAGGGTTATAGATGTCTTGAGCCTCTTTCTGGAAAAGTCTACATTTTTAGGCATGTCATTTTTAATGAATCATGTTTTCCTTTCTCTCCGCAGCATTCCTCTGTTTCTTCTCCTTCATCTTCAAATTTGTCTACTCTTACTTCATTTTTCTAGCCTTCTTTCTTTAGTTCTACATCTGTGAACTCATCTGTGAATTCTGCTCCTTCTCTGTCTGTTCCATCTACTACTCCTTCTGAGCCTTCTTCTTTTCTTGTTCCTACTCCTCCATCTAGTGCTCAACATATTCCTATTTCTTCTATTACTATTGATTTACCTTCTCCTTCTCTTTCTTCTTCTTCTATCTGTAACACACATCTCATGATTACTAGGTCCAAACATAAACTTCCTCAATGTCTTTCTGCTACTGTTTCTCTTCTTGATACTGAACCGACCTCTATTCAAGTTGCTCTTCAATCTCCAGTGTGGCTTCAAGCTATGAAGGACGAATATCAAGCTCTTCAATAACAAGGCACTTGGGACCTTGTTGCCCTTCATCCTCATAAGATTGCCATTGGATGCAAATGGATTTTTCGCATTAAAAGGGATTCCAATGGTACCATTGCCCGTTATAAAGCTAGATTGGTGGCAAAGGGGTTTTTGCAACAAGAAGGAATTGATTTTCATGAGACCTTTAGTCCCATGGCAAAACAACCTACAATTCGAATCTTCTTAAGTGTTGCTCTTCAATCTCAATGGTCTACAAAACAGCTTGATATTTCAAATGCATTTCTTTATGGTACTCTTCAAGAAGAAGTCTATATGTTGTAGCCTCCATGGTTTGCACAGTCTTCTTCTCATGTTTGCAAACTCAAGAAGGCCTTACATGGTCTCAAGCAAGCTCCTAGGGCTTGGTACTCCACTTTTTCTACTTTCTTACTTTCTCAAGGATTCACAAACAGTCTGTCTGATGCTTCTCTTTTTATCAAAAAAACTTCTACTAGTCTCACTCTATTATTGGTGTATTTTGATGACATCTTACTAACTAGTAACGATTTTTCTTTCATTGCTCTGCTTCTTCAACACATACACAAGGCATTTTCCACGAAAGAACTTGGTTCTTTGTCTTATTTTCTGGGAATTTCAGTTCAGTCTGATGAGCATGGTTACTTCTTATCTTAAGCCAAATATGTTGCTGCCTTATTGCATAAAGAAAGATTGGCAGACTGCAAACCATGTTCTTCTCCTATGGTTGTTAAAGCTATGTGTTCTGTAGCTGATTCTCTGCCATTTGCTCAGCCCTCACTATACAAAAGTTTTGTTGGTGGACTGCAATATTTGACTATCACCAGACCTGATCTCTTTTATGCTGTTAATCAAGCTTGTCAGCTTATGCATCTTCCTACCAATGCTCATTTTCAGGCTGTTAAGAGACTCCTTAGATATGTAAAAGGGACTCTGAATCATGGTCTCTCTTTCACACCAAGTCCTTTTGATCTTTCTGCCTTCTCAGACTCTAACTAGGCCAGTGATAGTCTTAATCGAAAATCAACCTCTGGCTATTGTGTATATCTTTGCTCAAACTTGATTTCATGGTCAGCTAAAAGGCAAGCAACTGTTTCTAGATCATCCACTGAAGTTGAGTATAGAGCCTTAGCTCATGCCACAGCTGAGCTCACTTGGATTCAGCAATTACTTAAGGATTTTTGTGTTTCATCATCTACTATTCCTGTTATCTGGTGTGATAGTTTATCTGCCATGGCCTTAGCATCTAACCCTATTTTCCATTCTAGGTCCAAACATATCGAAATCAATTGTCATTTTATTCAGGAAAAAGTGGTTGCCAAACAAATTGAACTTAAGTATATTCTTACCATGGATCAGGTGGCTAATATTTTCACTAAGCCTCTGTCTCCTTCCAGATTTCATTATCTTCGTGACAAGCTATTAGTGTCTGCTTGCCCTATCAGCTTGAGGGGGGCTGATGAAGTTATCACATCATTATCTTCTCACACGACTCAACTTTCAGCATCATCACCATCTCATAGACTATTGCCTTTGTCTATTATAGCTTCTCCATCACAGCTCTGTAAGACTAGTGTTCCAATGCCATGCTACAATGGAATTAGTTGTGGCGGTTAGATAGTCTGTTATCAAGTGAGTTAGTTAGTTTGTTAAGAGTTAGTTAGGATTAGATATTTTGTATTAGTTTAGATATTTTGATTACCAGTATATAACTAAGTGTAAGCTACAGTTTTGTTTTAATGAAAATGAGTTTCAAGATTCTCAATAACAAGACAATTGTGGTCTTTGGTAAGTTGATGGACAGATAAAAGATTTGAAGAAATTGCAGGAACATGAAGAAGATTTGAGAGCTGAAAAGAATGATGTGGTGTAGGCAAGATACCTTTACCAGTATGACTGATTTGTAAGGAAGAACCATTACCAATTTAAACCTGCTCCTGACCTTGATAAGGCTGAAATTGTTGAAAATTAGTCAAGTCATTTGTCAGATGATTGGTGGCAGCATAGTCAACATACCAAGGAGGTATGGGAGGATTAGCAGAAGTCTGAGGTACTGAAGCAGTATAGGCCTTTGACAGAGACATAGAGGACTGAGATGAGTTGCTGCTAGTGAAAGGTTGAAAAGTAGGATCCAGTCGATGCTAACAGTCAAAAGCATTATGACTCAGACCTCCACAAATCTAACAGCCAGAGTTAGAAGAAAGATTTCCTCTGGATCTATTATTATCATACCTATTATTGAATCTGCCTCCTCGAAAATTATTATGTCTACCTTCTCTAGAACCACGATATGAACTTCTGCCTCTTGCAAAGTGAAAACCTCGATTGAAAACATTTGAAGAATCATAGCTAGTCTGAGAGGAAGATGAAGATCCTCGTGAGGCAGAGTAGGTAACATTAAGATCAGTGCCAGTAGACTGTTTAAGTTTTTGTTCAATGTGAATGGACTCTGAACATAACAAAGAACACAAATGTTCCATTTTGACAGGTTCAGATCGAGTACGAATAGAGGTTTTTAAGGCATCATATTCCTCTGGTAAACCATTCAAGGTTAGAAATACCAGATCTTCATCATCAACTTTTGCAGAAGCCAAAGCCAGCTGAGCTGCGATATCTTTGATTTGAGATAGATATGCCTCCATTGAAGATGACTTCTTACAGAGTGTTTAAAGTTTGGTTTCGAGTTGATGAATATGAGAACGTGAAACTGAAGTAAATTGCTTCTCTAAGAATTGCCATACCCGATCACTGTGAGTCAGGTGAAGAACAGAGGAATAAATGGATGAAGATAAAGTTGCGGTCAGACAAGTGAGCAAATGTGCATCGATCAATTGCCATTTTGCATAACTCGAATTTGGAATAGTTTTTCCAGAAGCATCAATGATTTCTGAAGATGGACATGGATGAGATCCATTTACATGATCAAGAAATCCAGATGCTCGAAGCACATTTGTCATCTACAATTTCCATATAAGGAAATTGTTTGACTCGAGCTTCACTATGATGAGAGAATTGAAATTCGAAATTAGAAAACTCAGATTGGGAGGTAATGAAGCATCTGCCATTGAAAGGATATGGATCTTGCTCACGAGAGCTTAATGCTCTGATACCATATTGAGAATCTTGAAACTCATTTTCATTAAAACAAAATTGTAGCTTACACTTAGTTATATACTGGTAATCAAAATATCTAAACTAATACAAAATATCTAATCCTAACTAACTCTTAACAAACTAACTAACTCACTTGATAACAAACTATCTAACCGCCATAACTAATTCCATTGTAGCATGGCATTGGAACACTAGTCATCTGTTTGTGATGGAGAAGCTATAATGCAAAAGGCGTGATCTATGAGATGGTGATGATGCTGAAAGTTGAGTCGTGTGAAAAGATGATGATGTGATAACTTCTTCAATTTACTAATAGTACAATTGAGCCTATGGAACCATTATGGGTGTCATTCCAATAATTTGATCCATGCATTTTGTAGGTCTCTACGAATAAAGAGTGTTGGTGCAAATTTGGTTAATGAGATGGAAAGAGATAAAATGGAAAATAATTAGTATTGCTTCAAGGCCCGTTACAACATTGCTTTCCTTAAGACAATATTCATCCCCACCAATTCTGTCGAATATGGTGTGCACTGAGTTACCCGCGAATCCGCCTCCAAAATACAATGAAGCCTAGTCTAAAGACTGATGTTTGACTGCGTTATGCATGAACGAAATCAAATCCCAAATACTTTTGGGCATTTCTAATCCACCAAGTATAGAGGAAAATAACAATATGAAGGTTAGAGAGAAATTCCATGAATATTCTATGGATTTCATATGGATGATCTCTATCCAATTTCCAATCCATTCTGCTTTTATATAGGCATGGGTTTGTGTCCCTTAGACCAAAGGTCGTGTCCTACAGTCATGTCTTTTGGTTTAAATCCAATAGTTACATCCCATGGTTTAAATCCAAAAGACACACCTTTTTGTTTAAACTCAATGGTTACACCCTTTGGTTCAAACTCAAAAGTCACATCTTTTTAATCATTCATATAAATATATTATGAAAATGTTCCAACAAATATTACATGAAAAATTCATATTGATCCAATGATTGTAGCCATATCATGTTATTACATTTGTCTTCAAAAAATATAAATTGTCTATTTTTAAAATTATTCTTACCACATTTTTTTTGAATAAATTCCATTGATAGTCCCTATAGTTTGCCCATTGTGTCATTTTAGTCTTTATAATTTTAATTGGTCCCTACGTTAAATTATTATCCACTAACACATCTAATAACTTAAAAATAACTTTATTGTTTATATTTTTAATAGATATTGTTCTTGAAATATGAATACTTGAAAAGACACCCGAAAAGGAGAAGTCTTGAAGTTGGCTTCCTTCCTCGGTCGACCTTTGGCCGACGATGGTGCGGCCAAGAAGATTGTACGACGGTGTAGTATAAAGAGGCTGAAGAACATGGAAGTGAACAAAGATGGTGTGGATCCATGGTCTAGTTTTCCCAAGAGCTCTTACTTTAGGCTTGGTCTTGTGGGAGACGGGAAGAATAAGCTATCAATGGAGATGAAAGATAGGCTGGATGAAATCACACGTGTGAAGTTTGAAGGGTCTGGTCTTTCTATTTTACTCTCATTTTGTGTCATTATATGTTCTTCATTGTCTCTCAATCATCCTTATGCTTGAATAATTGGTTGCTTATCACCATCCCAAGTAGATAATGTGAGTTTCTCAGTTCACATTTTAATGAACTCCATTTAGTAAGTGGTCAAGGGTTTGAATCTTTTTACTCTCGAATAATTGATTGGTTCAACCAAAGTGGATAATGTGAATTGGTTTGAATCTTTTTACTCTCCAATAATTGGTTGGTTCAACCAAAGTGGATAATGTGAATTTCTCATTTCACATTTTAATGAAATGAACTATGGGGCTCAAATTTTTTATCGTGGTATGTTCTTTATTCTACTGTATTTGCTTGAGATTTTTCTCTTGTTTTAAGAATTTCTCTGCAATAATAGTTTGTGATATTTAATCTTTATCATGATTGTGATTTATTAGCAATGCTCAAAGTTCTAATCTTTTTACTAGGGGCCTGTTTTGCTTTACTTGTGTTTGTCTATGATTTTTCTCTTTGAGAATTTCTCTGTAATTATAGTATGTTATATTTGTTATTTAGGATAAATTATACTTTCCACCCCTGCACTTCGTACCAAATCTCACTTTGGCCCCTTACACATGTAATCATAACAGTTAACCTTTTGCACTTCTAGTCAAATCTCACTTTTGTCCCTACACATGAAACTCAAATCTCACTTTGGTCCCTACACAAGTGTCAGTGTCCTTCTTTTGTTACTCATTTTTAAATCTTTAATAAAATTCAATCATGTGACAAAAATGTGACTACGAAATGAGAGTAAAAGAGAAAATCATCCATGTTTCCCACTAATACACTTTGTCCAACGTTATAAGCACATACGAGTTATATGATACAATATATATATATATATATGTTCGTATGGTATAAATTGAGATGAAAAGGCAAGAAAGTAGAGCTTTTGAAATATAAAAAAAATGCGATAAAGAAATCAAAGAGAAAGAAAAATGAAAAAATAGAAAACTATATTACCATAAAAAGTTTCGTGATTTCAATTTATGCAAAATGCTAATTTATCACAATCTGAGCTTTATTTTAGCCTAATACAATCATATTTTGATATAAATTTTAGGATAAAGTGTATATTGGTGAAAAATGTTGATGATTTTTCTTTCTTACCCTCATGTCGTAATTACATTCTTATCACATGACTAGATTCTGTTAAACATATAAACAATTGAGTAATAATAATGGGACATTGACACTTGTATAGGGATTAAAGTAAGATTTGATTAAAAGTACAGGGAGTTGATTGTCACAATTTCATGTGCAAGGATCAAAGTGAGATTTGATCAGAAGTGTAGGAGGTTGATTATTATGATTTCATGTGTAATGGTCAAAGTGAAATTTGATTCAAAGTGTTGGAGTGTAAAGTGTAATTTAACCTAATCTTTATTCCGATTGTGTGATTCATTAGAGCAAGTGATCAAGGCTTAATTTTTTTTATTGATAATAAATTACAAAATTAGGTAGGAATCCTCTATGGCAATGTATAGGCTATGATTAATTATGTCAAATTGACAACAAAAGACAAAATGGACTTCAATGGCAGTTATTTTTACGTTGTATTTAGTTAGGAGATTTGGTAAATGATTTAAAAATGGAAAGAAAAAAAGTGTATAAAATTAGGTGAAATGTAGATATATTATATTTATATTTCACTTACTTTTTCCCTTTTCCGTTTCAATTTTTTTTCAAATCTCCCAACCAAATAAAACATTGAAAAAAATTGCCATTAAGTTGGAAATGGGACAATTATTTACTAAAAGGTGAGAATCTTTTAGGGTGTAATTTTTGGTGTGTTTTATTATACCAAAAGAGTTACAACCCCACATGTTTGTAATTATTTTTTAGGAAAAGTTATATTAAAAAAAAAAAAGAAGAAGAAGAAGAAACTCCAAGAGTTTGACCATTGTAACAAAATAAATACTGAATTTTTAATTTTATTAATTTAAATCCTAGACTTTTTATTTGTTCTCAATTAAACTATTCGTCTATTTTCATTAAGTAAAAACCAACGAAAAAATGATATTTTAGTCTACATTGAGCTTAATGGCTAGAATATCATCTTTTCATTGATTTTATTTAACGAAATTAGGTGAAAAATAGTTTAGATTGAGAACAAATGTAAAAAAATCTTGTACTGTTGACTTGTTTTAAAAATAAAATAAAAAGAGAAAAATGTTTGAAATCCCTAACGATGTGTTTGGCTGAGAGATTTGAGAAGGGATTTGGAAAGAAAAATGTATGTGAAACTAGATAAAATATAGGTTTTTTTTTTTATTCATATTTCACCTATCTTTTTCCTTTCCATTTCTCAAATGTCTTCTCAAATTTCTCAACCAAACACAACGTAAAAGAACTCTCCCAATTTCACCCATAATGATATGACATGATAGGCGTCAACTTTTAATTTGTCATATACTCAATTATATAGGCCCCCACTATCTCGTCATATCATTATGAGTGATTTTAGGGTCTAAATTGGGATCTCCAACATTTCTCAAAAAAAAAATAATAATAAATAAAAATAAAAATATTGCATTTTATTACTTTAGAGTTATGTTTTCCTTACGCTTAATTCATGCATGTAATCCTGTTTAGTAAAAGAATTTAATGTAATTAAAATTTGTGACGCTATTTTTTTTAAATCTCAGGAAAGGTCCATATAATTTACCTTAAAAGAAAATTAATAATAATTAACAAGGGACATTACAAAAAAATAAGAGTTTGAGTTTTGTAACAAAATAATTTTTTATTTTATCAATTTAAATCTTAATTTTTTAATTTATTTTATGAATAATTTTTCATTATTTACAGTTTAGTCAAAAACAATTAGGCAGTGAGGGACCACTGTACCCTTATGTCACGACCCAAACTCGCCCTTACAATTTTAGCATCGTAACCAGCTAGCTATTCGTGATTATCAAAGACCTGCTTAACAGTAATGACAATAATAAAGGGGCCGGCAGAACCCAATCAATATTAATATACTACGTCTAATAAGCTGTGAGGACTTGAATGGAAATAAACTTTCATATACTAGTCATATACAAACACTTATGTCCATGAAACACATACATACAAGACAAACCACAAGTTAGGGATGTGATCCCATTATCAAAAATGGTATGAATAAAAGACATAAATCATTCACTAGACTTTATATAACATTCAAAAAGGGTGGATTTGGATCACCCAAAAAGCCTTGACATTAACAGTTCGGAACCTCGCGATGAGGCACGATAGGTTGGCTTGACAAAACGAAATCGGGTTGACATCGCTAACTTTGCTCCAGTACCTGGCCACTTACATATATATAATAAACTGTGAATTAAAACCCAGTGAATAACAAATGTATAAAGGGTTAAGAATGAATGTCCTTTCAGTATTTAAAACAGTCAATTGCATCAGTAGATTAATTAGTCGATCAATATCTCGTATTTCATATCATATCAGTCATATAGTAATCACAGCAGTCATACGTGGTACTTCCAATAGCAGAACAGTATAGTAGGTCTTAAAAGACCGAACAGCCAATTGATGGCCATCAAACAGTAAATAGTAGTTCCAAAAATTGGAACTGATAGAGATCTCTATAATAGTGGCAGTAACAGTAACAATATAGCAGTAGCAGTAACAGTCTGTTGCTATGGATGCCACGCGCACAATTGATAAAATAGGACAAATATTCATTCAGTAAATAGTATCATTTCAGAAAGCAGTACAGTTAATCATTCAGAAAATAATTATAATTGAACATAGCTTCACAACATTGTTACTCACAGCGGGCTTCTCAAAATACCTCCTAAAGTTGCACTACTATGCGGTGTCCAACCTAAACAAATAAATTAAAGCGCAATAATCTCAATATACAATTCAATCAATCAATTGATTACTTACAAATTCGATTCTTATTCATTGTTCACTCACTCGGTTCTATGTTTTTGTTCCTTAGTTTCTTTCGTGTTTATGACATGCTATAGACACCCCATTCGTTACCGTCCTCAAGACTTGGACGTCATCATTGGTGTACTCGATGATTATGCTTGTTTGTGTTCATTTCAAGTGCCCGACGTCTTCGATGGAACACCCTGACTTTGAGCCTTGAAACCTTATCTGTTTTGTGCTTGGTTTTGGACCAAGAGCTTGTGGCCTCTAGTCTAGAGAAGTGCATGACCTGTCGGTAGCCCCCTAGTTTGTCGGCCATGTCTTGTTCTTGTCGACTACCAGTGGTGGCCAATGGCCATTGGTCTCCTTTTTCAGATATTTGTTGACAGTTGTACCAGCTATTGCTCATTGAGCTGCATCTTCATACATGTGTATGGTGAGATGTTCACAAGCTCAAGTCTTATTTTTCTATATATAGGGGGGTTCCTCCGCCATTTTGGAGGGTTAGAAGATTTAGACCAAAAATATCTCTCTCTCTAGAATTCTCTCTCTCTCTCTCTCTCTCTCTCTCTTGTTATTTTGTATACCTTTGCCTAGTTTCTCTTAGCTTTTGCACATCAACCCTTAACCAAATACTCTCACCTTTGGGCAGAGATTACTTGGAGCTTTGTTTGAGCTCTAGAAGGAGGTTTAAGCTTGGTTTGTTGCCTATTTTGTGCCTTAGCTTCAAGAGGTATAACACTTGTTATTTCAGCTTGTTTTCAATACTTGTTTTGCCATCTTTTTCTTCTGTTTTTGGCTTGGTTTTCAACTGTAAAAACCTCTATTTTTGTGACCTTAAAATGGTGGTTTGAGGCTATTTTGAGTTAGGGGGTGGTCCACCCTTCTTGTCTCTTAGCTTGTTAAGCTCTTGTGCCATCTTTTCCCCACTTTCAATTCAAACTTTTTGGACCTTTTAACCACTAAATCTCAGAGGTTTTTCAGTGGTAAAAACCAATTTTTGAAGTCCAAAGTTTGAAGGGTTAGCCTCCCCTCCTTGTGTCTTGTTTGCATGCCTAGTTAGCTTCATAAGTTAGCATGTTTTTCTAGCTTAATTTAGCTTAAGTCCAGCATGTTTTTGCCTCTTTTTTGACCTGTTTTGGCTTTGTTTTGGGCTGGTTAATTCAGTTAAGGCTTGTATTGCATAGTTGTATTGTTATTTCGTTCATTAACTTGATGTTTTAATGCTTTGATCATCATTCTTTTGAGTTAAAAGAATGTTTTAGTGTTGTTTTGCACTTTGTTTCAGCACTGATATCTCTGCAATCTCCCTCCATTCTTCACTCTTTTATTTGCTTTGAAATTGTTTCAAATCACTTGTTTGCCTAAATGTGAAATTGAGGTGTTGCACCTAATGGTTTAATCCCTTAGGGGGTTTCATTACCAACAGTGTAATGCCTCTTTCATACCCAAAGTAATTGTGGTTTGAGCCATCTTTCCATTAGAGGACACTCACTTTTGGACTTAATCAATTAAAGAATGAATCGGTAATGTAAAATGAGTACACAAAAATTGGACAAGTAAAAGAGGCAAGGTAAGCATCTTTCGTATTGCATTGCATGTGTTCGAATCGGACGTTAATTCGAACACAAGGAATATGGGACATTTCATACTTAAAGTGATGAAATGTGCCACTTTCCTTGGTCACCATCACCTTTGATCATGCATGATAGGGTGGTGGTCTTTTTGAGTCTTGTTTTGCACTCATTAAACTTATACAAATTTGGTTCTTTGGCCATCATGCATAGAAATTGCTTAATTGGTGGTTTCAGAGCCAAGAGTTATACTCCTTTGAATTGTTCGATGATAAGAGGGGTAACAGTACAGATAACCCTTGAGAATACATTGATTTGCCTCTCTTTACTCTTTGTTGCAACAAAAAGGAAGTTCAGGGCAGCAGTGGCCGACAACCACCAGCAGTAGCCAACCGGCCACCAATGGTAGCCGACCGCCACCATTAGTAGCCGACCAACCATCAATGAAATTTTCCACAATGTGTTCTTGAGGTGGAACATAGGCATTCTGGGAGTTAGCAGCACTGTTGGTGTTCAAATGTGCAAACAGAGGCATTCAGTTGCAAGGCGGTGGCTTTTTTGGGTGAAGAAACTGAGCATGCATGCATCCCTCACTTCCCGAGGCCATTTAATTTCTTTGTTTAGTTAATTAGTGGTAGCAATTTAATTAGTTTAATTGATTTGTACTTAATTAGCTTAGCGTTTAGCTAATTACTTCGATTTGTAATATTTAATTAGCTTAGAATAAGTTAGTTAAATTCGTTTCAATTGTTGTAATAATTAGTTAACTTTAATTAGGATAGCTAGCTAGCTTATTCATTCGGATCCTCGTTCGTGAGGGCATAATGTTGTAATAAGTGTGTGTGCGTGTGTGTATGTCTTCCAACCCCACATCTTTCTCCCTTTTATTTATCCACTTTTGATGGTTAGATTAGGGACTTTTTCAATTAGCATAACTTATGCTTGCATGTTTGCATCCTTTAATTTGTCTTGCATGCACCGGGGCTAAATGCATCATTCAAACTGTATTACAATTTCAATATAATTCTTTGAATACGTGTTTACCGCATGTTATTCAAATCGATTCATATGCCATATTAGTAGTCGAGTCTATTAAATTGTATTATTGCAAGCGTTGCATTAAACACTTAACATAGTTAAGATCATGCATTTTTCTAACTAGTTTTTGTTTTGGCTTGGAGTACTCGGTAAGTTTTTATGCTTTAACATTCTTGCATGAGTGCGATTGCCATGATGCCATGATTAGCATGTTTGCCATGAGGCTATGTGCTTAAATGCTAAATTACATGAATGCCTGTGGATGAAGGCTTGTTGTTTGAATTGAAATGATTCAACGAATGTGAGTTTTAAGCCCACTTTGAGTGGCAAATCATGTTTTAAGCCCACCATGTTTGGTGGCAAATCCGCATCTTTAAGCCCATTTCAGGTGGCAAATTCAAACCATTTTCAAAAACAAGTCTTGCGACTAGTCCATACTTGTTTGTGCGCGTCACATAGTAAAGCTAGTTTAATAACCAAAATAAGAACACATAATGTTTATAAAACATCATGTCATGATTAGTAGAGGCCGATCTTTGATCGAAAGGACGTCTGTTGCGCCCCCTGTATGAGCACGAGTACCCGTCAAGGGAGGCATGAGATACGTCTGGATAAATGTCGCATAGTCCCCCTCTCCGAGAAAGTAGTATGTGTCCATGCCTCAAGTAAAGTCAATCACCTCCTGGAAGGAGAGGCTCTCTATGGCTTGTATGGATGGCGACGGCTGCATGGGAACTACCTGCTATGGTAAACCCAACATCTGTCGTATGAAGCGCTCGCCTAAGAACCAGGCTTAGCAGACTGGGCCCTCGAGTACAAGCCGATAATGGGAAACCCCCCAAGTGTCGACAAACTGGTCCCTGACTCCCTCAAGCATCGTCGCCCAGGGCTACCACGAGATCTGTAAATAGAGAATGTACAGATTGTTAGTTGTCATTAGATATGCAATATGAAGCAAAGCTGAAGTAAAGTAGTAATAACCCTGAGTTTTGAGTTACCTCTGCCGTGGTCACGGTGTCGAAATATCGACGGAAGAACGGAAAGGTCTCCCTAGTCCTTCTCACGCACCTGCCATCGTACCGATAAGAGTAAGGTACAACAGGAGGCATCTCCACCTCTGGCTCTGGGGCAAGTATGGGAAAATATGCATATACCCATAGATGCGGAAAGCAAAAGGGCAACAGTGAGTAGACAACAAATAAACACATGCAATGCAGAAAGTAGAATATGTGTGCAATGTGCAGAGAATGCAGAATACAGAGAAAATACAGAAAGCAAAATGTGTGGTACAATGTGCAGAAAATACAAGTGCAAAGTAGATATCGGACTATGTGTGTGCGGTGTACAGAAAGTGCAAAGCAGAAAGCACGGTAGGAAATACAAAGCAGAAAAGTAAAAGATACCTCCCAGGCTCTCCAGTAGTCGCCGACTCTATTCCCATTGGATGTCGAGCTCATGTATCCGTACAAGGTGGCCAGGCCAATGCCGCCCCAATCGTAAAGCTAGACCTGAGACAAGTCCACCAAGGCATTCAAGAGATATAGCCCAACAGTGTTCGCCCGGTTGGCGAACAAAGTGGTGTCGAAGAGGAACGTCAAAAATCCTCGGGCGTACTACTCGATCTCCTCTAGGGTTTCTGGGGCTGTCCCTCTGAAATGCTCTAAGAACCAAGTGTATCGCACTATCCTTGACAAGAAGATAGGTGGATGAGCCCCCAACAGGTAGACCCAGGTGGCCTCCCACTCGCCCATGTCTGTATCGTAAGGGATCTAACGACCCCCTACCTCTATGCCAGTGAGCATGGCGAAGTCATAGGGAGTCATTGTCATCTCCCCCGTGGAAGAGAAGTGGAAAGAGTTGATGGTATCCCACCACCTCTCTACCAGTGCGCCAAGTAAGGGTCTGCTCGCTATGAGACGCGATAGCCCCGTGCAGAACAAGCCGAAACCGGCCTTATCAATGATCTGGCGGACGTTGGCGGGGAGCTCCATATACCACTCCCTCGCAGATGTGGCTCCGTATCCTCTGAAAGAGCGTGAGTCCTCATGTATTCAGAATATGCAGACGAAAGGCAGTGTTAAGAAATACAGTGCAAGAGTGTGATTTATGCAAGAAATACAAGGTACATTGAGAAAAATGTAAGAATACAGTGTATGCCTCGATGGCGCTATAGGATAAATGAGACTTCGGCTCTCATAGCAAGAGGTCCTCTGGCATGCCTCGTGCAAATCCTCTGAAATGATGGATGGTATTGGGTGGTAGTACATGCGTCTCGGGATGATATGTCTCTGAGTCAAAGGGTTGAACTCTAGGTGGTGGTACAGGCTCGGGATCCATCTCCATCCCCGGGGAAGTTCCGTCATGTGGAATGGTGTCCACCATCTAGAAAGAAGATGAGCAAGTGGGTGAAAATGAGAAAAATGGGTGGAAAATGCCAAAAGTCAACAAAAGTCAACCATAGGAGAGAGAAAATTGGAGAAAAAGTCAAAGCCTAGGAAAAGGCACCTAACCCAAGAGAAACTCAAGGGGAACAAGCCTCAAGTGGTGAAAATGAAGAAAAAAGCGCCGAAATCAAATTTTAATTGGTTCAAAACAAAGGAAATCAAGAGGTTTTAGCGAATCAACTTCGCGAGGGGTATTGGAAAAAGCGTATAAAGCACAAATCTGGAGGAAAAAAGTGTCTAGAGAGAGAAAGGGATGAATTTCGACTACGAAGAAGTGAGGCAATGAAGTTTTGGGGTGTAAATATAAAGACCCAATGTAAAATGACCAAAATGGCCCGAAACTATCATCAGTGGCTGATCGGCTACCACTAATGGCCGACAACCTTCAGGTGTGGCCGATAGGTGGCCGACACCCCTCCCTGGTGGCCGACAAGCTTCCAGTGCTCCTCCTTTGTGCTTTTCTGCTATTTTGTATCCTTAGTCCTCAAAAAAGTGCAAGAAAAATTCACTTTTAAGCTCAAATTGCCTCTGCGGAAGCTCTAAACCATGTCTTTGGTGCATGATGATTCATCATTAATCAACATCAATGAGGTGTATCCTTTTTTTAACTCATTGCAACTCTTTTGAGAGGTAAATCAAAAGTTGCGACTGAGTCGGTTTTATCGTGCATCTCCTTATTGGTGCATGGAACGTGCATTTTACATGTGATCTTGCATCACTTTTCACATTTACATAGAGCATGTTTCAATTTCTGATCTTACAAAGAACATGCATTTGCTAATCTTGCATAGAATATGCATTTTGTGCTTTTGATAGAACATGCATTTTGTACTGTTACATTGAATATGCATTCCAATGTTGCATAGAACGTGCTCTGGTTCTTGTTGCATAGAATATGCCTCCGTTTTGTTTCTCGCATGTTTTGCATAAAACATGTCTCTAACATTTTGTCATGGTTATTCGTCTTGTATAGAACATGCACTTTTACTATGTTATGTTTGTTGAGTTTCTTTCTTATGCAGGCACGATACTGTATGTACGGTTCATTCGGAGGAGTTCCAAGTGAGATCATTCATGTCCTCCGATTCTCCCTATTTTGGTTAAAAGCATTTGGACGTGTTCCGATGTTTATCACCACTCCCTGTTTTGGTTAAAAGCATTTGGACGTGTTCCGATATCTATCTCCACTCCATGTTTTAGTTAAAAGCATTTGTACGTGTTCTAATGTTTATTACCACTCCCTGTTTTGGTTAAAAGCATTTGGATGTGTTCCGATGTTTATCACCACTCCCTGTCTGGTTAAAAGTATTTGGACGTGTTCCGATGTTTATCACCACTTCTTGTTTTGGTTACAAACATTTGGATGTGTTTCGATGTTTATCATCGCCCCATTTGGTTAAGAACAGTCAGGTACATCTCGGTGTTCACACCATCTCTTCTCTCCTTCCACGTACAATGCGTTAGGATCTTGTTTGGTACCTTGGGTGTGCCTGACGGGTGTGTTATTCTTTGCCTTTCCTGTGTGATGCGCAATTAAGCTTGCATAATTATCTTACATCCTTTCTGCATGAAATGTGGTTTGGTTCATGTTTACTTACTTATGTTCATGTTTGAGTTTGATGTACCTGTTTTGGTTTAATTGTAGCATTTCTTTGCATAACATTTGCATCTAGATGTTTCATTACAGTCTCATTGCATGATCATAAGTTATGTTTTTACATCATGCATATCATTTGCATCTTGCCCCTGAACTATGCTCGTTTGATTCCTTGCAAAGGGATACGTAGGCAGCCTGTGGGCGCAACCGTCTTTGTCTTGCTTGTCTGTTTGTCCAAGTCTTTGGCCTTGTCAAAAATAGATCGTCTCTGGGCTTTGACATTCACTCCCGTCATTTCATGACTTCCGAGTTCTGTCAAAGAAGGGCAACTGTAGATACCCCATTTTTGACCATCCTCAAGACTTGGACGTCATCGTTGGTGTACTCGATGATTGTGCTTGTTTGTGTTCATTTCTAGCGCCCGAAGTCTTCCGTGGAATGCTCTGACTTTGAGCCTTGAAACCTTATCTGTTTTGTGCTTAGTTATGGAACAAGAGCTTGTTGCCTCTAGTCTGGAGAAGTGCATGACCTGTCAGCCATGTCTTGTTCTTGTCGGCTACCAGTGGTGGACGATGGCCATTGGTCTCCATTTTCAAATATTTGTTGACAGCTGTGCCAGTTGTTGCTCACTGAGCTGCATCTTCATACACGTGTATGGTGAGATGTTCACAACCTCAAGTCTTGTTTTTCTATATATAGGGGGGTTTCTCCCCCATTTTGGAGGGTTAGAAGATTTAGACCAAAAATATCTCTCTCTCTAGAATTCTCTCTCTCTCTCTCTCTCTCTCTCTCTCTCTCTCTTTTGCACACCTTTGCCTAGTTTCTCTTAGCTTTTGCACATCAACCCTTAACCAAATACTCTCACCTTTGGGCTGAGCTTACTTGGAGCTTTATTTGAGCTCTAAAAGGAGGTTTAAGCTTGGTTTGTTGCCTATTTTGTGCCTTAACTTCAAGAGGTATAACACTTGTTTTGCCATCTTTTTCTTCTATTTTTGGCCTAGTTTTCTACTATAAAAACCTATGTTTTTATGACCTTAAAATGGTGGTTTGAGGCTATTTTGTGTTAGAGGGTGATCCACCCTTCTTGTCCCTTAGCTTGTTAAGCTCTTCTACCATCTTTTCACCACTTTCAAATCAAACTTTTTGGACCTCTTAACCACTAAATCTCAGAGGTTTTTCAGTGGTAAAAACCAATTTTTGAAGTCCAAAATTGGAGGGGTTAGCCTCCCCTCCTTGTGTCTTGTTTGCATGCCTAGTTAGCTTCATAAGTTAGCATGTTTTTCTCGCTTATTTTAGCTTAAGTCCAGCATGTTTTTGCCTCTATTTTGACCTATTTTGGCTCTGTTTTGGGCTGGTTAATTCAGTTAAGGCTTGTATTGCATAGTTATAGTGTTATTTTCTTCGTTAGCTTAATGTTTTAATGCTTTGATCATCATTCTTTTGAGTTGAAAGCATGTTTTAGTGTTGTTTTGAACTTCGTTTCAACACTGAAATCTCTGCAATCTCCCTCCATTCCTCACTCTTTTATTTGCTTTGAAAGTGGTTTCAAATCACTTGTTTGCCTAAATGTGAAATTGAGGTGTTGCACTTAATGGTTTAATCCCTTAGGGGGTTCATTACCAACAATGTAATGCCTCTTTCATGCCCAAAGTAACTTGTGGTTTGAGCCATCTTTCCATTGGAGGACACTCACTTTTGGACTTAATTGATTAAAGAATGAATCGGTAATGTAAAATGAGTAAACAAAAATTGGATAAGTAAAAGAGGCAAGATAAGCATCTTTCGTGTTGCATTGCATGTATTCGAATTGGACGTTAATTCAAACACAAGGAAAATGTGACATTTCATACTCAAAGTGATGAAATGTGCCACTTTCCTTGGTCATCATCACTCTTGATCATGTATGATAAGGTGGTGGTTTTTTTGAGTCTTGTTTTGCACTCATTAAACTTGTATAAACTTGGTTCTTTGGCCATCATGCATGGAAATTGCTTGATTGGTGGTTTGAGAGCCGAGAGTTATACTCCTTTGAGTTTGTTCGATGAGAAGGAGGGTAACAGTACAGATAACCCTTGAGAATACACTGATTTACCTTTGTTTGCTCTCTGTTGCAGCGAAAAAGAAGTTCAGGGTAGCAGTGGCCGATCGACCCTCAGCAATGGCCGACGACCACCAGCATTAGCCAACCGGCCACCAATGAAATTTTGCACAATGTGTTCCTGAGGTGGAGCAGAGGCATTCTGGGAGTTAGCAGCACTGTTGGTGTTCAAATGTGCAAACAGAGGCATTCAGTGGCAAGGGAGTGGCTTTTTTGGGTAGAGAAACTGAGCATGCATGCATCCCTCACTTCCCGAGGCCATTTAATTTCTTTGTTTAGTTAATTAGTGGTAGCTAATTAATTAGTTTAATTACTTTGTACTTAATTAGCTTAGTGTTTAGCTAATTACTTCGATTTGTAATATTTAATTAGCTTAGAATAAGTTAGTTAAATTTGTTTCAATTGTTGTAATAATTAGTTAGCTTTAATTAGCATAGCTAGTTAGCTTATTCATTCACACCCTCCTTCGTGAGGGCGTAATTTTGTAATAAGTGTGTGTGCGTGTGTGTATGTCTTCCAACCCCACGTCTTTCTCCCTTTTATTTATCCACTTTTGATGGTTAGATTAGGGACTTTTTCAATTAGCATACCTTATGCTTGCATGTTTGCATCCATTAATTTGTCTTGTATGCACCGGGGCTAAATGCATCATTCAAACTGTATTACAATTTCAATATAATTCTTTGAATACGTGTTTACCGCATTTTGTTCAAATCGATTCATATGCCATATTAGTAGTCGAGTCTATTAAATTGCATTATTGCAATCGTTGCATTAGACACTTAACATAGTTAAGATCATGCATTTTTCTAACTAGTTTTTGTTTTGGCTTGGAGTACTCGGCAAGTTTTCATGCTTTAGCATTCTTGCATGAGTGTGATTGCCATGATGCCATGATTAACATGTTTGCCACGAGGCTATGTGCTTAAATGCTAAACTACATGAATGCCTGTGGATGAAGGCTTGTTGTTTGAATTGGAATGATTCAACGAATGTGAGTTTTAAGCCCACTTTGAGTGGCAAATCATGTTTTAAGCCCACCATGTTTGGTGTCAAATCCGCATCTTTAAGCCCACTTCATGTGACAAATTCAAACCATTTTCAAAAATAAACATGAGTTAAATTGTTCCAAGTCTTGCGACTAGTCTACACTTACTTGTGTGCATTACATAGTAAAGCTAGTGTAATAACCGGAATAAGAACACATAATGTTTGTAAAACATCATATCATGATTAGTAAAGGCCGATCTTTGATCGAGCAAGCGGGGGTGCTCAATTCAGGACCTTCCCCTCTCGTACCCAAGTTCCCAAGCAGAGGCAACTTTCGTGATGACAGACACGTGGCCTTTGGCACGAGTCAGGGTTTTCTAAATTTTCCCAAAAATAAAATATTTAGCTAGCGACTCTGTATTTGGCAAAGTAGTCCAATTTTGGCATTATTTTGAATTAAAATCAATTTTCCAAAAAGGTTTGCCGTATTTGGACTCTTTGGTGTTTATCAGTTTCACATTGCACTTGTGAGACTAGATTCAGAACAGCAGGAGTCCGAACTGTGAGGCCTTCTTTTCAACCCTTTCCAAAAAGCGGGGTGCGGAAAAATGCGAGTCCACACATGCACATGAATGCAATTGCACATGAGAACGTGTTAAAATCATGCAAACAGAGACCCGGAAGGTGGAAAAGTGAAGCGAAAAACAAAACCGAGACTGTCTTGTTGGCCGCACGTGCGGTTGCCTTGGCCGCTCATGAGGTGGCTTGGTTGTACATGCGGTGGCCTTGGCCCCACAAGCGGTGGTCAAGCAGTGTGCATCCTTGAGCATATGAAGGTTGGCCGCTCGAGCAGTGCCCCAGGCCGCTCAAGTGGTCTGGGTTGAAATGCTATCCAAAATTCTGCTAAGTTTTGGAACCTACAATTTGCAAAACCAACTTCATTTCCAAGAATGCCAAGGCCAAAAACTCTTCAAACAAACTTTGAATTCATGATTTCTTACTTCAACCAAAAATCACAAGATCAAACAAGGCTCAATTTCCATGCAATGCTCAAGTTCTTTAAGTTAACATAAAATTCTTACACTTGCATTCTAGTGCTAAAAAACTTTAAATCCCATGGAATTTCCTTTTAAATTGAAAACCCATGCAAGAAGTGATGAGTATGAACACAAATAAATTCTTGCATTCCCAAAAATTGAATTAATTCTTCCAATTAGTTGATCAAAGACTCCAAGAAATTATAAAAAAAAAAGAACCACGTGTTTCAAACTTCCAAGTCCAAACTTTATGATGAAAGTTGTTGAAAATTTGTAGAATTCATGAAGATCATGCAAGAAAATATATGTGTAAACAAAAGTATCGTGAATTCATGCCATGCATGTTGAATTTAAGGCCAAATGCCTCTAACTTAGCTTTCATGTTCTAATTTTTCAATTCCAACATTAAAGCTCCCAATTAACCAAGAATTCATTCTAATTAACCCCTTGTCTTAGAATATGATGAGTGTGGGAAGTTCAATTTCAAGAACTTTGAATGGAAGTCTTACCTTAAATTGATAAATTGTGAAGAGTTATTTGTTTTTCTTCAATGTTCTTTGTAGCTCGACGTTTCGCACTCCTTTTGGATGACAACTAGCCCTACAACATCGGACTCCCGCAGTTTTGAATCTAATCTCACAAGTGCAATGATAATTAGATAAACACCAAAAAATCCAAATCCAACAAATCTTTTGGAAATTTGATTTTGAATCAAAATGCTAAAAATGAACTGCTTTGCCAGATACAAAGTTGCCATTTAAATATTTTTGGAAAATTTAGGAAACCTATGACTCATACCAAAGGCCATGTGTCCGTCATCACTAAGATTGTCTCGGCTAGAGAACTTAGGTACGAGAAGGGAAGGTCATGAATTGAGCACCCCCACTCCCCCGATCAAAAGATCGACCTCTGCTAATCATGATGTGAATCTTATTTACATTATATGCTCTTGTTCTGATTTTATTCGGCTAACTTACTATGTGACGCGCACACAGGTATAGACTATTTTGCAAGAATTGGAACATGATTTCATGTTTATTTTGAAAAGAGTTTTGTGAATGTGCCACTTGAAAAAGTGGGCTCAAATGTACATTAATCAAACTATCCCAATTCAAACAATTGGCTTTCTTCCATAGGCATTCAAACAGTTTATCATTTAAGCAATTAGCCTTATGGCAAGCATGCTAGATATGGCAACAACCAAATTCATGCGATATGCTAAAACAAATAAAAGCTCACCTAGTACTCCAAGCCAAAAAGATGACAAAGTTAGAATAATACATGATCCTAACTATGTAATATGACTAATGCAACGTATGCGATATGCAATTACTAGGCTCGGCTACTAATATGGCATATGAGTCAGTTTGATAGCATGCGGTCTAAGCACATATTCAAAGAAGTGTTTAACTATAATGCAAGTTAGAACGATGCGCCGAGCTCAAAGCATACAAGACAATGGATGCAAGGCATGAGAGATGCTAAACGAAACGTGATGTCCTAAACTAACCATCATAAGCAGGTAAATAAAAAGGAGAAAGATGTGGGGTTGGAAGACATACACATTATTACAATTGCTTGCCCTCGCGCAGAACGATCCAAATAAACTAACTAGCTAAGCTAATTAACTAGCTATTACAACACGAATAAACTAACTATGCTAGCTAGTTATTACAAAATCAATTAATTAATTAACTATTCTATGGAACTAACTAATTAATCACACTAATTAATTAATTAATTACAAACAACTAATTAATTACAACATGAATACGACATGGAATAAGTAATTAAGCTAACTAATCAACCCTTGGGAAGCGAGAAATGCTCATGCATGCGTGGAGTTTCACTCGAAAAGCACACTGTTCTGCTGCCATAATGCTTCTGTCACACAGTGGAACATCTTTTCACCTCATCCCCTACTCTGTTTTGTTCCAAAAAGTTGCTACTCAATTTGACAAAAGTGGCCTGCAGGCCAGAAGTAGTGGCTAGCCGGCCACAAAAGGTAGCCTGCCGTCCAGAAAAAGTGGCATGCCAGCCACTAAAGCTTTGTTCTCCCTGCTATAATAGAAGGCATACAGAGCACAAACAAGGTATTTCTCAATGTATGTTTATGCACCATACGTCCCCTTATCATCAAAACAGCTCCAAGGAGTGGCAAGCTTAATTCACAAGCCATCAATCGATGCAATTTCATTGCATGATGGCCTATGAACCAAGGTGTACCATTTCAATAAATGCAACACAAAAGACTCTCAAACCTCCTCCCTATCATGGATTGATCAAGGGAAGTGGTTGACATTGACTCTTGAACCGCTTACATCACTAATAAGTATGAAACGACTCAAGACTCAATGGGTTCAATTAATGTCCGATTGAACCCAAACTAATTTTATCTTGCATCACTTTTAGTCCCAATTTTATTACTCCATTTTAATTACCAACCATTCCTTAGTCAATTAAGTCCAAAAGTGAGTTTTAAGTCCTCTAATGGAAAGGAGCACCAAACCAAGTGTTGTTTTAGGCATGAGATAAGTGTCATGCTATTGGTAATGAACCCCAAAAGGGATTAAACCATTAAGCACAATACCTCAATCTCATGCTTAAACAAACAACTAGCTTGAAACAACTTTCAAAGCAAAGCAAATGCCAAGAAAGGAGCAAGGTTACAGAGGTAATTAAAGGTGATCACAAGTATGGAAAGCTTGAAATAAACACTATCAGCTCAAATAGGATGGTGGCTAAGACCTAAACCACCAAGCCTATGAAAACAATTACACTACAAGCATGCAATATAAAGTTCAAATGCAATGAACCACTAAAACAAGTCCTGAAACAATTCTAAAATAGTCTTAAAACATGCTAGAATTAAGCTAACAATAGCTAGAACAATAAGCTAAAACATGGAGCATGTTAAGCTAGTGAACAAACACAAGGAGGGAAGGCTACTCCCTCCATTTTTTGGGACTTCAAAACATGGTTTTAGCCACTAGAAAAGCTCTAAAATTCAGTATTAAAAAGCTCAAAGAAAGTCGATGAGAAGGTGGGAAACACAAGGGCAAAGGCCTTAGAAGCAAGGTTCAAAAAAGGGTAGTCAACCCCTCTACCTTTAATGGCCTTAAACAAAAAGTTTCAGCCCATAAAAATAGTTCAAAAACAACAAGAAAAGATAGAAAAGAAGTGGTGTAAAGATGGTACAAAAAAGACTAGAAGGTATACCTCTTGAAGAGGAATGCTTCTTCGAGTTACAAACCACCAATTTCAGACTCTCAAGTGCCTTAAGAGCTCAAATTCAAGCTTAAATCACCTCAACAAGAAGCTCTCTAGGTTTGGTTTAGAGTGTTTAAGCAAAGGCTATGAAAGTTGTAAGAGAAAGAGAGAGAGAATTAGAGAAAAAGAGAGAGAATTGTAGAGAGAGAGAGAGAGGAATTCCCCAAAATTTGCTCTTCAAAAATATTTTCTCACTCCTAAATTTTTCTAATCTTGAAAGCAAGAAGGGAGGTCCTCTATATACAGAAAACATGAGCCTCAATCAAAAATATTTATATACAAACAAGTGGTGCAGTGTGGGAACAGCTGGCAACAAATACCTGCAAAAATCTGACTTTTTGACACAAGTGGTTGGCAGGCCACTTCTTCTAGCCGGCAAGCTACTATTAGTGGCTAATAGGCCACTAGTAGGGGACACTTGGAAGGCCAAAACACTCAAAATGGCCAAATTTTGCACAACAAGCCGGCAAGCCACCATTAGTGGCCGGCCACAATAATTTGCTTCCAGACCCGATTTCAAATGGTCATATCTCCCTCTTCCGGACATGATTTTAGATTATTCTTGAGTCTAAATTGAAGCCCCGGAAGTCTACTTTCTAATGGTGGCAGCCTCACATCTAAATTATAAGTGTACAAAGAGATATGCCTATTTTAGTAAAGGCTACTCATTTTTATCATAACAGATTGATGCCTAACTTCAAACGGCCATATCTCCCTCATCCGGACTCAAATTTAGGAGATTCTTGAGTCTACATTGAAACCCCAAAAGTCCAATTTCCAATAGTGGTAGCCTCACAATTAAAGTCTAAGTGTAAAAATAGATATGCCTATTTTAGTGAAGGTTGCTCAATTCTCCCTTAACGGTTTGATGCCCAACTTCTTCCTCAACTAGTTTTCTTCCCTCCCCTCCTATTTTCTTCAACTCCAAACCTATAAATAAGGCATTTTAAAGATTTTTTCAAAGAGTTCACCTCCCTTTCATTTATTTCCATTTTCTCCTTGCTCAGTTTATTGAAAAGTGCAATGTTTAAACAAAATGTGAGCCTCAGAACATCGTAGAAGCGTTTGGAAAAATATTTTGAAAATGAGGGTTTTAAGGTCTAAAATAGTTTGGCCAAAATGGGGTGCAAGGTTTGCGATTAGAGCTTGAATTCAAATTTCTTCACTGAGAATTCAAAACACTGCGCAGTGTAACTTTTCAGCATCGGGTGTTTGGAATAAAGCACCCCAAGTCTTAAGGGCGATAAAAAATGGTGTGTCTACATTCTTCCTCACCCTTATTCTTTTCTTCTCCTCCTACTCCTTGTTGAATTCTCAAAATCTCTCCATGTCTCTCTCTGCGTGTAGTGCTTAAGACTCAACCAAGGCCCACTACTTCTCTTCTATATTCAATAGATGAATAGAGCACTTACTCTCTTTTTTATACATACATTAAACCTAAATTAATTACGTTAATAAATTAATTAAAATCAAATTCACTCAAATTAAATTAATCCCCAACATTTATAACTTAAAACAAACTAATTTTAATTTTACTAATGTGAATTAGGCTCTAATTGCCTGTCCCAATATTTAATTCTACCTTGTTAAAATTAGCAAATCAGATAGGTTTATTTCATCTCTTTACATATCTATCACAATAACACTACAATACAAATCAAGTCAATGCATAAAACACATGGCACATAATTCACAATTAGCATATAATCATACGATTAACACTAAACACACAATTACTATAATTAACTTACTTAATTAAGGGGGGCAGTTGTCACATTCTCTCCCCCTTAGGACGTTTGGTCCTTCAAACTAAATTACCTTCCTCTGGAAATAGCATAAGATTAAGTGGGAAAAGGTCCGGATATCTTTTCTTCACGTCATCTTCTCTTTCCCAAGTCGCATAGATACCACCATGATTTTGCCAATCCACCTTCACCAAAGGAATTTCTTTGTTCCTTAACTTTTTAATCCGACAGTTAACAATCTAAATGGGTTTTTCCTCATAAGTGTAATCATCACTCAAAAGCACATAGTAGGCTCAATAACATGAAAAGAATCCCGGAGATAATTCCGCAACATCGAAACATAAAATACATTATGCATATGCTCCATTTCAGGAGGAAGTGCTATCTAATATGCCACTGGATTAATCTTTTCAATGATTTCATACGGCCCAACATACCTTGGTGCTAACTTGCCCTTGATTCCAAAGCGAGTCTGCCCTTTCATTGGTGTTACCTTAATAAAAACATGATCACCCACTTCATATTCCCTGTCTCACCTTCGGGCATCTACGTAACTTTTCTATCGGCTTTGCGTGGTTTTCAATCTTTGTTGAATTAGCTTCACCTTTTCTGTTGTTTCATGCACAATTTCAGGTCCAAGTAAAGGCCTATCTCCAACTTCTGCCCAACAAATAAGAGGCTGACATTTCATGCCATATAAAGCCTCAAAAGGGGCCATACCAATGCTCGAATGAAAACTGTTGTTATAGGTGAATTCGGCTAAAGGCAAGTGCATTTCTCAATTCCCTTGAAAATCAAGCACACACATACACAACATATCCTCCAGAGTTTGGATTGTTCTTTCTGACTAACCATCAGTTTGTAGATGATAAGCACTGCTCAATCTCAAATTTTCGCTAATCTTTGTTTAGACTTTGCCAAAATCTTGATGTAAACTTCGAGTCCCCATCAAAAACAATTGACACAGGCACTCTATGCAATCTAACAATCTCATTAATGTAAATGGTAGCCAATTTATCCGCATTATAAATTGTCCTGACATGTAAGAAATAAGCAGATTTAGTCAAACGGTCAACAATAACCCAAATTGAATCCATACCTCTATTGGAGCGAGGTAGTCCGACAATAAAGTCGATAGTGATATGCTCCCATTTCCACTCCAGAATTGGTAGTGGTTAGAGCAATCATGTGGTCGTTGATGCTCAGCTTTGACTTGTTGGCATTGTAAACATTTAGATACAAATTCGGCAATTTCTTTCTTCATTCCCGACCACTAGAAATTAAGCTTCAAATCTTGGTACATTTTCATATTCCCTGGATGGATAAAAAATTTTGAACTGTGGGCTTCTTGCATAACTCGCCTCCTTAGCTCAATATCATTTGGTACACGCAATCTACCTTGAAATTTTAACACACCATTTTCAAAAACAAAATCCGGCCTCGGTTTGGATTCTCGCTCATCAATAATCTTCTTCAAAAATTCATCTTGTTGCTGTTTTTCTTTAATTTCTTCAAGAATCGCCGGTTGAGTAGAAATAGCAGCCAATGTCTTACCTTGTTCTCCCAAAACAATTTCAACTTCAAATTTCTCAAGATCATATAGCAATTCTCTTTGCCCGATAAGTAAGCAAGCCAAATTCCCAATTGATTTCTGACTAAGTGCATCAACAACAGTGTTAGCTTTTTGCGGATGGTACAAGATTTGCAAATCATAATCTTTTATCAATTCCAGCCACCTCCGTTATCTTATGTTCAACTCTTTATGGGTAAAGAAATACTTTAAGCTTTTGTGGTCTATATAAACTTCACATGTTGCCCCATACAAGTTGTGGCACTAAATCTTCAATGCAAATACTACTACGACAAGCTCCAAATCATGAGTTGGATAATTCTTTTCATGTGGCCTCAGTTGTCGGGAAGCATATGCTATCACTTTACCATTCTGCATCAATACATACCCCAAACCCTTATAAGAAGCATCACTAAAAATAGTAAATCCATCCGCACCTGAGGGTAAGGTGAGAATCGGTGCAGTCACAAGTCGAGTCGTCAATTCTTGAAAGGATGATTCTCTCTAATTGGTCCAATCAAACGGTACCCCTTTCTGAGTCAATTGAGTCAAAGGCAAAGCAATTTTAGAGAAGTCTTTCATGAATCTTTGGTAGTATCCGGCCAAACCCAAGAAACTTCAGTGACGTTAGTCACTCTAAGCCAATTCACAACTACTTTAATCTTTTATGGGTCAACAGAAATGCCATCTTTATTGATCACATGCCCCAAAAACATAACACTATCAAGCCAGAATTCACACTTTGTCAGTTTTGCATATAATTTCTTCTCCTTCAAGGTTTGCAAAGCAATTCTTAAATGATGTTCATGTTCCTTTGTACTTTTGGAATAAATCAAAATGTCATCTATAAAAATAACAACAAATTCATCGAGGAATGGCTTGAAAATTTTGTTCATAAGATCCATAAATACAGCAGGCGCATTAATAACTCCGAAAGGCATAACAAGAAATTCATAATGTTCGTACCTTGTTCGGAAGGCAGTCTTTTCTACATCATCGGTTTTGAATTTTAATTGATGGTATCCCAATATAAGATCAATTTTAGAAAAGACTTGAGCACCTTGCAATTGGTCAAATTAATCATCAATACGAGACAACGGATACTTGTTCTTCACTGTCACCTTGTTTAGCTCACGGTAGTCTATGCAAAGTCTCAATGAACCATCTTTCTTTTTCACAAATAAGACTAGAGCACCACACGATGATATACTAGGCCTGATAAATTTCTTGTCCAATAACTCTTGCAGTTGGATTTTTAATTCTTTCAATTAGTAGGTGCCATTTTGTACGAAGTTTTGGAAATTGGTTGTGTACCCGATATCACCTCAATAGTGAACTCAATCTCCATGTCAATTAGATCCCCTGGAAAATCATCTAGAAAAATATCTGGGAATTCTCTGACTATAGGAATATTGTCCATGTTAGCTTTATTATCAACAGGCATAGTCAATACACAACATAAATACCCTTTACACCCCTTATTAATCAATTTGTAGGCTTTCATAGATGAAATCAAGTATGGGAGGAGATACAACACCAACTCCGTTAAATATAAATTCAGGCAATCTAGGTGGATGAAGAACAACTTGTTTTGTTACACAATCAATGGAAGCATGATATTTTGTTAACCAGTACATCTCCAAAATTACATCAAAGCGGTCAAGATTCAGAGGCAACAAATCAACATATAAAATCACATCCCCAATAACAATCTCACATGCAAGATACACATAAGCACAAGTCATGGACCCCCCAGTAGATGAAGATATAATTAATAAATAATTCATGGGTTCCAGTGGTCTAGATAATTTTCTTAAAAAAGCATGCGATACAAATGAATGCGTAAACCCCGAATCAATCAAAATATAAGCATTTTGAGCACAAATAGGGAGTATACTTGACACCACTGTCTTAGTATTTTGGACATCCCCTGGTACAAGTGCAAACACCCGGCCTTGCCTCAAGGTTTCTCTCCTGGTAGCTTTAGAATTGGGTTTTGGTGCAGCGGTTGATGCTGCAACACTTGCTACTATTCTATTAGTGCCTTGAGATGTGATAGGACAATCTTTGACTACGTGGCCCACCTAGCCACACCGATAACATACCCCCAGAAATTTTGTAACAAACCCCTTTATGCCTTCTGCCACATTATGTAACAAACCCCTTTATGTCTTCCCCTGACTAGAACTACTAGTTAACCCTGTATTCTGTTTCTTACTCTATGAGTTATTCTAACCCTTTTTGAAATTAAAACTTTATCTCTTACACCGCCATTCAATCACCGGCGTCTTAGCCTGCTTCAAGGCTGTAATGTTTGCCTTGGCCATGATAGCTCGGTCAAGGACATCCACATACTTGAGTAATTTCAGAACATTGATCTGGTCAAGTATCTCCACATTAAGTCCCTCTCAAATTTTCGAACCTTTTTACAGTCAGTATCTACCATGTGTGGGGCATAACATGCAAGCTCAGTAAATTTTGCTTCATATTCGGCTACATACATAGTACCCTGCTTTAATTCCCGAAACTCAGATACTTTGCGATCACGGACACATTGAGGAAAGTATTTATCATAGAATGATTCCTTCAATTGAGCCCAAATCATGATAGTATTACTTTCACTTACAAGCATCCACCATCGCCTTGCCTCCTCCTGTAAAATGAAAGTAGCCAACAACACTTTATGTGCCTCTAAACACGAAAACACTTCAAATAGCTTTTCAATTTCTAAAATCCATGCCTCAGCTTTCAATGGTTCTAGTCCTCCTTGGAATGTTGGTGGCTTCATTTTGTTAAACTTTTGTGTTAAAACAATAACGTCATCATTGGCAGTTGGTTTAAGTAACATTGGTGGCGGAGGAGGCGGTAGAGGCTGTTGATTCTGTTGTTGTCTTAGAGCTTCAGTCAATAATTCAACCATCATTTCCAATCTTGCAATTCTTGTTTCTGATGATTCAGTTTCATCTGTATTTCTTTCATTTTCCATTGCACTATATAAAACACGATAATAATAAACATAGAAAAGATGGTTTTTATATAATGCACATATAACATGTCCACACACACTTTTCATGCTCATGCCATGGCCTAATTGTTTTTCTAGGACATCCTATAGCTCATTTGGACACGTATGCGCGGTATAACTCATGCTCTGATACCACTCTATCATAACCCAAACCTACCCCTATAAGTTTAGCATCGTAACCGGCCAATAATCTGTGATTACCAAAGGCTTGCTTAACAATAATGACAATAATACAATATAAGAGGCTGGCAAAAGCCAATCAATATTAGCATACTACGTCCAATGAGCTGTGATGACCTGAATGGAAATAAACTTCCATATACTAGTCATATACAAACACTTATGTCCATGAAACACATACATACAAGACAAACCACAAGTTAGGGATGTGATCCCATTATCAGAAACAGTATGAATAATAGACATAAATCATTCACTAGACTTTTTAAAACATTCAAAAATGATGGATTTGTATCACCCAAACAGCCTTGACATTAACAGTTCGGAACCTCGTGGTAAAGCACGATATGTTGGCTTAACAAAATGAAATTAGGTTGACGTTGCTAACTTTGCTCTGGTACCTTGCCACGTACATATATATAATAAACTATGAGCTAAAGCCCAGTAAATAACAAATGTATAAAGGGTTAAGAATGAATGTCCTTTTAGTATTTAAAACAATCAATTGCATCAGTAGATCAATTAGTCGATTAGTATCTCATATTTCTTATCATATCAGTCATATAGTAATCATAGCAGTTATACGTGGAACATCCAATAGCAAAACAGTACAGTAGGTCTTAGAAGATCGAACAGTCAATTGATGGCCATCAAAAAATAAACAGTAGTTTTGAAAATTAGAACTGACAGAGATCTCAGAATAATAGCGATAAAGAATGTGATCGGTTGCTATGGATGCCACGAGTATAGTTGATAAAATAGGACAAATATTCACTCAGTAAATAGTATCATTTTAGAAAGCACTACAGTTAATCATTCAGAAAATAATTATAATTGAACACAGCTTTATAACATTGTTACTCACAGTGGGCTTCTCAAAATACATGCTAAAGTTTCACTACGATGCGGCGTCCGACCTAAACAAATAAATTCAAGCGCAATAATCCCAATATACAATTCAATCAATCAATCGGTTGCTTACAAATTCGATTCTTACTCATTGTTCACTCACTTGGTTCTATGTTTTTGTTCCTTAGTTTCTTTCGTGTTTATGACATGAACATGAATGCAATTACACATGAAAACGTGTTAAAATCATGCAAATGAAGGCCAGGAAGGTGGAAAAGTGAAGCGAAAAACAAAACCGGGACTGTCCTATTGGCTGTATGTGCGGTTACCTTGGCCGTACATGCGGTGGCTTGGCTGTACGTATGGTGGTCAAGCAGTGTGTATCCTTGCGCTTGTGAAGGTCGGCCTCTCGAGAGGTGGCCCAGGTCACTCGAGCGGTCTAGGTTGAAATGCTATCCAAAATTCTGCTAAGTTTTGAAACTTACAATTTGCAAAACCAACTTCATTTCCAAGAATGCCAAGGCCAAAAACTCTTCAAACAAACTTTGAATTCATGATTTCTTACTTCAACCAAAAATCACAAGATCAAAACAAGGCTCAATTTCCATGCAATGCTCAAGTTCTTTAAGTTAACATAAAATTCTTACACTTGCATTCTAGTGCTATAAAACTTCAAATCCCATGGAATTTCCTTTCAAATTGAAAACTCATGCAAGAAGTGATGAGTATGAACACAAATAAATTCTTGCATTCCCAAAACTTGAATTAATTCTTCCAATTAGTTGATCAAAGACTCCAAGAAATTATAAAAACAAGAACCATGTCTTTCAAACTTCCAAGTCCAAACTTTATGATGAAAGTTGTTGAAAATTTGTAGAATTCATGAAGATCATGCAAGAAAATATGTGTAAACAAAAATATCGTGAATTCATGCCATGCATGTTGAATTTAAGGCCAAATGCCTCTGAATTAGCTTGCATGTTCTAATTTGTCAATTCCAACATTAAAGCTCCCAATTAACCAAGAATTCATTCTAATTAATCCCTTGTCTTAGAAGATGATGAGTGTGAGAAGTTCAATTTCAAGAACTTTGAATGAAAATCTTACCTTAAATTAATGAATTGTGAAGAGCTATTTGTTTTTCTTCAATGTTCTTCCTCACCCGTATTCTTTTCTTCTCCTCCTACTCCTTGTTGAATTCTCAGAGTCTCTTCCATTCTCTCTCTACGTGTAGTGCATGAGACTCAACCAAGGCCCACTACTTCTCTTCTATATTCAATAAATGAATAGATCACTTACTCTCTTTTTTATACATACATTAAACCTAAATTAATTAGGTTAATAAATTAATTAAAATCAAATTCACCCAAATTGAATTAATCCCCAACATTTATAACTTAAAACAAACTAATTTTAATTTTAGTAATGTGAATTAGGCTCTAATTGCCTATCCCAATATTTAATTCTACCTTGTTAAAATTAGCAAATCAGATAGGTTTATTTCATCTCTTTACATATCTATCACAATAACACTACAATACAAATCAAATCAATGCATAAAACACATGGCACATAATTCCCAATTAGCACATAATCACACAATTAACACTAAGCACACAATTACAATAATTAATTTACTTAATTAAGGGGGGTGATTGTCACACCTTATGGTAGAGGGACTACTGTACCTTTATGATAAGTCCTATTGTTGGGACTACTGTACTCTTATGATAAGTCCTATTGTTCCGATCTGCCTCCTCTTCAGCACTATTCAATCTAGTTATTGTCTTGTACTCTCTTGTCGGTTGTCATGTCAGTTATCCAGTAACAAGGTGACAGTCGCAGTCGACAAGGGTAACAGCCGTAGTCGATAAGAGTGACACCCGTGGTAAACAAGTGTTGTACCAGTCATCCAGCATGCACAAATCGTGACCTCTCTCTCGTCTTTGGATCCTTGGTTGTCATGTGTCTTCATTTGTTGGAGAGTGCAGGACATGGCATGATAACATATGGCTGAAGAGGAAGCGAATCACTATTGTTCAGGCCAAGCACCATGTGAATCTTTTCTAATAAAATTAATTTAATTTTCAATATTTACATGTTATTGGACGGTTTGAGAATTGGTTAATTAAATTTTTTAATTTTTACAAAGAAAATGTATACAAAATTAAAAAGAGTATTGTAATAATTTATAGTAACTTTTTGATTAAAAATTATAGTTCTCAAATTGAAGAAAGAAATTAGACAGTGAGGGGCCAATGTACCGATTTTAAGGTTCTAGTTTTCCTCGTAATCCAAGATCTAGATTAAAAAGTGTTGTATGGATTCTATTTTCATATTTTGAATTATTTATTTTGTAAGATTATTTATGTGTATTATATATAGAAGAAGAAAAAAATAGATCAATCTAATAATCATAACATATTTAATTTATTGTATTTGTCTACAAAAAAAAATAAACCACAAAGTATATTTTTGAAAATAAAGAATTTATGAGCCGAGACACTTTGGTGATGACGAACTAATAGCCTTTGGCATGAGTCACAGGTTTCCTAAATTTTTCAAAAAAAAAAATTAGGTTGCGACTCTGAAATCTAGCAAAGCAGTCCATTTTTTACGTTTGATTCAAACGTCAATTTTTCAAAAAGAGTTGCCGAATTTGGACTCCTTTTGTGTTTTCACTGTTTCACATTACATTTGTGAAATCAGATTCAGAACCACGGGAGTCTGAACTGTAGGGCTAGTCGTATCTAAAAGAAGCATGAAAAGCAAGCTACAGTTCCTAGTGACTCTGCTAGGGATTTAGAAAACTTGACTTGAAACTCATAATGTGAAATTTTATCTACATGTATATGTTATTTGCATTGCATTTGTATTTGTTACTTTAAGTCACTATGTTTTCCATCTGCTATTGTAGACACCCCATTTTTGACCGACCTTAAGACTCAGACTTCATCGATTGAGCGCTCGATGATGGTGCATGTTGTGCTCGTTCTGAAGTTTCGGAGTTTTGGCTGAGAGCCTTACCCTACGAGCATCGGATCTTTTTGTGCCTTGACTCGGTTTGCGGACCAGGTCTTGTTTTCTCTTCCCGAAGGGAGGGAGAGGTCTCGTAGACCATCTCTCAGTGGCCGTAGGCTACTTTTCGTGGTCATAGGCCACTTTTCCCGTTTGGAGAACAGTTTTCAATTTTCTGAGCCGTCGGCCGTGCGCCTTAGTTCGGGACCACTTAACTTTCTCCGTTTGGCACGGTTTTTGGCACACACCTTGCTTGCTCTCTCTAGAGCGACACTGTGGCCCGGGAGACCACCTTTGTGGTTGTACGCCACTTTTGTTGCTTAACAGCCTGTTTTCAGGGCACCCGACTGCGCGTTTTCACCCCCGAACCCTCGTTTTGCATCTGTCTTGGTTCATTTTTGGCATGGACCTTGTTTTCATTGTTTGGGAGGTGGTACAAGGGTGGGAGACCACCTTTTCTCCTTGGACACAACTTTTCTCCCGCCAGCCGATTTTCTTGTCAGGAAGCTGGTCTCCTTGGTCTTTGAGCCACATTTACTGGTCTCCCACCATACCACTAGCTTGCATTCAATGTGGAGGCCATCAAATGGGGCTACTGACCACCTTTCATTGAGTTGAACCTTTTGAACTGGTCGGCCTGCCTCCCCCAATTTTGTCTCTGTGAGTTGTTGCCAGTTGTGCCAGCCGGAAGGCACAGACTGGATCCTCCATACACGTGTATGGAGGATCTTCAACCTTGGTTTTTAGATTCTTTGAGAAGCTTTGGTCCCTTTTGGCTATAAAGGAGGGCCTTCCCCCTCCTTTGTGAGGGTTCAGAAGTTTGTTAAAGGCATACAATACATCTCTCTCTATATCTCTCTATTTTCGCTCAAAACGTGTATTGTTCTTGCACCTTTGCACACCACCTCATAGCCTAACCCTTCCACCATTGCTTGGAGCTTCTTGGAGGCCATTTTCAGAGGTTAAGGAGTTGATTTTTGGGTCCAGAAGTTGCTGTCTTGCTGAGCTTCACGGGTAACACACTTTTTCCCTCTTTTAAGCTTTATTTTGATCCATCTCTTAGCCTTATTTGCATGCATATTTGAACTTTGTTGTCAACTAAAAAAAGTCTTATTTTGAGGTCCTGTTGATGATTTTTTAAGGCCCTTTTGGTGTTGAAGGTCTTCTACCCTCTTGTATGCCTCATTTGGCCTTGTTTTGTGCCATGCCATAGGGCCTTTGAGCTAGTCCTTGCTTGGCCTTTTAGCCATTGAAATCTAGCGGATTTTTAGTGGTTGGCATTTGGTTTTGAGGTCCTAAATCAGAGAGGGGTGACCCTCTCTCTTTTTGATCTTGTTTGCTTACATTTTGGCCTATCAAAGGAGCCTTCATTTGCACACTTCCAAGCCTTGTTTCAGGCCCTTTTCAGTGACTTTTCGGGCTTGCCTAGGCTCTGTCCAGAGTTGGTTTTGTCACCTTGGGTGTGTCTCTTGCATGTGTACAATAACCCCTCTTATAGCCTATCAATGGAGCATGCCATTCTTGCATGCATTGATCATGTTTCAGTGGGTTTTTGGGCTTTATTTGGCATGTCATGTCTCTAAATTTTTCTGGTTTAGTGGCCTCTTGAATGCTTCATATGCTTGTAGTGTAATCCATGTTCACTAGCTCACATTGCATGTTGTTTTGGCCCTTGATTCTAGCATATTTTGGCCATGTTCTAAACTGATTTTATTCATGATTTGGGCTTCCTTAGCTCTTTTTTGAGGTCCCATGGTCGAATGATGCTTGTCATGCATGCTTGTAGTGTAATACCCTTGCCTAGCTTCGAGTTTTGAAGCCTCTTGCATGCTTAACTTGAGTTGTTTTCATGTTTTGGCATCATTGAACATGTTATTTCAGAGCCTATACTTGTGCCATGTTCCCCTGTTTTCCACTCTCTAAATGCGTTTGAGAGTTGTGCTTGTATATCTTATTTTTGGGCTATTGCATGAGCTTCATTTTTGTGCATTGCAAGCCATCATTTTAGTCCATTTTGCCATTGTTTTGGGTCTGCGTAGGGACTGTTTGGGGTTGGTTTGGTCATTTGGGCATCGTTTTGCATACCTCTAGTGTAATGCACTTCACTAGTTTCGATAATAGTGCCATCCAACATGCATCGAGTGAGTTGTTTGCATGATTCGGGACCATCTTGTATGTCATTTCAGAGCTGGAACATGTGTCATTGTATGACATATTTCATCCTTGTCATGCTTTGGTAGAGTTGCACTTTGTTCCTTAGGTTTGGTCCCTTGCATTTGTGCATGTTTGCATGTACTCTGTTGCCTCATTTTCATCATATTGGCCACTGATTTGGATGTGGCCGAGGCCCATCCATCTTGGTTTAAATCCATCTTGCATTGTGTATGCCCTATATGCCATGTTGTCATGTGATTGATCATTGCATTGTGCATGCCTTGTTCATCTCATTGTGTATGTTAGTTTCTATGTGCATTGTGTATGCTAAGTGTCATGTGCATTGAGTATGCCATTGTTAGTTCATAGCATTGTGTATGCTAGTTGCATGTTTGCATGTTATCCCTTGTATGTTTGCATGACTTAGTTGCATTGCATTAACATTACATGCTAGAGCTGCATTGGTGCATGCCTTGTTTGTTGCATTGTGTTTGGAATAGGGGTTAGTCCAAACACGGGGAACGAGGGACATTTCATGCTTGAAATGATGAAACGTGCCTCGATTCCCGGTCGCCGACACTCTTGACTACCCATGACGGAGTTGTTGGCTTTAGGTGCTTGTATGTGCATTCATTTCACATTGAGTTGTGCAATTCGACTCCTCGGCCATCATGCATCGAGATGCGTGATTGGTGGCCTGAAGGTCAAGGACTACACTCCCTTGAGCTTATGCAATGATGGGGAGAGTGGTCGTGCACAAATGTGTTGCGAATACTTTGCCATCTCTCTCTCTTGCCTTCTGTTGCAAAAAACCAGAAACCAGGGGCAGAAACTGGTCAGCCGACCAGATTTAGTGGCTGGCCAACCACTTTTTATGGTTTTTCACCACAAAAGTGGTCGACAGGTGGTCTCCAAGGCCAATAGCTGGTCGGCAGCCTTCCCACAGATTCCCAGGGTGGAGTTTCAGCCTTCTGGAGCCTTATGCTGTGTTCTTAGGTCAATTGCAAACAGAGGCAAGTCGGGGCGTTGCGAGGGATTTCCGAACAAATCAATTCAATCATGCATGCATCCTTTGTCATTCAAAGCAGAACTGGGGCAGCCCACATTCATTTAGTTTGCATGCTCATTTAGATTGCTTACTTAGTTAATGTTGTGTAATAAGTAGTTGTAACTTGTTATTCATTTCATTGTGTAATAACTAGTTTAATTAGATTAGCTTAGATTAGCTAGCTGGTTCTGTATTATTTATTCGAACCCTCCGTCGAGAGGGAAAATTTTGTAATAAGCATACGTGTGTGTGATGCATGTCTTCTAACCCTACGTCTTTCTCCCTTTTATTTACCAGCTTATGATGGTTAGTTTTAGGGCATGTTTCAATTAGCATCTATATGTTCGCATGTTTGCATTCATTCATCTGTATTGCATGCACCGGGCTCTACGCATCATGCTAACTGCATTGTATTTCAATTCCAAGTTGAATACATGTATCGATTGTTGCATCTCATATGCCATCTTAGAATAGTCGAGCCTATTGTAGTTGCATTTTTGTATGTGTTGCATTAGGCATTCTTAGCATAGTTAGGATTCATGCATGATTTCTAATTAGCTTCTTTTTTTGGCTCGGAATACTCGGTAAGTGTTTATGCTTTAACATCCTTGCATGCGTGTGAGTGACTGCCATGATAGCATGCTTGCCATGAGGCTAACTGATTATGTGATATACTTGCCTGAATGCCTGTGGGTGAAGGTTGGGTTACTTGAATTGGAACAATTTATCGATTGCAAGTTTTAAGCCCAATTGAGAGTGGCAAATCACCCTGTTTTCTAAGCCCACTTGAGGGTGGCAAATCCAGGTCTTAGCCTACTTGCGAGTAGCACCATCAAACCATTTTCAAATAAACAAACACGAAATGTTTTGTTCCAACTCAGGCGATCTAGTCTATACTTGTATGGTGTGTGCATCACATAGTAATCCTAGGCTAATAAACCGGAATAAGAACGCATGTGTTTTCAAAAACTCGATATCATGTTTAGTAGAGGCCGATCTTTGATCGGGCAAGCAGGGGTGCTCATAGCTAACCTTCCCTAATCGTACCCAAGTTCCCGAGCCGAGGCAACTTTGGTGATGACGGACACATGGCCTTAAGTGACGAGTCAAGGTTTCCTAAATTCCCCCAAAATAAAATATTTAGGCAGCGACTCTGTATCTGGCAAAGCAGTCCATGTTTGGCACTTCTTTCTAAAAATCAGTTTTTCAAAATGATTTGCCGGATTTGGACTCTTTGGTGATTTATCGATCTTGCATTGCACTTTGTGAGATTAGATTCAGAACCGTGACATTGAGTCCGAACTGTAGTGAGCCTAATGAACAAAACGGGATTCTCCTGGGACGTTCGGGGACGTCTACAGTTTCTGGTGACTCTGCTGGGGAGTTAGAGAACTTGACTTGAACTCATGATATCTTGTTTTGGCTATGCTTATTTGTTTCTTTGCATTGCATTTGCCTCGGCGCGCCTAGGACACCATGTTTGTTGTATGCTATTCCTGAACGGTTTGCCGGAGGCTTGCTTTGAGAAGTGTGCCATAAGGCTGACCGGTTGCGGGCTCTGCGACAACGGGAACACAAACCCCAGTTTTTACCGAGGCACCCTTTTTGACCATTCAACCTAGTGCATATCGAAATCCATAGTAACTATTCCAAACTAGGACAGGTTGCTTACCCGATTGTAGGTTGTTTGAAACCGCTACGTGCGTAGTGAAAACCCTAGCTCCTGACAAAATAGGACAGGGAAACCCTACCCCTCTATAGGGGTGTTTTTGCTCTCATTTGCTTGCTATGTACTGTCGGAGTGTGTCTCTACAGGTTGTATGTATCAGTTTACAAATCTCAGTATCAAGCCTGAGGGCATCAGTTTTTTAGGGGGAATCAGTTTTACCCAAGCGTATCAGTTTACAGGCAGAATTTAGGGCGAAATTCAGTAGAGAGTGCAGTCATTCAGCTATGCTCGTATTTGTTCTGGTGAAATTGGGCTGAGATACTGCTTGTTTTCTCTTTTGCTAGGGTAGTCTTGGAACCATAGCTTCAGAAGGCTCCAATATCCCCTGGGTGCATTGGACTTATGTTGATAGACTTTGTCAGGTCAGAGATTCAGTTCAAGGGCAACCAGTTTTCCTTCGCTAGTGGTAAGGCAAAAAAGGGCCAGACAAGCCTCATTGTTTCATCTGATCCGACAATCACCAGTCACATCATCAGCAGACCCATGATAGTACAGGGTTCGAAAGAATTTGTGGCCGTGATAGCAACGTTAAATCAGGGAACTATCATGCGGGATGACAGCAGTGCTGAAACACAACGCCCATCTGGGGCATCTGCCTCACATCCAGCTTCAGGACCCCAGCCGAACTTTGACCCACTTCCACCAACTGAAGATTTGCAAGGTCCAGATCCTCGAGAAGGGTTGGCTCAAGCCCGAGTTTTCAAACCCCTGGTGTAGCCTAATGAGAGTCCTTATCCCCTTGATGCTAATGACCTCGATCCGACCGCAGTGAAAATCACGAACCTTGAGAAGCAATTCAAGAAGGCACAAGGCCTCAACTCCATTCTCGACATTGAGGATGGGTACACCAAGGCTGCCGTACGGCTCCCAGATAGATTTAAAATGCCACATATTGACTGTTTTGACGGGTCTGGAGATCCTATGGTACATATCCAGCTTTTCTTGGATATCCTAAAGCCAATGGGTCCGACTAAGCTACAGAAACTCTATCTGTATGGAAGAACCCTGTCAGGTGTAGCAGCCGCTTGGTATGCCAAGTTGGAGAATACAGTGAAGCAGAACTGAGAAGAGTTGGCCGAGGCCTTTGTCGATCAGTATTCTTACAATACCCAAGTTGAAATGACTACGCAAGAGCTTGAAACAACCTGCCAGAACCCAACAGAGCCTTTTCTGGAATTTGTTGCAAGGTGGAGAGCAAAGGCAGCACAGATGACAGATCGCCCCTCTAAGAGAGATCAAGTGCGGATAGTGGTGCTAAACCTCAAGCATGATATGTTGCAAAAGTTGATAGTCGCTCCACTATTCACTTTCAAAAGTTTGCATGAACTGGGGGTTCAGGTCAAGAATGCGTTCAACAGTGGGATCATTCCCAGAACAAGTGAACCGACAAGGTGGGCGATTTCAGAGAGTACCAATGCTGGTAGTAGCGTTATTCCCAAACCCACCGAAATCAATGCAGTTGCCACGGCCGACCCTTTTGCCAATCCAAGCCTACAAACTACCGGCCCAGCCCGAGCTCAGGGCAGAACTTTCACTCCCCCTCTATATGAGCCTGACTAGCGCACTAAAAGTCTTGATGGAAAGAGGGTATCTCAAACCCCTCGATCCTCAACCTCTACCTGACCCACTCCCAGCCAGACATAACCCCTCCAAGTACTGTTTGTACCATCAACAGCGCGGTCATGGCACCGACCATTGCTACCGCCTTCGTCATGAGGTCCAGAATCTCATCGACAACCAGGCGATAGCTCCACCTTTAGACCCCAATGACCAAACATCTCCTACCCACCTCAACCTCATCCATACACTACCATCCATCTTCGACCCTAGCATATACATCACCCCAGTCCATCTACCCAAGCCTGAGGTATTTATCCCAAAAAGCATGGATTTATGCATGATGGATGCGCCTAGACCCCAATCATCTCAAACCCATGAGCCCACTACTTCTGAGCTTAAGAGAATGATCGAAGATCTTCAGAGAACTGTAGCAGATTCAGCCTTCGGGATATTGGCTCTGTCATCAACCATACCACATACCGAGAATTTCATGACAAAAGGCTCCCCAATCTTGGGATGGGTTGCATTTGAAGAAGACCGATCCCTTGGCAAAGTGGAGGCGAGTGGTAAGAACAAGGTAGGGGCAGGCATTGATCCCCATGAACACCTTCTGTGGGCTGTTGAGGCTTTGAAAATCGAAGGGCTGAACAAACAGCAAGTGCTTGCAGTGGTTGCAAAAACTGTAGATGATACTTTTGCCACTCAAGTTGGGGCCAGTCTGAACCAAGGGGCAAACCGGGAGAAGGGCCGTTGTACCAAGAATGTTCCTTTCAGCTCTAATCCTATGCTCAGAAGAGATCAGCGAACCCAGTCGGCACCTATCAATCCCTTTGCTAGTGCATCCAGTAAAAATTCACATACCTCGGAGTACCCATCCCAAGGCCAGAGGGTCTTCCATGCCCTCTATATGCCTTTGTCCAAAGCTTTTCAAATCCTCGTTGGACAAGGCCATCTCAAACCCCTTGAGCCTCGACCTCTCCCTAGTCGTCTTCCAGCCAGTCATGATGCTGCCAAGTACTGTGCCTTTCATCAACAAGCCGGCCATGACACTGACATGTGTTTTCATCTTCGCCACGAAATACAAGATCTGATTGACAACGGGGTCATCGTCGCACCAGGCTTTGCAGAGTCTATCGGCACTGGATCAGTGAATTTGGGGGATAATGTGATTATGTAATCGGGAGATGAACCACCTACAGATGGCGCCCAGTTTACTCCAGATTTGGGGATGGCACGCATTGTTTTGAGCATTTGCGAATGCTATTTACTTTACTTTCTGACTTGAGTATTAGGTCAGTCTTGTTGTGCTGTATAGAGTCAGTCTTTTTGTGCTGAGTCAGTCGAGTCTATCTTGTTGCGTCGAGTCAGTCCTGTTTTGTTAGAGTCGGGTGATTTCAGGGGTGTTACCTCGGACATCACTTTCTTGTTTTGTCTTTGTCTTTTTGTTTTCTTTTGAGTCTATTTCTGCCTTGGAGCCAGTTGTGCCAACAGATTTGAATGAAACAGTAGTGATTTTCACACTCTTGTGTTTGCTTCTACCTTGTGCCAGTTGTGCCAGAAGTTCTGAATAAGATGGCAGTATTTGACCAGAACTGTCTTTTCTGTGCCTTGAAGTCATTGCATTGACCTAAGTTTTTCAAAACCTTTTTGAACATTGTGATGAAAACAAAGAGGAAGGAATTCCTCGGGATTTACAAATTTTGATCAATTGAGAGAAAGAGAGGCATGAGAAGCCCTTAATGAATGAGATCATGTTGTTAATGTGAGTACTGAGAAGGATCCTGGCTTGATCCAGATTGGTTCCGTATTGTCTTCAGTGCGAGCGATTAGTCGCTTTCTTTAAAAATTTCAAAAAAAAAATGTTTTGCGCGATCCTACGAAGACCTGTATGGAATCGCTCCTGAGAATGTGCAGCCTAGGATCGCTCTCAGCCTCGAGACTCAACCCCTTTTGCTTTCAAACCTTGAACTTGGATTTAGAATGTTGAACGGTCAACCACAATGTAAGACATGTGTGGCCAAATTTGAAGCAGCCCATGAACTAGGGGCAAGAAGTCCAGATATGATCAAAAGGAAGCTTACAAAGCTAGATCAGAGACACCCCTCGAACTAGGGGAAAAAATGTCAAATGTGCTCGAAGAGCGAAAGATGAGTCATTTCTCAAGCTAAACGAAGACTGGCAAGAATGCCAAATCCCAAAAGGGAGCAAAGAAGAAAGTTTGTGCTAAAGGACAACTGAGTTCCTATCCACTACACTAGGGGCAAATTCAGTCCCCATTGGATGGACTCCTACATCATCAGTGAACATCAGCCATTCTCCTGGATTCAGATGATTTCAGGATCTCAAAACCATTTGACATGGACAAAGCTACACTTTTACCCTTGAGAGGCTCGCTGGGCCGAAAACCTGGAAGGGCGACCCAGGCAAAAGTTAGAGCAAGAAAAAAAAAAGAGAAAAGAAAAAAATACAAAGAATGAAAAAGAAAAGATGAAAAAAACATGAAAAGAAATGAAAAGAATTGAAAAAAAAAAAAAGAAAAACATAGCTTGCAAGGTTGAAAACCCAGAAAAGGCAACCTTGGCAAAAGTTAGAGCGCAAAAGGAGAGGTTAATACCCGAGTGTACCTTAACCCGGAACTACGTAAGGCTTGATTCCCATGTTTGGGATACGTAGGCAACTTCATTCTGAAGTCCAGATGTAAAACACTTCAAATTCGACTATGTCCATGTAATGGTTCTGGTCATCTTTGTCTTCTCTGTATCCGAGAGTTCGTTTGTGATCGTCACTATGAGGACTGATTACAGTGCGCTGTGGTGCCATTCAGACAAGGGGCAACTTTCTGTTGCCGTGCAGTGCCCTTTAGGCAAGGGGCAATTTTTCATTGTTTTGGATCTGAGGTTGTGCATCTCAAGAGTAGATTTCATGCTCGTTGAGCAGTGGCCATTTGCAAAAACAATTTTTGAGAATTTTTACTGAGAATGACTAATTTTCTCTCGAAAACTATTCCATTTTTCCAAAACTGGACCATTTCTTGGACCCAAAAAAGGAAAATTTTCAGTGCTCATAACCTAACTTGCATGATTTCAAATCAGAGAATCAAACAAGCATGTTAATCTAACTCTCATTTTGATTAAAATTGTTTTAAGTATAAAGCCAAAACAAAAATGGTTAAAATGATGAACTAGGGGCACAGTTGAGTCGAATTTTCTGTCTTTTCCCCTTTATCAACGCACCTGCCAAAAAGGGCACTCTATCTACCAGAAAATGGAACCACTGAAGCTAACAACAAAGGGCTAAAAGCTCTCTCATCCTCCGAGCAACGAGGTATCAAGTCAAGTGCGAAGCACGAACTGGAATGGATCAAGATATTCCACTCCCTCATCTGGACAAATCTGATCACGTCCAAACTCCCCAGCAGAGCATCGTCAACCGATGTCAGCTGCAGATTTGCTACACACCTAGTCTTAGCACAACCCCTCTGTGGAAGGAACTCACTGGCTGTGAACGGAAAAAGAAGAAGAATCTAGCAGAATGCTGGGTGCAAGAGCCCGTAACTTCCTGTTTATCCATCAACCACCCTAGGGAGGGATGAAGAATGAGAGATTAAATAATGGAGAGATGTGCGCTGAGAGGAAAAGCGAGAAAAGGGTTTTGAGAGAAAAAACTGAGCTTGAGGGTCGAGTGATGTGAGAAACACAAATAAGAAAGGGTGGGAAACAATACCCGGAGAAACTGGCTCCTCGTGCACCGAGAGGTCTCTTGCCTTTGTAACCGAGCTGAGTGTTGTGTTTGTGTGTTTTTGTTTGTCTCGATTCTTGTTTTTTTGAGTTGTGTTTAGGTTGTTCTACCTTTCTTTTCCGTTGTTGAGTCGTTTTGGCTATGGTCAGTTGTAGGCTCAATACCCGGTTGAGAACCCTTTTCTCATTTCAATTTCAAAAATGAATCGTTTTATGCTCAGAGTGCTGTGTTGTTCTCCATATTTGTGCAAAACAAGATTTGTTCTTTTATAAAACCGCAGGGTTCAACCCAGGTCATGTATAAACAGTAAAACCAGGACCTATCTGAAGCTATATAGGTTCCAGACTACAAAGCAAAAGAAAATAGGGAAAATTTTGAGCATCTGAGTGTGTTTCACCTTCAGAAAATTCCGAGATTGCATTCCATATGCACCTCCTCAGGCCTTGTTAATGCTACCGAAGTATGAGTGCACCTCTACCTCAAGTGTAAGCCTGTTTCAAGTCAGAATGGCAATCCAAGTAGCACATGTGGTTTTCACATGCAGATGTTATCTCTTGCCAATATAAACAGGGTGTACCCTTTTCAAGCTGAGTGTGTTGCAAAGCCCTCTGAGAGATAAATCGGAGGCACCAGAGTACATGTTTGATGCCCCTCTATTGCATAGAATGTGCACTTTCATATACGCTTCTATTTCATGCGTGCCACGCATCGTTATGATTCATGCATAGAGTATGCTTGCTTTCGATTCTGCATAAAATATGCTTTGCTTTCAATCATGCATAGAATATGCTTTCAATGTTGCATAGAATATGCTTTCAATATTGCATAGAATATGCTTTCCATGATTGCATAGAAAATGCCCTCATACTTGCATAGAACATGCATTTTATCTCACTTCTTTTGTGCACCTTCCTCGCACTTTCTTGTGCATTGTATCTCTCGCACTGCCTTGTGCACTTTCACATTTCATATCACTCGCACTGTCTTGTGCACCTTGTGGTTGTGTTTCACTTGCACTGTTTAGTGCATTTCAAAATCACTCGCGCTGTTTAGCGCATCGCACTGTCTAGTGCATTTCAAATCGCTCGCGCTTTCTTGCGCATCGCACTGTTTTGTGCAATTTATCACTCACGCTTTCTTGCGCATAACACTATTTTGTGCAGTTTACACTCGCGCTTTCTTGCGCATCGCACTATTTTGTGCAGTTTATCACTCGCACTTTCTTGCGCATCGCACTGTTTTGTGCAGTTTATCACTCGCGCTTTCTTGCGCATCGCACTGTTTTGTGCAGTTTATCACTCGTGCTTTCTTGCGCATCGCACTGTTTTGTGTAGTTTATCACTCGCGCTTTCTTGCGCATCGCACTGTTTTGTGCAGTTTATCACTCGCGTTTTCTTGCGCATCGCACTATTTTGTGCAGTTTACACTCGCGCTTTCTTGCGCATCGCACTGTTTTGTGCAGTTTATCGCTCGCACTTTGTTGCGCATCGCACTATTGTGGGCAGTTTACATTCGCGCTTTCTTGCGCATCGCACTATCCTGTGCATTTCATTACATGCTCTCATCTTGCATAGAAAATGCTTGTATCTTTTGCATTGTACGTGTTCGCGCTTTCTTGCGTACCTTACTTGCACTTGTTGATGCATTGCATTGTTCGTGCTTTCTTGTGCATTTTACCTGTACTTGTTTATGCATTGCATCGCACTATTTTGTGCACATCTGCGTCGCACTATCTTGTGCATTCACTTTCGTTCGCACTATCTTGTGCACTCCCTGGTCTAGGAGACCTTAAATCCTGCGTCTTTATTCGCACTATCTTATGCACTCCTAGTCTAGGAGACCTTAAATCCTCTAAAGGTGCAATTCCTTTGGTATTTGTCGTGCCCGAACGACTTCCAGTGGTCTGGTATAGCCATCTGCCTGTGTTTGCGGTGAGTTCCTAGGAGACCAATTGAGACGGTGAAAACTAGAGTTCAAATGGCTTATGCCTAGAACGCAAAGGTTCGGGATTTCCGAGGCTAAAGTCTGGTTTAAATACCCAGGGATATATCATCGGCTTGAAATCTGTATGGCAGCCCCATAGATTGAGATAGCATGTGTATGCGCTTCAATTCTAGATATTGAACCAACCTAGTCTGTCACCCTATTGGAGAATAGGGAAAGCTGCGACCATAGTTAGAGAGAAAAGTAGTACCTGCGGTTCAACCGAGAAGAATGGGAAGGTCCCCAGTAGCATGAGGTAGGCCATTGCCAATTGCCCCTGTAAAGTACCTTCGCTTCCTAACTACTACATCATCTAGTATGTCTATTGCATTACATATAGAATATATTGCATGCATTTACTGCATTTCCATTGTATCACTTACGCCTTTCCATGTTAAGCTTAGTCTGGCATGTGCCCATACTTTTCGCGTTAAAGCATGATTATGTGATTATGTGTGCGCGCCTAGTGTTGAGGGTGACGGCACCATTTCTGTGTTAGACATGGTTTGTTTGTGTCCATGCCTTTTCCTAGACAAAATGTGGTTTGGCTGCGCGCTTTATTCAATTCATCCATTGCATCCATTTCATCATATTTTAGTTTGTTACATTCAGCATTTAGGATCACGATCTTTCCTCAACAGATCATTCCCCACTTATATCATGCCACCCAATTACTTTTACTTTGTGGTTCTCTGCAAAACACATAGTTTTGCATGTGCTCGCACCCCTTCCACGTTGAAACACGGTTCTGTCATGTAAGCATCCATGCTGGGTTGTGGCCAACACCAGGATGTAGGCACTTAGCTTGTGTTAGGTGTCGTTCGGCTCGTGCCCACTGCCTTTTCTGTGTTAAAAGTAGTTTGATTTTGCATCTCCATCCCTTTATGATATTTGTGTGGTTTTGTACTGCTTGTGGTTTGATCATCTCACATACATTGCATATCATTTGTATTGTTTCATTACATTGTATATTATTACATTGTTTTCTAAAATTACATATCATTCGCGCTATTTTGGGCATCGCGCTATCTTGCGCATCACATTGTCTTGTGCATTGCATATCATTCGCGCTATTTTACGCATCGCGCTATCTTGCGCACTGCATACATGCACCTGTCGGTGCATTGCATTACATTTTGCATCATTCGCGCTATTTTGCGCAACACGCTATCTTGCACACCTCATTCGCACTGTTTTGTGCATTGCATTTCATCGCGCTATCTTGCGCACTTTACCTGCACTTGTTAGTGCATTGCATTATTATGTATACTTTACTTGCATTGTTATGCTTGTTTTCTACCACATTGTTATGCATCACACTTAGCTTGCATTGGCTTACATCCCTTCCGCATTGTCATGCATCACACTTAGGTTGCATCGTCATGCACCCCTTCACCCGCGTTGTCGCGCACTTTTCACTTGCATTGCTATGCATGTTTCTAACAATATTGTACCTGTTAAGTTTTCTTTCTTTTTCAGGCACGATATTGTATGTATGGTTCATTTGAAGCTGGCACGACCAGATAAACCGGGATGATATTGTTCTCTGCGTGAGACGTAACGAGAGTTGTATAATTCTCCTACATCATAACTGCATGAAATGTAGTTTGATTTTCCTTCTTGCTTAAAACTATCACATTTATTGTGAATATTTGCTTCATTACAGCTTTCTTTACATGATTCTTACTGCATGAAATGTAGTTTGATTTGCATTCTTGCTTAAAATTGTTGCATTTATTGTGTATATTTGCTTCATTGCAGCTTTCTTTGCATGATCATAAGTTAAACTTGACTTTGTGCATACCCTTTGCATTTTGCCACTGCCTGTGAGCACTTCTCTTTGATTATCTCGCATATTTATCTAAGTCTTCAGCCTCGTCAAAAATGGGTCGTCTCTAGGCTTTGACATTCACTTCCGTCACTCATGACTTTCAATTTCTGTCAAAGAGGGGCAACTGTAGACACCCCATTTTTGACTGACCTTAAGACTCAAACGTCATCGATTGAGCGCTCGGTGATGGTGCATGTTGTGCTCATTCTGAAGTTTCGGAGTTTTGGCTGACAGCCTTACCCTCCGAGCCTCGAAACTTTTTGTGCCTTGACTCGGTCTACGGACCAGGTCTTGTTTTCTCTTCCCGGAGGGAGGGAGAGGTCTCGTAGACCATCTCTCAATGGCCGTAGGCTACTTTTCGTGATTGTAGGCCACTTTTCCCATTTAGAGACCAGTTTTCAATTTTTGGAGCCGTCGGCCGTGCGCCTCGGTTCAGGACCGCTTAACTTTCTCTGTTTGGCACGGTTTTTGGCACACACCTTGCTTCCTCTCTCTAGAGGGACACTGTGGCCCGGGAGACCACCTTTGTGGTGGCACGCCACTTTCGTTGCTTAACAGCCTATTTTTAGGGCACCCGGCTACGCGTTTTGACCCCCGAACCCTCGTTTTGCATCCGTCTTGGTTCATTTTTGGCATGGACCTTGTTTTCATTGTTTGAGAAGTGGTACAAGGGTGGGAGAGCACCTTTTCTCCTTGGAGACAACTTTTCTCCCACCAGCCAGCTTTCTTGTCAAGAAGCTGGTCTCCTTGGTCTTTGAGCCACATTTACTGGTCTCCCACCATACCACTAGCTTGAATTCAATGTGGAGACCATCAAATGGGGATGCCAACCACCTTTCATTGAGTTGAACCTTTTGAACTAGTCGGCCGACCAGGGGAAGTGGTCGGCCGACCACCTGAACTGGTCGGCCTGCCTCCCCCTGTTTCGTCTCTATGAGTTATTGCCAGCTGTGCCAGTTGGAAGACATAGATTGGATCCTCCATACACATGTATGGAGGATCTTCAACCTTGGTTTTTAGCTTCTTTGAGAAGCTTTGGTCCCTTTTGGCTATAAAGGAGGGCCTCCCCCCTCCTTTGTGAGGATTCAGAAGTTTGTTGAAGGCATACAATATATCTCCCTCTATATCTCTCTATTTTGGCTCAAAAAGTGTATTGTTCTTGCACCTTTGCACACCACCTCATAGCCTAACCCTTCCACCATTGCTTGGAGCTTCTTGGAGGCCATTTTCAGAGGTTAAGGAGTTGGGTTTTGTGTCCAGAAGTTGCTGTCTTGCTGAGCTTCAAGGATAACACACTTTTTCCCTCTTTTAAGCTTTATTTTGATCCTTCTCTTAGCCTTATTTGCATGCATGTTTGAACTTTTTTGTCAACTGAAAAAAGTCTTGTTTTGAGGTCCTTTTGATGTTTTTTTAAGGCCCTTTTGGTGTTGAGGGTCTTCTACCCTCTTGCATGCCTCATTTGGCCTTGTTTTGTGCCATGCCATAGGGCCTTTGAGCTAGTCCTTGCATGGCCTTTTAGCCACTGAAATCCAATGGATTTTCAGTGGTTGGAATTTGGTTTTGAGGTCCTAAATCAGAGAGGGGTGACCCTCTCTCTTTTTGATCTTATTTGCTTGCATTTTGGCCTATCAAAGGAGCATTCATTTGCACACCTCCAAGCCTTGTTTCAGTCCCTTTTCAGTGACTTTTTGGGCCTTCCAAGGCTCTGTCCGGAGTTGGTTTTATCACCTTGGGTGTGTCTCTTGCATGTGTAGAATAACCTCTCTTATAGCCTATCAAAAGAGCATGACATTCTTGCATGCATTGATCATGTTTCAGTGGGTTTTTGGGCTTTATTTGGCATGTCATGTCTCTGAATTTTGTTGGTTTAGTGGCCTCTTGAATGCTTCATATGCTTGTAGTGTAATCCATGTTCACTAGCTCACATTGCATGTTGTTTTGCCCCTTGATTCTAGCATATTTTGGCCATATTCTAAACTGATTTTATTCATGATTTGGGCTTCCTTAGCTCTTTTTTGAGGTCCCATGGTCGAATGATGCTTGTCATGCATGCTTGTAGTGTAATACCCTTGCCTAGCTTCAAGTTTTGAAGCCTCTTGCATGCTTAACTTGAGTTGTTTTCATGTTTTGGCATCATTGAACATGTTATTTCAGAGCCTATACTTGTGCCATGTTCCCCTATTTTCCACTCTCTAAATGCGTTTGAGAGTTGTGCTTGTATACCTCATTTTTGGGCTATTGCATGAGCTTCATTTTTGTGCATTGCAAGCCATCATGTTGGTCCATTTTTCCACTATTTTGGGTCTGTATAGGGACTGTTTGGGGTTGGTTTGGTCATTTGGGCATCGCTTTGCATACCTCTAGTGTAATGCACTTCACTAGTTTCGGTAATTGTGCTATCCAACATGCATCGGGTGAGTTGTTTGCATCATTTGGCACCATTTTGTATATCATTTCAGAGCTGGAACATGTGTCATTGTATGACATGTTTCGTCCTTGTTATACTTTGGTAGAGTTGCACTTTGTTCCTTAGGTTTGGTCCCTTGCATTTGTGCATGTTTGCATGTACCCTGTTGCCTCATTTTTATCATATTGGCCACTGATTTGGGTGTGGCCGAGGCCCATCCATCTTGGTTTAAATCCATCTTGCATTGTGTATGCCCTATATGCCATGTTGTCGCGTGATTGATCATTGCATTGTGCATGCCTTGTTCATCTCATTGTGTATGTTAGTTTCTATGTGCATTGTGTATGCTAAGTGTCATGTGCATTGAGTATGCCATTGTTAGTTCATAGCATTGTGTATGCTAGTTGCATGTTTGCATGTTATCCCTTGCATGTTTGCATGACTTAGTTGCATTGCATTAACATTACATGCTAGAGCTGCATTGGTGCATGCCTTGTTTGTTGCATTGTGTTTGGAATAGGGGTTAGTCCAAACACGGGGAACGAGGGACATTTCATGCTTGAAATGATGAAACGTGCCTCGATTCCCGGTCGCCGACACTCTTGACTACCCATGATGGAGTTGTTGGCTTTAGGTGCTTGTATGTGTATTCATTTCACATTGAGTCATGCAATTCAACTCCTCGGCCATCATGCATCGAGATGCGTGATTTTTGGCCTGAGGGTCAAGGACTACATTTCCTTGAGCTTATGCAATGATGGGGAGAGTGGTCGTGCACACGTGTTGCGAATACTTTGCATCTCTCTCTCTTGCCTTCTGTTGCAAAAAACCAGAAACCAGGGGCAGAAACTGGTCGGCCGACCAGATTTAGTGGCTGGCCAACCACTTTTTCTGGTTTTTCACCACAAAAGTGGTCGGCAGGTGGTCTCCAAGGCCAATAGCTAGTCGGCAGCCTTTCCCCAGATTCCCAGGGTGAAGCTTCAACGCTTTGTGCAGTGTTCTTAGGTCAATTGCAAACAGAGGCAAGTCGGGGCGTCGCGAGGGATTTCCGAACAAAGCAAATCAAGCATGCATGCATCCTTTGTCATTCAAAGCAGAACTGGGGCAGCCCACATTCATTTAGTTTGCATGCTCATTTAGATTGCTTACTTAGTTAATGTTGTGTAATAAGTAGTTGTAACTTGTTATTCATTTCGTTGTGTAATAACTAGTTTAATTAGATTAGCTTAGATTAGCTAGCTAGTTCTGTATTATTTATTCGAACCCTCCGTCGAGAAGGAAAATTTTGTAATAAGCGTACGTGTGTGTGATGCATGTCTTCTAACCCCACATCTTTCTCCCTTTTATTTACCAGCTTATGATGGTTAGTTTTAGGGCATGTTTCAATTAGCATCTATATGTTCACATGTTTGCCTTCATTCATCTGTATTGCATGCACCGGGCTCGACGCATCATGCTAACTGCATTGTATTTCAATTCCAAGTTGAATACATGTATCGATTGTTGCATCTCATATGCCATCTTAGAATAGCCGAGCCTATTGTAGTTGCATTTTTGCATGTGTTGCATTAGGCATTCTTAGCATAGTTAGGATTCATGCATGATTTCTAATTAGCTTCTTTCTTTGGCTCGAAGTACTCGGTAAGTGTTTATACTTTAACATCCTTGCATGCGTGTGAGTGACTGCCATGATAGCATGCTTGCCATGAGGCTAACTGATTATGTGATATACTTGCCTGAATGCCTGTGGGTGAAGGTTGGGTTACTTGAATTGGAACAATTCATCGATTGCAAGTTTTAAGCCCACTTGAGAGTGGCAAATCACCCTGTTTTCTAAGCCCACTTGAGGGTGGCAAATCCAGGTCTTACCCTACTTGCGAGTAGCACCATCAAACCATTTTCAAATAAACAAACACGAAATGTTTTGTTCCAACTCAGGCGATCTAGTCTATACGTGTATGCTGTGTGCATCACATAGTAATCCTAGGCTAATAAACCGGAATAAGAACGCATGTGTTTTCAAAAACTCGATATCATGTTTAGTAGAGGTCGATCTTTGATCGGGCGAGCAGGGGTGCTCATAGCTGACCTTCTCCAATCGTACCCAAGTTCCCGAGCCGAGGCAACTTTGGTGATGACGGACACATGGCCTTAAGCGACGAGTCAAGGTTTCCTAAATTACCCCAAAATAAAATATTTAGGTGGTGACTCTGTATCTGGCAAAGCAGTCCATGTTTGGCACTTCTTTCTAAAAATCAGTTTTTCAAAATGATTTGCCGGATTTGGACTCTTTGGTGATTTATCGATCTTGCATTGCACTTTGTGAGATTAGATTCAGAACCATGTCATTGAGTCCAAACTGTAGTGAGCCTAATGAACAAAACAGGATTCTCCCGGGACGTTCGGGGACGTCTACAGCTATTCCTAGACGGCTTGCCTGAGGCTTGCCTAAAAAGCTTGTCAAAAGGCTGGCCGGTCATAGGCTCTGCCATGTTGGGAACACAACCCTTGGATCTGAATTATCATTGTACCGCTTGATCCTTCTTTCACTTCTCGGTGTTAGATGCGAGAGGTATATTAGGTAACTTTGCCGAGGTACCCTTTCGACCATTTGGCCTAGCTTCACATAGTAAGCCATAGTGACTATCCCAAAATTAGGACAAGATGCCACCCATATGCAGGATGTTGTAAGACTCATTGATTGAAGTAGTGTAACCTAGATCATGTCAAAAATCTAGGACAGGGTAACCCTACTCCCCCCCCCCCCTTCAAAGGGGTGTTTTGGTTCTTTTACTTGGTATATACTTTTACAATGAGACTGTACAGGATGGTTCATATCAAGTATTAGTTTGGGAACAAAGTTCAGTAGGGGATTTTGGTTCTTCAACTGTGTTTTTATCTGCTGTGAATTGGGCCAAAGTGCCGTCCGATTTTGATCGATGGTTTTTCTTTTGTGTCTTTTGCAAGGTAGTTTACCATCATAGCTTCAAAAAGACCCGATATTCCCTAAGTTTTGTGGACTCGCTCTGGCAGGCTTTGCAAAGATCAATACCTTATTGGTGGTCAACCAGTGTTAGTCTCACTTCCGCCAATTGTTCGACGAAGAAGGAGCAGACAGTCAGCAGCACTAATACAAAGCATTCAGCAAACACCTAGCCATTCTCACTCAAGCAGTTCACTAGCATCTAACTCACCTAAACTAGTAATGGCACAAAATGCAGAAGAATTTGCTGCCATGATGGCAACTTTCCAGAGAACCATGGATACCATGAACCAAAGGATGGTTGCACCGGATGAAATCATCGTTGATCTACAACGCACGTTTGGGGCATCCGATCCACCCCCACTAGTGGAAAATCCCCAAATCCCAGATCCTCAGGAAATGTTTCCCCCGGCCCCGGCTTATAGGCCTCTGGCTCAACCCCCTGTTTCCTTTCCTTTGATATCAATGAAATTGATCCGGTCCTAATCAAGATTGCCAAGCTAGAAAAAGTGCTGAAAAAGTCCCAGGGCTTCAACTCTATTCCAGATATTGAAGACGGGTACACTGAAGCTTTGATCAGATTACAAGAGAATTTTAAGATGCCCCACATCGACAGATTCGATGAAAGTGGGGATCCGATTGTGCACATCCACTTGTTTTCAGATGTGCTAAGACCAATGGGCCTGTCTCGAGCACAAAAACTATCATTGTTCGAGAGAACCTTATCTAATGTAGCGGCCATCTAGTACGTAAAATTGGAGGACTCTACAAAGATGAATTAGGAGGAGTTATCTAAGCAGTTTGTCAACCAATACTCTTATAACACTCAGATAGAGGTAACCATCAGTGAGCTAGAGGCTACTTCCTAGAACCCCAAAGAATCATTTATTGACTTTGTTGCCAGATGGAGGGCAAAAATAGCGTGAATGACAAATTGACCTTCTGGAAAAGAACAAGTCTGGCTGGTGGTCCAGAATCTTAAACCAGATATGCTACACAGAATGATAATGGCACCGTTATCCACCTTTGCTTCCTTACATGAGTTGGGGGTCCAGATTGAGAGTGCATTCAAGACGAGCATTATTCACCAAACAAGCGAACCAGCAAGAAGGCCATTCTCCCAGAGTACCAATACTAGTAGTAGCGCTATTCCGTGGCCTGCAGATGTTAGCACAGTTGTTATAGTAGCCAAAATGTCCGCCGTAACCTCGCAACCTTCACAAACCACCAGCCCACCCCGAAACCAAATGACCTTTACCCCCTCCATATGAGCCCAGTCAGTGCCCTCAAATTGTTAATGGAAAAGGGGCATCTCAAGCCCCTCAATCCTCGACCACTTCCTGATCCATTGTCACCCAGACATGACCCTACTCAGTGTTGCATCTTCCACCAATAACATAGTCGTCCCATAGACTTGTGCTACCGCCTACGTCATGAGATCCAGGATCTCATTGACAATAAAGTCATCACCCCACCCTTCAAACCAAACGTAACTACCAACCCACTTCCTACACATAACCAAGTCCCCTCACCCAGAAACATTAACCAAATCCATACACTAGCACCCACCTATAATCCCAACCCATATATTACCCTATCCCATCCACCCAAGCCACGGGTGATTCTTCCAGAAGGCATGGACATGTGCATGATGGACTTAACACCACAAATCCAACCCAAGTTCGTGGCAGTAGAGGTGGAGAAGAAAGAGAGTGCACTAGAAAAGGGCTTGCCTGATGCCCAAGTCATAGAAAAAAGGGCCTCACTCACAGAGGAGTACGACCCCAATTTATACATCGTGGCCATTGATCAGCCAAAGCCAGTAGTTATATTGCTGAACTTCCTCATCATTAACGCTATTGAAGAGGACCAATTAGGGCTAAATTAGAATGATTGCCCGGAACAGGGCCTAAATGTCTTAGCTGAACTGGAAGAAGACCTAACCGAGTTGGAAGGGGATCCAGACAACCTCTACTTCTTTGAAGAAGAGGATACAAGCAGTGTACAACTAGGGTGGTGGGATCCAAGCCAACCAAAAACAAGCAATGGGTGGTTGAGTGAGAAGAAGTCAGACGTGAAGAAACAGATAAGAGAGATTAGAAAAGAAAAGAAAGTTGGTACTAGCAATAAGGCTGAAACTGCACTTTGATTAAGAAAGCACAAATATTGGAGCAATTCCAGCGAGAACGAATAGAAGAGATCCAAAGGAAGATAGCCCTGGAGCAAGAAAAAGGGAAAAGAAACAGCAGAGATCAAGCCTACAGCGGTAGACATCCAAAATACGAGAAAGACCAAATGGAACCCCAATGATAGGAAAAAATGCCAAGAAAGCTCAGAAAGTAGTGGAACGCAGAAATCAAGATTGTGGTGGAAGAAAAGTGGTATGATAATGGGGTGCATGATGTGAACATGCTTTAGATAGAACCAGATAATAGCTCAGTCATGGCTGTAGGAGAGTGGTGGGAAGACAGCGACCTAAGTCACGTGCACACAGACGAAGGGTGGAAAGTAGAAAGCCCTAATGACACCTGGTATACTGACGAGATTAACCACATGACCCGAAGCGGTCGATACTTCAAACCTGTGACCTTAGATCAGCCGAAGTCCTCCAACAAAGAGGCTGAGAAATCAAAAGAGAAGGATGTTGAAGAAAACCTAATCTTGAAATAACTCAAGAAGATTCAGGTGGACATATCAATCTGGGGGTTGATAATGGCTTCTCGGGAGCATAGGCAAGCACTGTTAGAGGCAATGAACCGAACCAAACTACCTATCGATACCACTGCTGACTAATTGGTGTCGTTAGTTACATCCGGGGACATTACACTAATGATATCCTTCATAGATAAGAAGTTGCCACCAGAGGGTGCCAACCACAACCGACCCTTATATGTGACCTTGGAAACTCAGAAAAAGTGGATTCCGGTGGTGTTTGTAGATACCGGATCGACAATTAATGTATGTCCAGTGAGGACTGCCTATGCCATCGGTTTGAGGTCAGCTAACTTTACACCCACGACTTAGGCCATCCGGGCATACAAAAACACTAGCCAAGATGTTATGGAAACGTTCAAGAGCCATATCCTAATCGGCCCGTCTGACCATGAGGTGGAATTCCATGTCATGAACGTTCCGGCCACATTCAATCTACTGCTAGAAAGGCCTTGGTGCATCAAATGAAAATGGTGTCATCAATGATCCACCAGTTGGTAAAGTACCCCTTTAAAGGTGGGATTGCTACTGTGTACAACAATTCTGTGATCCATTCTCCACAGGGAACTACTGCGCCCATGCTGGAAATCATACATGGAGAAGAGGACGTGTTCCTCTCTGGCTTCTCTCTAGTAGAGGCCCAGTTGGTCCAAACCATTATGGCAAAAGACGACATAAATTATGTAAGCGCTTAGTCTATCTACATGATGAACAAACAGGGGCATATTCCTGGATCAAGACTGGGCAGAAGTGGCAAGCAGGGAGGTATTGTTGCCAAGGAGAGGAGTCACAATCCCCACGCTTTCGGGCTGGGATACAAACCTACCACTGCAAATTGGCAAAGAAATTGGAAGCAGTTGCGAGGAAGGCTGAAAGCAAAGAGGACTGAAAGGGAGTATGAATTAGTCCACAAACCAATACGGGGAACCTTGAATAGGCATTTTGTCCACCAAGGGGAAGACTTCCCCTTTTGTGGATTCCCAGAGCCTTAGTTTAACAAGGAAACAGAGACAAGGTATCCGGGGTTCGAGATCTTCTTCGAACATCAGTTACCAGAAAAGGAGGATGAGCAGGACCTGAGCCCTAACACAAATCAAGGCAGGACAACAAGCCTGGATATTGAAGAAGGAAAAGTGTTGGCTGATCTATTGGCAAGTTCTACTACTGGAGCTGAATCTACCAACTTGGGGGATAGTTTTACTATCTCAATGACCGAGGATAAACCAGTAGTAGATTTCTCCAATCTTATCATGGACGCGTCTCAGGCTCCAAGCCTGGTCTAGAAGTTTGAGAAAGGCATCATCATCAGTTATGAATCGAATAGTGAGTTCAAATCTAATTCCACTGAGTCTGTGGAGTCAGAGTCAGATTCTAGTTTGCCTGAGTCTGGTATTTCCGGGAGTGGTAACCCAAATACCAGGGTCTTGTCCCAGTTATCTTTTAGTTTTTCTTTTGAGTCAACTGTAACTGAGGATCTGAACTATTTGAATGGGAATGCAGTAGACTTTGCCTATTTTTCTATGCCCTTAGTTTGTTGTACTGATCTTGATTTTCAAAATTTTGACTTAAATGAAGAGGATGAGGGAGGCGTGTTAAGCCCTGTGCTGATGAAATCATTGCAATTAATGTGGGTACCAAGAAGGATCCCCGCTTAGTCTAGATCGGGTCCACGTTTTCTTCAGAAGAACACAAGCGTTTAATCGTTTTATTAAAAGATTTCAAAGATATTTTTGCGTGGTCCTACAAAGACATGCTTCAAATTGATCCTGAGATTGTACAGCACCGGATCCCTCTTAACCTTAAGGCCCAACCAGTTAAGCAGAAGCAGTGCAGAGTCCGCCCGGACTGGGCATTAAAGATCAAAGAGGAGGTCACCAAACAGATTGAGGCAAGGTTCTTACTTGTATCTGAGTATCCGACGTAGTTGGCCAATGTTGTTCCAATTCCAAGGAAGGATGGCAAAATCAGAGTCTGTGTCGACTTTCGAGATCTAAACAAAGCGAGCCCGAATTATGACTTTTCTCTGCTGCATATTGATAGGTTGGTAGACTTCACCACCAGCCACGCGTTGTTATCATTCATGGATGGGTTTTCCGGGTATAACCAGATTCTTATGGCATCCAAGGATAGGAAAAAAAAAACTGCTTTCACTACTCCGTGGGGCATCTACTGCTAACAGGTCATGCCATTGGGTTGAAGAATGCTGGGGCTACTTACCAGAGGGCTGCAACCACCATTCTGCACAATATGATCCACAAATAGGTTGAGATGTGTGTGGATGACATGATTGTCAAGTGCAAAGAGCAAGAAGGCCACTACACTGTATTAGAAAAATTCTTTCAACGAATCAGGGAATACAGTTGAGGTTAAACCTGTAAAACTGCACCGTCAGCATAACGGTAGGGAAAATACTAGGCTTTCTAATCACACAGAAGGGAATTAAAGAAAATCCTTCCAAAATCAAAGCCATCTTAGAAATGCACCACCAAGGACTGAAAAGGAGGTGCGCGACTCTCTGGGTAAAGTACAATTCATAAGGCGGTTTATTTCAAAACTAACTTTGACTTGTGAACCACTATTTGGTCTCTTAAAGAAGGGAAAAAGTTCCAATGGGACGATCATTGTCAATTTGCCTTTGAACAAGTCGAGCAATATTTGCAGAATTCACCTGTGTTATCACCACCAAAACTAAGAAAGCCATTGATCCTATACGTGTCAGTGATGAATTCAACTATAGGGTGCATGCTAGCTCAAGAATCTAAAGATAAGGTGGAGAAAGCCATCTATTACTTAAGCAAGAAGATGCTAAACTACGAGACCCGCTACACTCCCTTGGAGAAAGCTTGCCTAGCCTTGGTGTGGGCTACCAAGAAGTTAGGGCACTACTTATTAGCTCATTCTATAATCTTGGTTTCGAGATTAGATCTCATTAAATATGTCTTCGAGAAACCAGCGCTTACAGGTAGGCTAACTCGTTGGTTGCTTCTTCGCTCTGAATTTGATCTCAAATATGTTACACGCAAGTCAGTTAAAGAGAGAGATGTAGAGGAATTCCTAGCAGACCATCCAGTAGAAGGAGATGAAGTAGTGGAATACCTGTTCCCAAATGAAGACATTCTGCATGTAGAAGAGGAAACGTGGACGATGTACTTTGATAGGGTGGCTAATCAGTATGGTTATGGGATAGGTGTATTGCTCATAGCATCCGATGATTTCCTTATACCCTTAGCATTCAAACTCCTGTTCAGAGTGTCCAACAATGAAGCAGAATATGAGGTGCGCATCGCTGGTTTTGAAGCTGCCCTAGAACTAGGGGTAAAAAGGTTGGACGTCATCGGAGATTCGAATTTGGATGTCTCTCAAGCTAACGGGGATTGGAAGGTTAAAAAAGAAAACATGAAGATGTATCATCAGGCTTTGGATATTTTGATTCCTAGGTTTAAAAAACTAACTTTTATACATTTGTTGAGGGAGAGTGTAGCTCGACTTTCTTCGCACCCCCTTTCAAAGAGCTCGAATTGGTCCTACAGTTCAAACCCCTGTCACGGTTCTGAATCTAATCTCACAAAGTGCAATGTGAAATTGATAAACACCAAAGAGTCTAATCTGGCAAATCATTTTGGAAAACCGATTTTAAATCAAATAATGCCAAAATTGGACTACTTTACCAGATTACAGAGTCGCCACCTAAATATTTTGTTTTTGGAAAATTTAGGAAACCTTGACTCGTGCCAAAGGCCACGTGTCCGTCATCACCAAAGTTGCCTTGGCTCGGGAACTTGGGTACGAGAGGGGAAGGTCCTGAAATGAGCACCCCCGCTCGCCTGATCAAAGATCGGCCTCTACTATCATGATATGATGTTTTATAAACCTCATATGTTCTTATTCCGGTTATTAGCTTACTTTACTATGTGACGCACACATACAAGTATAGACTAAATCGCAAGAATTGAAACATTTCGACTCATGTTTGTTTTTGAAAATGGTTTGAAGTTGCCACCCTCAAGTGGGCTTAAAAACGCAGATTTGCCATCTTTAGTGGGCTTAAAACATAATTTTGCCACTTCGCAAAGTAGGCTCAAAACTCACACTCGTTGAATTGTTCCAATTCAAGCAATAAAGCCTTCATCCACAGGCATTCATGCAGTTAATCACTTAAGCAAATAGCCTCATGGTAAGCATGCTATCATGGCAACACTTACACTCATGCAAGTATACTAAAGTGTAAAACTTACCGAGTACTCCAAGCCAAAACAAAAGCTAGTTAGAAATATGCATAATCCTAACTATACAAGATGCCTAATGCAACACATGCAATATGAGATTAATAGGCTCAGCTACTAATATGGCATATGATTCGGTTTGAACAACATGTGATAAACACGTATTCAAAGAAGCGTTGAAATACAATGCAGTTTGAATGATGTGCCGAGCCTCGGTGCATGCAAGACAAATGAATGATGCAAACATGCAAGCATAAGGTAAGCTAATCGAAACATGACCCTAATCTAACCATCAAAAGCGGATAAATAAAAGGAAGAAAGACATGGGGTTGGAAGACATGCACACACGCACTCACACTTATTACAACATTGCGCCCTCTCAAAGGAGGGTCCGAATGAATAAGCTAAGCTACACTAAGCTAAGCTAATTATTATGAAACGAAACTAATTAATTATTCTAGCTAATTAATTATTACAACACAATTGAATAACTAGCTATGCTAAGCTAATTAAACTATTACAAAACGAATTAAGCTAATTAATTACAACACATGAATTAAATAATTAGCTATGCTAACTAATTAAAGCAATTAAAATGGCCTCGAAAGTGAGGGACGCATGCGTGCTCGGTTGGTTTCCTCCCGAAAATCCACCACCTTGCCTTTGGATGCCTCTGTTTGCATTCATTGATCTCTGAAAATTGTGCCAACTCCCAGAATGCCTCTGCTCCAACTCAGGAACATACTTATGCAAAATTCATTTCGCCTGGCTTGTTACCAATGGAGGTCGTTACTACCATTAGTGGCTTGGTCACTGATTCAACCGCCTATTGGCTAACGATTTCGGATTTCCTTTTTGCTCGCAGAGAGCAAACAGAGGCAAAGCAGTGTATTCCAAGGAATATATGTGTGTACTTCTACCCTCCTTATCATTTCTCAAGCACAAAGGAGTGTAGCTCTTAGCTCTCAAGCCATCAACCAAGAATTTTCATGCATGATAGCCAAAGAACCAAACTTGTACGAACTTAATGAATGCACAAACAAGACCAACACAACCACCACCCTATCATGCATGATCAAGGGTGACGGTGACCAAAAAAAATGACACGTTTCATCATTTTGAGTATGAAACGTCCCATTTTCCTTGTGTTTGGATTAACGTCTGATCCAAACACATGCAATGCAACACAACATGTTTAACTTGCTCAAGTTTTACTTGTCATGTTTTATTTACCCATTTTAGATTACCAATCCATTCTTTAATCGGTTAAGTCCAAGGTGAGTGTCCTCTACTGGGAGAGGGTTCAACCAAATGATGACTTAAGACATGAGAGAGATCATGTCGTTGGTTAGTAAAAACCCTCAAAAAAGGATTAAAACCATTAAGCACAAGTCTCAATCTCAAGCTTAAGCACAACCTTAAGGTTAACCAACCTCAAAGAAAATGGAAAAGTGAAGAAATGAGGCAGGTTACAGATATTTCAATGCTGAAATGACATGCAAAATGACACTAATTATGCAAGCAACACATGCAAGTCATGTTAAAAAGTCTAACTCACTAAGCTAGTGAAGATCACAACACTATAGCCATGCAATGCAAAGCTCAACTGACCAAACCAGCTCTGGATAGAGTTAAAATATGCCAAAACAGTGGCTAAAACATGTTGAGATTAAGGCATGAAAGGCTAGAAAAACATGCTCACATGTTAGCTCGTAAACAAGACTCAAGACACAACTCTCAAAAGTAATGAAAGGGTGATATAAATGAGCGTGTGACAGAGCTATATACACTGAAATTACATGTTAAAAGGCACTACAACATGGAATCATTCAAAGAAAAACATGTTTAGAGGCCTAAAATGCCAAGCTAGTCAAGCCATTTGCACTACAACTATACAAAACAAAGCCCACATGACCAAAGCAGCCCAAAATAGAGTTAAATCATGCCAAATCAGAGGCAAACACATGCTGGAAATAAGCTAAGTTAAGCTACAAAAATATGCTACCATGTGATGCTAACTAGGCATGGAAGTGAGACACAAGGAGGGGAGGCTAACCCCTCCATTTTTGGACTTCAAAACATAATTTTTATCACTGAAATAACTCTGAATTTTAGTGGTTTAAAGGCCCAAAAAGTTTGGTTTTAACATGCTAAAAGATAGTGCAAAGGCTCATACAAACAAGCAACAAGAAGGGTAAACAACCCCTTAGCACAAAATGGCTTCAAACCAACATGTTAAGGCCTAAAAATCAGAACTTTTTGTAGTTGAAAACTAGGCCCAAAATAGCATAAAGAGATGGCAAAACAAGTATGTACAAAGAGCTTAAATGAGGTAAGTCATATACCTTTGAAGCACAGCACAAAACAGCCACCCTCTTAGGCTCAAACAACCTTCCAACAGCCCAAAATAAGTCCCAAGAGGCCTCAGCTCCAAGGTGGTCCAATTTGGTTAAGGGCTAGTGTGCAAATGTGTAGAGAATTCTAACTATCAAGCATAAAACAAGTGGAGAGAGAGAATTCTAGAGAGAGAGGAAGAAATTTGCTCAAAATATCCAACCCTCCAAAATGGGGGAGAGACCCCCTTATATATAGAAAATCAAGCTAAAGGCTTGTATTCATCCCTCCATACACATGTATGGAGATGAGCATCAGTGAACAACAGTTGGCACAACTGGCAAATAAATATCTAAAAAAGGAGAAAAATGGTTGTCGGCCATCATCAGTGGCCGACTGGCCATCAATGTAGACGACCGGCCATAAACATAGACGACCGGCCACTACTGGTGGCCGACAGGCACAAGTCATGGCCGACAGGTTAGGGGGATGGTCGACAAACCACCCTCTCCTCTAGAAGTGAAGCAACAAGCTCTTGGTCTACAACCAAGCACAAAACAGACAAGATTAGAGGCTCCAAGGCAAGGTGCTCAGCCGAGACCTTCAGGGACTCAAAACGAACACGAGCAAACACAATCATCGGGTGTTCAAACGATGACGTCCAAGTCTTGAGGACAGTCAAAAATGGGGTGTCTACAGAGAGCAACTGGTTCGCTGATGCATTAGCAACTCTATCTTCCATAGTAGACATTCCGTTGGGTTTGAAGATGAGTCCAATCATCATTGAGAAGAAGTATACGCCTACTTACCAGACTATCGATGCAATAAATGAGGTTCAAGACAAGAACCCCTGGTATTACAACAAGTAGAATTTCCTAGAAAATAAGACGTATCCACCAAGGACAAATGCCAAAGATAAATGGGGGATACGGCGTCTGGCCGTCCAATTTATCATCTGCGGGGGTAAGCTGTACAAGAGAGGTCATCTGGGAATGCACAAGCTGTGTGTCAAAGAAGAAAAATCAAAGCGTCTGATGGAAGCCATCCATGGAGGAGAGTGTGGAGCACACATGAATGGTGTGATATTGGCTCAGAAGATTCTCAGACAAGGCTATTTCTGGTTGACTATGAAGGAAGACTGTATTGGTTTTGTTCAACGATGCCACAAATGTCAAGTCCATGTTAATCGCATGAACATTCCACCGTCAAAGCTCTATAACATGACTTCACCGTGGCCTTTTTTCATTTGGGGAATCGATGTAATTGGAGCAGTCATGCCAAAGGGGTAAAATGGGCACGAGTTCATTCTAGTGGCGATTGACTACTTCATGAAATGGGTGGAGGCCCAGTCTTACTCTGTATTGAAGGCATCACATGTGGCTAAGTTCATTAAGAACAATATTATTTGTCAGTATGGGGTGCCGAACAAAATCATCTCCGATAATGGCTTGCACTTCAAGAAAGAAGTAGTGGATCTACTTAAGAAATATAACGTGGCTTTTCATAAGTCATCGATGTATAGACCATAGACCAATGGAGTTGTTGAAGCCGCAAACAAGAATATCAAGAACATCTTGCAGAAGATGGTAGAAACATACAAGGACTAGCCGGATAAACTGCCATTTGCACTATGGGGCTACATAACCTCAATCCGAACATCAATAAAGGCAACCCCCTATTCTCTCATCTATGGGATAGACGCTATTCTGCCAATTGAAATTGAAGTGCCGTCGTTGAAAGTTATGGCTAAGTGTCAAATAGTAGAGGCAGATTGGCAACAGAGTAGATTTGAGGAACTGATGTTATTTGACGAAAGAAGACTAAGGGCATTATATCATATCCAGGGTTACTAACACCAGATTGCCAGGGCTGTTAACAAGAAAGTTAAGTTCATGAATCTCAAGGAAGGGGACATGGTACTAAAAGACAACTAGGCACCCATTCATGATCCTAGGGGCAAGTTCAGACCCAACTGGACTGGTCCTTATATCATCAAGTTAATCTAGTCAGGAGGGGTGATTATTCCCATGAATTTGGATAGCTTAGAGTTTTCACAGCCGATCAACATGGATAAGTTGAAGAAATATTACCCCTAAGGGGCTCGCTAGGCCAAAAACCCAAAAAGGCGACCTAAGCAAAAATTAAAGCATGAAAAATTAGAAATAAAGAAAAACTGAGCACGCAAGGTTGAAAAACCTAAGGGGCAACTTTGGCAAAAGTTAAGCGCAAAATGAGAGAGTTAATACTCAAGTAAATCCCAACTAAACTATGTAAGGCCCGATTCCCATCTTTGGGATACGTAGGCAACTTCATCCTGAAGTTCGGCTGTAACTATCTTCAACTCAACTATCCTATGCATTCATATTTGATCAGGTCATCTTTATCTATTATCAGTTAGCATGGTTGTGTGATCTTTATATTCGTAGAAAGGCTGGTATGGCGGATGCAATTATGTCGTAATCTATTGATTCGAGGCTCTACATCTTGAGGGTTGATTCCGTTTATGTCAGGTAATGACCATTTCTGAAAATTGTTTTGAAAAGTTTTAATAAAAGTTGATTTTGTTCAAAATTTTACCGTTTTACAACTTGGACCATTTTGAAACCAAAAGAAAAATTTTCAGTACTCATAACTTTAATTTTATTGATTTTAGCACAAGAACATTTTCCAACTCTTTGATTTAAATCAAAGTTGTTTTTACATCATAAAACTGAAAAAGGAAGATCAAAACAATAAAACTAGGGGCATAGACAAGTCAGGAGGTTCTACGTCCTCTGCTCGTGCTTGTAGAAGTCTCTGTAGCTAAAGATGGCCCAACTTGTTCTTCGTTCTCAAGCCAAACCAAGCACTCACCAAAAAGGGCATAACTGAAGCTAGAGGCAAGGGCCAGAAGCTCTCTTATCCTCCAAGCAGTGAGGTACTGAGGCAAGTGTAAACCATGAATGGGAAATGAAGTCGAGTATTCCACCTGCTCATCTGGATGTGTCTAATCATGCCCAAATTGGCATCTGAACTAGAAGGGGAAATAGAACACACAATGTGTGAAGCCAATCACCTGTATGCCCGGCTAACGGGACATGTTGTAGCTCATTTCAGTCAAATTAAACCGAGGGCAATGCCAAATTATGTCAACTACAGATCTGCTGCATATCCAATCACACCACAACCCCTCCGAAGGGAAATCCACTAGCTGTTGGCGAAAGAAGTAAGCTCGAGCTGAGTACTCAAGGCAAGGATCCACCACTTTCAACTTATCCATCAACCATACCTAGGAAGGGATGAAAAAAAAAATAGACTAAATAATAGAGAAATGTACATTTAGAGAAAAGTAAGGAAATGGCTAGAGAGGAAAATAGAGAATGAGTGTTAAGTGGCGTGAAGATCATAAATAAGACGGGTGGGAAACAATACCTAGAGCAACAATGGACTCCATACAAACCAAGTAGTTTCTCGCCGGCAAAAAGCATCAAGGCCCATCAAGGTTTTCGCCAAGGCCAAACCCACGTAGCTTTTTCCCTCTTTCAAACACTAGGCCACTTTGATCAACCGAATGTTGGCTACACCGACACTAGGGGCAAGAAGGAATTGTGCAAGCAGGCATAAACAGAGAGCATGTTGCCGGTAGCCTCTCCAAAGAAGGTCACTCTTGTCTCCAATAGTGGAAAATCGATGAACTAAATCGGGAATATCCAATTCCCCGTCATGTACCAAAGACCGAGCCTCGTGTAATAAAAGCCCACACATTCATCCCAAAGTTTGCGCATGGCCAAAACGGCGCTGAGGCATAATTTCTTCGTCGTGCCAGGATTCTATCAATGCTTCGAATTCTTCGAGCGTTGGACACATTTCTTGGGATCTGAAGTGAAACACATGCGTAATGGGGTTCCAGCACCAAACCGTTGCATGGAGGAATGGAAAGCAAAGCAGGGTGTGGCTCAAAGGAAAAAGAGCGTTTAGGCCGAAACCATGAAAGTTCACTTTTTTTGAGCCGTCTAAAGTGGCAATCCAGTCTCGGAGCCTATTGTTAAGAAAAATCTCCATCTTTAGAGCAAAATATCAAAATTTTGTTGTTCTGCCAGGAAAACAGCTTGGGATCACTTTTTATAGACTTTGAGAAAGAGCAGTGTATGACAGCTGCAATGCACTAACCGACATGACTTTTAGATCCGACTGGCTTCCAATAGGGGCCAGACGTACCTATTTAGAGCTGACTAGCTCTCAATGATTGCCCAAATCAAAGCAATTGCAGAGAGGGCAAGTCCTCACCTTGGCGTACCGGAGCGGTGTTTTGAGTTTTGTCTTGTTTGCATCAAATGTTGTTTAGTGTTTGTAGGTTGTTTTCATTTTGTTTTTCTGTCATCGAGTCGTATTTTGTATTTTGACCAGTTGTAAGTTGTTATCCGATTCAAGAATCAATTCAAGAGTAAGTTTTCATGGTTCTAAACGCCTTGTACAAGATTATCATAAATGGTTGTGCCATACAGTCATCACATGCTATGTAATACAAGAGGAGTCATCCAAAATATTCTTTTCATAACTAAAGGGTTCACCCCCAATCATTGTTTTACAAAGACCAAAACCAAAAGAATAGTCTTCAAAAACAAAATACATAAGGTCTATCTGAAGCTAGTTCCTAACTACAAAGCAAAAGAAAAGAAAAGAAAAGTGAGTCATCAACCCATCCTCGCCCCCTTCCTCCTCGGCTATGGAGGAGGTGCGTCGCTATCATCACTAGAGTTGCTCGAGTTAAAAAGAGTATAGGTATCAGTATAGACTAATATGAGTATAGACAGTATGGCAATAATAGTGAACTAGTGATAAAGGATACCCAATCCCCGTGAGTAGCCAAAGCAATCTGTCTCCTCTGCACCATAAGGAGTAGTCAGTCAATCGTTCAGAGGAGATCATCAGCATACACCGCAAGCACCTACAAAACAGTGGAAAGTTGAGTACAGTGGAGTAAGGTAATAAAGCACAGAGACAAGAAAAAATGAAGTGTAGTGGGCAAAAGTATAAAGAAGTGTGTGCTTGCTTAATGCCAGGAGCGATCACTAGTCTGCGGTCCCTCTCCTTGATATGCTCAAGAGGGATCTGCTCGAGCACCCCATCCAGACGCATGTCTATGACCTCGGTAGGAATTGCAAGAAGCTTAGGAATGGGAGCAGCAGCCTCGAGAGGTAGAATAGCTGCGGCAGCAGGGGCACCTCCAATAACAGCGGCAACAGCCTCGAGAACTACACGGGCCACACCCCTGGTAAGAGGCACCATCACCCGAGTCTGTAAGAATATAGTGAAATTGCCAGCCTCATGGTATCTGTCACCGCCCTCTCCCTACATTAGGTGATTGAGCAGAGGTCCATCGTGAAGATCATCGGCAATTCTCATACTGGGAGAAGAATGATGTGAAACATCGGGATCAGCCTGGCCTCGGGTCTGGAGGAGGAACCGCTCCCCCAAGTAGTATGCCCTGCTGAAAGGGCTCTCGAAAAGGATCCGCATGGTGGAGGCCTCCCATGTAGCAGCATAAATCACCCTCGAAGCATAGGGGATGCTCGCCTAAGGGTGCCTGTCAACCTGTAAACAAAATATGTAAAGCAAGTGGCCGATGTCAAAAGTCTAAACAATATGGAGACAGTGTAGTATGGGACAATAGTATAAGAATGACAGTACAGTATGGGACAATAGTATGGAAACAATGTAGTATGCACATAGTATGTAAAAGTTAAAGGCTCGTATTGTTACCCGATCTATGATGATAATGTCGAAGAAGCGACGGAAATAAGGGAAATCTCGGTCTACGCATCGACAACGCTCAAACTGAGAGTTATAGTACCGAGAACGGGGTACTGACAACTCAAGTAGCCGTATTGAGACCGGAATAAGGGAGGTGAAATATGTGTAAACGCATAGCTACAAGAAAGTAGATAAGCAGTTATGAACAGAGCAGATAAGCAGATATAAACAGGAATTGTAAAGCAAAGCAAGAAAGAAGAAGTGTAAGGTGTACCTCCGATACTCTCCAATAACCGCTGAGTAAATCTGCTTTTCGGTGGGCAGCGGAGCTCATGAAGCAGTACAGGGTGGCCAGGCCGGCACCACCACCCCAGTCATACTCTCCTACCTTATGCAAATGCACCAGTGCTCCCAAGAGATAAAGCCCCACAATATTTTCCTTGTTCGCAAATAGGGTAATACCAAAGAGATACAGAAGAAATCCGAGAGCATACTGGGCGGCCTTCTCCGGAGTAGCTGGCTGAAGATTAGAAAAATGCTCTATGAACCAACTGTACCTCATCATCCCAGGACCGACAGTAGCTGGGATCGCTCCAAGGAGGTGAAGCTATGTGGCCCTCCGCTATGCCATATCAAGATCGAAGGGGTTTGGGCTGCCAACTCCGACCCGCAGGCCGATAAGCATTGCAAAATCATACAGGGTCAGAGTCATCTCCCCGATCAAAGAAAAGTAGAACGAGTCTTTGGTGTCCCACCATCACTCCACCAGCGCCCCGTGTAGAAATGGGTCAGCCCTCATCTACACCAGTCCTAAGCAGAAAGGTCCGAAGCTAGCCGCGTCGACTAATGTACAAACGTCCGCAGGGAGCCTCTTGTACCAGTGCCTGGGGCCAGAAATAGACCCATAACCTCTAATCCTCCTGGCCATCACCTATAGTGTGGAAATGTTGTCAGTATCTATCGTACCTTGAAAGGAATTCAAATATGCTCAAACAAGAAAAGAATAGTGCTTACTATAGAGGCATCGACGGACAAGTGCTCAATGGGCTCCCATAGTTTGATGTCCTCGTCAATCCCCAGAATAAGGCCCTCAAATCGCAAAATACTGCTCGGGGTCAGAACGTCTGTACGTGGCTAGTAGGTGGCCACATCAAATGGTCTATCAGCAAGGGGAGGCAATATGGGCTCAGGGATGGGAATGAGGACATCCTCGGCCTCTATGTCTCCACCTAGGACGGCTCTAATATTAACAATGGGGTCGGGGATGGGAAGTTCACCGCTAGCCATGGAGGGGAAGTGAGGAAACTAAGGGGGAAAAAATGAAGAAAAATGTGTGGGTGGGTGGGTGAGATTAGGTGGGAAAAAAACCCCAAATACCCCAAATCCAAGCCCTAGAAGAGAGAAAATGAAGAAAAAATTGAAAATCAAGAGGGGGTAGAGGAAATCACAAGGAAAATCGTGAGAATGAGCCAAAAAACCAAGAGAAACCCAAAACTCAACCAAATCAAATTCTAATGGGTCCAAAATGTAGAGGATTAAAAGGGTTTTCAAAGGAAATTTTGCAACGACGGTTAGGCAATGCGAATAAAGGGAAAATCTAGAGAGATGAGGATCCTAGAGAAAGGGAGAGGGTTTTCGAATATAGGTGTGTGTAAAATGAAGGTTGGAGTGGGGTTAAATCAACCACGGTCGTGGTTTTCGTTGAATCTGCCACTGCCGCTATCATAAGCCGGCTAACACTATTTGAGCCCGATCGTACTTCGTTGAGTGCTGGCCAGCTCCAAATGCAAACCCAGTTCTATTTTTTGTTTTGTTGTTTATCTCAATATGTTTCAGTGTTACGTTTCATTTTGCTTTGTAAAAAAGGAAAAAGAAAAAAGGAAAAAAGAATATGAAAAAAGAGTGAAAAAGAATTAAAACAAGGAATGTAAAGAAAAAGAAAGTAAGAAAAACACATAAAAGAGAAAAATCAAGAAAATATATATGAAAAGCAAAAACAACAAAAAGAGAAGAAAAGAAAAATGAAAAAGAAGGGAAAAGTTTTTGTACTTTGCTTGGTTTTAATCAATTCAATTCATTTAATAGATAGGTGTTTAAAATTTGTAATTTGTTTAATTCATATTTTATTACTTCGTAGTTGGGTAATTTCTTAATTAGTTTGAGCTTGTAATTTGTTTTGTTTAAAAGTTGTTCCAAAGTTGTAATTATTTCGTTGCTTTGGTCCATCATCTCGTTGTTTTGAGAATTCGTAATGTGTTCCATTATTCAAGCTAAGTCTATTTTCACAATTGGCAAACTTGCTCTTACACTTTGCTAATTCGAGCCTAGTTTTGGATTTGTGCATTTCTTTTGAATTGTGGAAACTCGTGTTTATGCATTGTACTGTTATTTTCATGGATTCCATTGTTTCGTTTTCTAAGGCCTTCCTAGAGATGAGATAATCTCGCTCTATTCCGAATTTGTTTACTTCTTTATTGAGTTGACCTCCTCCTTTCGCGTTAGACGCGTTAGGATTGTTGTTTTCCTTGGTGTTCACGCCTTTCCTCCTCTCACGTGAGACGCGTTAGGATTGTTCAAATCGATTAAAAACATCAGGTGTGCCCAATGTTCACACCATCCTTCTCTCCTCTCACGTGAGACACATTAGAATTATTTTCATCGGTTAAAAATAGTCGGTGCGCCTATTTGTTCACATCACCTCTCCTCCTCACGTGTGAGACTCACCATCCCAAGTAGATAATGTGAATTTCACATTTTAATGAACTTCATTTAGTAAGGGGTCAAAGGTTTGAATCTTTTTACTCTCCAATAATTGGTTGGTTAGAACCAACCAAAGTGGATAATGTGAATTTCTCAATTCACATTTTAATGAAATGAACTATGGGGTTCGAATCTTTTTATTGTGGTATGTGCTTTATTCTACTGTATTTGCTTGAGATTTTTCTCTCATTTTGAGAATTTCTCGGTAATAATAGTTTGTGATAGTTAATCTTAATTATGATTGTGATTTATTAGCAATGCTCAAAGTTCTAATCTTTTTACTAGGAGCCTGTTTTACTTTACTTGTGTTTGTTTATGATTTTTCTCTTTGAGAATTTCTCTATAATTATAGTATGTTATATTTGTTCTTTAGGGTGAATTACACATTCCACCCCTGCACTTCACATCAAATCTCACTTCGCACCAAAAGGCAAGAAAGTAGAGCTTTTGAAATATAAAAAAAAAAATCAAAGAGAAAGAAAAATGAATAGACAGAAGACTATATTACTGTAAAAAATAGAGTTTCGTGATTTCAATTTATGCAAAATGCTAGTTTATCTCCTTAATTGTTCACAATTTGGCGTTTTATTTTAGCCTAATGCAGTCATATTTTGATATAAATTTTAGGATAAAGTATGTATTGGTGAAAGATGTAGATGATTTTTCTTTCTTACCCTCATGTTGTAATTACATTCTTATCACATGACTAGATTCTATTAAACATTTAAACGATTGAGTAATAAAAATGAGACATTGGCACTTGTATAGGGATTAAAGTAAGATTTGATTAAAAGTACAGGGAGTTGATTGTCACAATTTCATGTGCAAGGATAAAAGTGAGATTTGATCAGAAGTGTACGAAGTTGACTATTATGATTTCACGTGTAATGGTCAAAGTAAAATTTGATTCAAAGTGTAGGAATGTAAAGTGTAATTTACCTTGATCTTTATTCTGATTATGTGATTCATTAGAGCATGTGATCAAGGTTCAATTTTTTTTATTGATAATAAATTACAAATTAGGTAGGAATCCTCTGTGCCGATGTATAGGCTATGATTAATTATAGCAAATTGACAACAAAAGACAAAATGGACTTCAATGCTAGTTATTTTTATGTTATATTTAGTTAGGAGATTTGGAAAAGGATTTTAAAAAAAAAAAAAAAAGGTTGTATAAAATTAGATAAAATGTAGGTATATTATATTTATATTTCACCTGCTTTTTTCCTTTTCCTTTTCAATTTTTTTTTCCAAATCTCCTAACCAAACATAGCATTAAGGAAAATTGCCATTAAGTTGGAAGTGGGACAATTATTTACTAAAAGGTCAGAATCTTTTAGGGTGTAATTTTTGGTGTGTTTTATTATACCAAAACAGTTATAGCCCCACATGTATGTAATTATTTTTTAGGAAAAATTATATTAAAAAATATTTAAAAAAATCTCCAAGAGTATGACCATTGTAACAAAATAAATACTGAATTTTTAATTTTAGCAATTTAAATCCTAGACTTTTTATTGGTCCTCAATTAAACTATTCGTCTATTTTCGTAAAGTAAAAACTAACGAAAAAATGATATTTTAGTCTACATTGAGTTTAATGGCTAGAATATCATCTTTTCATTGATTTTATTTAACGAAAATAGGTGCTGAACGGTTTAGATTGAGAACAAATCTAAAAAAATCTTATATCATTGACTTGTTTGAAAAGAAAAAAAAAAAAGAAAGAAAGAAAAATGTTTGAAATCCCTAACGCTGTGTTTGGTTGAGGGATTTAGAAAGAAAAAATAAAAATATATCTGAAATTAGGTGAAATATAGGTATATTTTATTCATATTTCACCTACTTTTTTCCTTTCCTTTTCCAAATATCTTCTCAAATTCCTCAACCAAACGCAACGTAAAAGAACTCTTCCAATTTCACCCACAATGATATGGCATGATCGATGTCAACTTTTAATCTGTTATATACTTAATTATATAAGCCCCCACTATCTCGTCACATCATTGTGAGTGATTTTAGGGGTCTAAATTGGGATCCCCAATATTTCTCCAAAAAAAAAAAAAAATGCATTTTATTCCTTGAGAGTTATGTTTTTCTCACACTTAATTCATGCATGTAATAATGTTTAGTAAAAGAATTTAATGTAATTAAAATTTGTGAAGCTGTTTTTTTGAAATCTCAGGGAAGATCCATATAATTTACCTTAAAAGAAAATTAATAATAATTAACAAGGGACATTACAAAAAATAAAAAATAAAAAAATAAGAGTTTGAGTTTTGTAACAAAATAATTTTTTTATTTTATCAATTTAAATCTTAATTTTTTAATTTATTTTCTGAATAATTTTTCATTAATTACAGTTTAGTTGAAAGCAATTAGGTAGTGAGGGACCATTGTACCCTTATGATAGAGGGACTACTGTACCTTTATGATAAGTCCTATTGTTGGGACTACTGTACCCTTATGATAAGTCCTATTGTTCCGATTCGCCTCCTGTCCAGCACTATTCAATCTAGTTATTGTCCTATACTCTCTTGCCGATTGTTATGTTGGTTATCCAGTAACAAGGTGACAACCGCAGTCGCTAAAGGTGACAGCCGCAATCGATAAGAGTGACAACCGCGATAGACAAGTGTTGCACCGGTCGTCTGACATGCACAAATCATGGCCTCTCTCTTGCCTTTGGATCCTTGTTTGTCACGCGTCCTTATTTGCTAGAGAGTGCAGGACATGGCATGATAACAAATGGCTGAAGAGGAGGCGGATCGCTATTGTTCAGGCCAAGCACCATGTGAATCTTTTCTAATAAAATTAATTTATTTTTCAATAATTACATGTTATTGGACGGTTTGAGAATTGGTTTATTAAATTTTTTATTTTTTACAAAGAAAATGTATACAAAAGTAAAAAGAGTAATGTAATAATTTATAATAATTTTTTGATTAAAAATTATAGTTCCCAAATGGAAGAAAGCAATTTGACAGTGAGGGATCAATGTACCTAGTTTAAGGTTCTAGTTTTCCTCGTAATCCAAGATCTAGATTAAAAAGTGTTGTTTGGATTCTATTTTCATAATTTGAAATATTTATTTTGTAAGATTTTTTATGTATATTATATATAGAGAAAAAAATTAAATCAATCTAATAATCGTAACATATTTAATTTATTGTATTTGTCTACAAAAAAAATAAACGACAAGTATATTTTTGAAAATAAATTATTTATTTCTTTTGTAACAAATGTAATAAATTGAATATGTTACGGTTATTAGAACATTTTTTTTTTTTTTTTGTGTATGACATATATGAACAATCTTACAATATAAACAATTCGGATAATCGAAACGAGATCTGTAATAAAGCCCATGGGTCGAACAATACCCTCCATTGTATACCTAGCCCGGAATGTAGGTCCCTGGTTGCCGTCATCCAATTGACTAGATTTTTTGCATGGATGATATACTTGACAAACCCTAAAATATGAATAATTTGAATCATTAAACAAGACTCAAAAGTGAACCGAATAAGCCAAATACCTACAGCTGTGATATTTTGTTTCAAGGGTCGCTCGAGCGAGGAAAGTGTCGCTCGAGCAAAGATATGTTGCTCCCAATATCTTGCGAAATTGCAGGCATGCTCACTCGAGCGAGGAAAGCTTCGCTCGAGTGTAGAACACTAGCATCCAGTAGTTCATTTTAGCACCACAAAACTTCTAAGGCCCTTCCTTTTCCACTCAAGCGAGGAAGTTATCGCTCAAGCGAGTCCTTCAGATTATGTTTGGTCGCCCAAGCGTAGGAAGCCATGCTCGAGCGAGCTTCACAATATCAGCTTTTTAAATATGACGATTCTAGATCATTCCTTTACCTCTTCCTTTCTATTTTACTTCTACTCCTTCTCTCTCTACAAAACCCTAAGTTTCCACCATAGAATACTCCATATACACTTGAAATCCAACCAAAATCTCTTGGTAGGAATGAAGAATATTTGAAGATTATCCTTGTCCACCGATTGGATCACGAGATTGCGAAGGATTCTTGTAGGAGTTTGACTTCCTTGCTTGATTTTCGAGGTAGGGATACTTTTACTCTAGTATTTCTTTATTTTGAAGAGAGTTCATGGTGTTGTTGTGACTCATGAGTTAATTTGAGGAATCTTGTTGGATTAAACCCATGTTCTACTTAAGTTAATCATTTTACTAGATACCTCTTGAAATTTCTTAAATCTTTTTACAAAATATGTATATACATGTTATTAAAACCTAAATCTATGGTAAAAGAGGAAAACCCCCAAAGTTAATAAAACCCAAACTTTTCAAATTGAGTAGAAGACATTAATTTAAATGGAATATTATGAATAATTAAAAAAGGAAAGATGTGGATATTGATATGGTAATGGAATTGTGGCTTAGATGCTATTTTTCTTTAAGGGTTGTGTGTTGTTTCATCTATTGTGATGATGGATGCTTGTTGATGGAATTAAAATGTGTTGTTTCATTTATTGTGATGATGGATGCTTGTTGATGAAATTAAAATGTGATAAAATTGTTAATTGGGACTGAGTCCGGGTAAAAGTCGATTTTGGAAAAATGTAGTGTTGTGTTTGTACCCATACGGGGAGTTTTAAAAGGTGCCCAAATGCCCTGTCTGGGCTTACCACTAGACGAATGTGGGAAAGATGTTTTTGGGTGTCCACACAGTCCTGCCGCATCGTAGTCGGCAAAAGTGAAAAAACAGATGGTTTTCTTGAAGAGCCCACTTCCTGCCGTATAATAGTCGGCAAATGTGGGGGGACGATTTTTGAAACTCAAATGACTTGTGTTGAACTCTTACACGGGACTCATGGTTTATTTTTCCATTGATTGGAATGTTTAAATGTCATGTTAAAAAGGTGTGGAATTTAATTGCCATGTTCAATTGTTATGAAATTACGTAAGTAGAGGAAAGCATTTATGCTCATAACTTAGTATTATGTTTTGTCTCAAGGATGCCATTAATTCATTTGAATGATTAAATACTTGAATAAATGTATTTCTACTGGGCGATCTGCTCAATCCAATTTTTTTTTTTCAGGGACAGATGAAGTTTTGCCTCAGTAGAGCAGAGGATACTTAGTAGGTTTTGAGGGAGAAAGACCACAAAAAGACATTTTGTATTGGGACTCAATGGTTTTGTGTAATGTTCTAATTAGTTTTGATGTATCTAATGAGCTAGTGAGGCTATTGTTAATGTAATGCCATCTAGCTTCTTAAACTAGGATAGATTTTGGGACATGTAATCCTTGGACTTGTACAATACAAAATGTTAGTTCAATGGGAAAGATGGTGTAGCTCGCCTTTTTTGAGCCCCCTTTCGGAAGGTTTGAAAAGAAAGCCCTACAATTCGGACTCTCGTGGTTCTGAATCTAATCTCGTAAGTGCAATGTGAAACTGATAAACACCAAAGAGTCCAAATCTGGTAAATCATTTTGGAAAATCAATTTTAAATCAAATAATGCCAAAATTGGACTACTTTGCCAGATACAGAGTGGCCACCTAAGTATTTTTTTTTTTTAGGAAAATTTAGGAAACCCTTACTCGTGCCAAAGGCCACGTGTCCATCATCGCCAAAGTTGCCTCAGCTCGGGAACTTAGGTACGAGAGGGGAAGGTCATGAATTGAGCACCCCCCACTCGCCCGATCAAAGATCGGCCTCTACTAATCATGATATGATTTTTTATAAACATTATGTGCTCTTGTTCTGGTTATTAAACTAGCATTACTATGTGATGCGCACAAGCAAGTGTAGACTAGTTTGCACAATTTGGAACAATTCAACTCATGTTTGTTTGTGAAAATGGTTTGAATTTTGCCACCTCAAGTGGGCTTAAAAGATGCGGATTTGCCACCAAAAGTGGGCTTAAAACATTATTTGCCACCAAACATAGTGAGCTTAAAACACACATTCGTTGAATCGTTCCAATTCAAACAACAAGCCTTCATCCATAGGCATTCATGCAGTTTAGCATTTAAGCACATAGCCTCATGGCAAGCATGCGAAACATGGCAATATGGCAATCACACTCATGCAAGTATGCTAAAGCATAAAAACTTACCGAGTATTCCAAGCCAAAACAGAAACTGGTTAGAAAGATTCATGATCCTAACTATGTTAAGTGTCTAATGCAACACATGCAATATGCAATTAATAGGCTCGGCTACTAATATGGCATATGAATCGATTTGAACAACATGCGATTAAACACGTATTCAAAGAAGGTATTGAAATAGCAATGCAGTTTGAATGATGCGTCGAGCCTCGGTGCATGCAATACAAATGAATGGATGCAAGCATAAGATATGCTAATTAAAACATGTCCCAAATCTATCCATCAAAAGCGATTAAATAAAAAGGAGAAAGACGTGGGGTTAGAAGACATACACGCACGCACGCACACTTATTACAACATTACGCCCTCGCAAAGGAGGGTCCGAATGAATAAGCTAACCAACTAGCTACGCTAATTAAGCTAATTAATTATTACAAACCGAAATCAAATAACTAGTTAAACTAACCAATTATTTACAACACTTGATTAGGTACAACTAATTAATCACAACATGTATTTAATCTAATGCTAATTTAAACCAATTAGCCAATCTTGGGAAGCGAGGGATGCATGCATGCTCGATTCTTCACCCGAAAAGCCACTGTCTTGTTGCTGAAAGCCTCTGTTTGCACATTTGAACACCAACAAAGTTGTCCACTTCCAGAACACCTCTACTCCAACTTACCAATGCACTGTACAAATTTCATTGGTGGCCAACAGGGGGCCGGTCGGCTACCATTGGTGGCCGGTCGGCCACTGATGATAGCTGTCGGCCATTGCTGGTTTGAACCTCCTTGCTGCAACAAAGAGCAAAACAGAGCAAAACAGTGTATTTCTCAAGGGTTGTTTGCACACTTTGCCTCTCCTTTTCATGGAAAAATCAACGGAGGGACAAGATTTGGTCCACAAACCATCAATTAAGCAATTTTATTACATGATGGCTTATGAAACCAATTGTGCAAGTTCAATAAATATAAAATAAGACCAAAAAGACCATCACCCTATCATGCATGATCAAGGGCAATGGAGACCAAGGAAAATGACACATTTTATCACTTTTGAGTATGAAATGTCCCATTTACTTGTGTTCAAATTAGCGTCTAATTTCAACACATGCAACGCAACACAAAGAATTCTTAATCTTGCCTCTTTTACTTGTCCATTTTTGTTTACTCATTTTAATTACCAAATCATTCCTTAATCCATTTGTCCATTGGTGAGTGTCCTCTAATGGAAAGAGGGCTCAAACTCTAAGTTTCTTTGGGCATGAAAGAGGCATTACACTGTTGGTAATGAACCCCCTAGGGGATTAAACAATTAGGTGTTGCACCTCCATTTCACACTTAGGCAAACAAGTGGTTTGAAACCACTTTCAAAGAAAATCAAAAGTGAAGAATTGAGGGGGGTTGCAGAGATGATTAGGTGCTGAAAATGAGTACTAAAAGCACTAAAACATGCAACCAACTCACACCAATGATGGTTAAAGCCTTAAAACACTACACTAGTGAAGGAATTAACACTACAACTATGCAAAACAAGACTCAAACAAACTAACCAGCCCAAAATAGTGCTAAAACAGGTTATTTTAGAGGCTAAAACATGTTGGACTTGAGCTAAGTTAAGTCAGAAAAACATGCTAACATGTGAAGCTAACTAGGCATGCAAACAAGACACAAGAAGGGGAGGCTAAGCCCTCCAAATTTAGACCTCAAAATAAGTTTTTTGCCACTGAAAAAACTCTAAAATTCAGTGGTTAAAAGGCCCAAAAAAGTTGATTGAAAATGATGAATAAAGGCACAAAAGCTTTACAAACTAATAAGCAAAAAGGGTGAACCACCCCCTAACTGAAAAAGGGGTCAAACCACCACTTTTAAGCCACAAAAATAGAACCTTTCTCAGTTCAAAACCACCCCCAAAACAGTAAGAAAAGATGGTAAAACAAGCTTGCAAAACAAAGTAAACAAGGCAAGTAAACTACCTCTTGAAGCAAAGAGCAATTCTAGGCACAAAACCAAACTAAAACCACCTTCAAGAACTCAAAGAGAAACCCAAGTAACCTCAGCTCAAAGGTAGAGGATTTGATTTAGGATGTGTATGCAAAAGTGTAGATGAAAACAAGCACTTAGGCACAAAATTGTAAGAGAAAGAGAGAGAGATTTTTTCTTTGAATTTTCTAATCCTCCAAAATGGGGGAGGAACCACCTTATATATAGAAAAACACCCCTTCAGCTTAGAAACATCCCACCATACACGTGTAGGCATATGCAGCTTATTGTGCTAACAGCTGGCACAGCTGTCAACAAATATCTAAAATATCTAGAAAAAGACACTGGCAGCTGTCGGCCACCATTGGTAACCGACCAGCTACACCAATGGCTAACAAGAACAAGCCATGGCCGACAGCCTCTGGTGGTGGCCGACAGCCTCTGGTGGTGGCCGACAGGTCACCACAAGTTCCAGGCACCAAGTTTTGATCCAAAACAAGGCACAGAAAGGGACAAGGTCTAAAGGCTCAAATACAGGGCGTTCCACCGAGGACTTCGGGCACTCAAAACAAACACAAACAAACACAATCATCAAATGCACAAGTGATGAAGTCCAAGTCTTGAGGACAGTCAAAAATGGGGTGTCTACAGATGGCCCTTTTGGCATTTCATTCTGATGATTGTAAATATCTCGTATGTTAATTAGCAGGGTGTGACAAATAGGTATCAGAGCCATAGGTTAGAATACCTTTGGCTAGTAGGAAGTGACATGTGTCACAATAGGGTCCTTAGGTGAGGAAGGAATGTTTAGGATCCTTAACATGTTATGAGTTTTCTCTGATTATATATGTATGGAGTTAGACTCCTATGGTATGGCTTTACCCCTTTACATTCATCGAAATCCTTTTGGAATGGCACCTGATCACTGTTCTTTCCATCTAGAGGTCCTTGATTGTGATGGAGCTAGCCAATACCTTAGGAATACAACTCACGTGTGCTTTATGTGATTATGTGTGTGAGTATGTGAATTGTTTTATTTGGAAGATTGTGCATTTGTATGGTGTATAGATATGAATGGAGCACTTAGGTGCGGGAAGTTGGTTTTGTATTTAATGTTACCTCTATTCTTATAGATGTCAGGACGCGCTAGAGTTCACGGTAGACCTCATCGGGGAGGCCAGAACATTCCAGCCCAACCTAAGATCCCTCCTTAAGAAGAAGGAGTGGGTCAAAATACTATACCCGTCCCACCGACCCAAGAAGCTATGGGGGTCCTAGCAAGGGAAATGGCAGGTGCTCTATAGGAATCCATGGAGATATTGAGAGTCGAGCAAGCGGCTAGAACTATTAAAGGAGAGACAAGAGCTTCCTTTTTGAAAAAGAGTTTTTCCGTTCCAATCCCGCCGAGTATAGTGGTGGACCAGATCCAATGGAAGTGGACGAGTGGTTAGAGAAAATGGTCAAAACCTTTGAAATTTTAGACATTCGAGAACATGAATTGTGGGTGGCATTGGCGGCCAACCAGTTGAAAAGAGAGGCCGGGCAATGGTGGAAGTCTGTAAAGCATAGGGTTGAACACACTTGGAAGGCATTCATGCAAGCTTTCCAAGATAAATTTCTCCTTTCCACAGCTAGTAAACAGTTGAGAAAACAATTTGAAGAGTTACTGCAACTGAATACCTCAGTAGTTGAATATGAAGCTAAATTCACCAGCTTATCACGTTTTGTGCCTGAACTAGTGGCTACCGAAGAACAGAGATGCCTTGAATTCGAGAAGAGATTGAAACTAAAAATCTTGATGACGGTAGTTGGTAACATGATTCGCGATTATGACCGCCTAGTAGAAACAGCAGCCCATGTGGAGATTACAGTAAAGGCCGAAGAGGCAAAATAGAAATTGAAGAGAGCTGGACACTCTGATGCTAGGAGTGACACTAGTTGTTCAAAGAGGTCAAAGGGTTCATCATCCTCCTTTCAACCGGCTTCACAACAATCTAAACCCACTGGTTTTAGGACGAGTAGAAGTTCGGGTAGCGGAACCCAAGTTCATGGTGCCTGTTATAGATGTGGTCAAATGGACCACAAAGTCGCAAAATGTGGATAGAAAAGTGGAATGCAGTCACAACTTGTACATCCACAGGGTCAGCCTCAAAGCAGGAGTCAGCCTCAGTCTTGTTATCAATGTGGTCAGCCAGGACATTTGAAGAAGTTCTACCCACAAAGGGTTGGGGCTCCTAGTATGACCAAGTCTCAGCAATCTAGAGGTTTTCTATGACAATCCAACTCTGCGTTATGCTAATTAATCTTAACTATGCTTATGATTATGAGCTTGATATGATTTTGAATATTAATTATATAATTATATGCGTTTGTGAAATCCTATCTGTTTATCGTAGGAAAATCTGTCTGATTTTCTGTTATCAAATTTAAATTAAGGGCCGTAGAGGTGTCAGAAACCAAAATTGATTGTACCATCGTAATTAGCATAATTTTTAGAGCCTATGACAAAATTTAATTAGAAATTGATTCGAATTAGAATAATTAGATTCAAAATGATTAAATTAGAGCATTGTTACTTAGCCTAATCAAGTTGATTAGCCAAGCCTATAAATAGGCCTATATACACTCAATTCTTTCTTTTGAACTCATTTTTGGCTGAAAATACACTCTAGAGAAAGAGAGGGCCGGTTCTAGAGAGAGAGGAAGGGAAAAATTATAGAATTGTCTCAAACCTTGAAGATTTAGAAGGCCAAGCTCAAGAATTAGCTAGAATTTGGGAGTTTGGAGCCTCTAGGTGAGTAACTACCCTGTAAATCATGAGTTCAAGCTTAAAATTATGTGAGCACAAAAGAATTGATGATCAAACACAAGATTTGAATGGTGTATGATAAAATTGAAGGCAATTATATCCATGCATGTAAGAATTTTCATGAATTTGTATCATTTAGCATGAGGCATGTTAAATAGGAAGAATTGGGTACCAAAGCTTACATGCATGCATAATTTTGTTGATCTTTATGACTTTGATCATCATTTGTATCATTTGACATGAAGTTGAAGTCTACATTTCACATGTATGCATCATCCTTGAAGATATAAAGCTTGATAGCTTATGTTATGAAGTTGTCAAGAAGAATGTGAAATGATTTGGGATGTGGACCATGGTTTTAAGCAAATTAGACTCAATTTGCCTATGTTCTTATATTGTACAATGTTTACCATGATTTTGTACTAAGAATGTGAAATTTGAGCCTTTGAATTTTGTGTTTGAGCTTCAAACAGAGTTCTAGAAAACCCAGAATTTGACTTGTCCGCTCGAGCGTAAAAATCAAGCTCCCAGAAGTTTTACAGAGAATACACAGACACTCGAGTGGCCAAATCTGCGCTCGAGCGTACCCTGTTCTATAAGACTCCTCGCTCAAGCATCAAAAGTCTCACTCAAGTGTAATTTGCAAGTAACCAGTACTTTTGCAAACCAAAGGGGTCCGCTCGAGCGGCCAAAGCTGCACTCGAGCGAAGAGCCCTGTTTCAGAAATTTTAAAAAGTTATTCTATGCTTCATTTTCCGTTCTCTTTCATTTTTAAGCACTCTTAGACATGCATTGAACATCCTAAATGAATTAAAGGACATGAAGGAAGCCTAAGAACATTAAAAAAATCAAAGAACGAAATGAATTGTATTATGACCCGATGTGTTATGAATTATATAGGGTCAAGTGCAAGGGCGAACCAAGCATCGGATCACAGTGAGTAATATCTTAGTAAAGATATTTTTGTATATGCATTATTTCCTAAATGTTGCCTACGTGGTAATTTCTAAACTTATGAATTTGTACTATGAATGAGTATTCTATTCGCCTGCTTCGTGAAAGAATCTGTAAAGTGAATGTTGCAAAAATGAAAAATGGGCCTAAGGCCGTTGGGTATATTTAACAAGGACATATAGATTGGGCCCAAGGCCATTTGGACTATTTAACAAGGTGGACTAAAAGTCATCTTATGCATGAATTGGACCGAAGGCCGTTTTGTATGATTGATGAGTGGACCAAAGGTCATTTTGAGTATGAACACGGATGTGATCATAATTGCATGCGCACAGCTATGAATATGAGAATGTTAGACCCAAGGTTGTTTAGTATTATGATATGAAGGACCAATGGTTATTGGTACATGGATCCATTACACCTGAAGTTGGTCTATGAATGAGTATTGGACCCAAGGTCGTTTTGTTTAAATGGGCCCAAGGTCGCTTTGTATACAATGGACCTGAGGTCGTTTTGAGTGTGAATTGGACCTGAGGACATTTTGTATATGAATATGATGTATTGGACCCGAGGTCGTTCTACTTTGCTATGATCTATAAATTTTGATATGAATGGGAATAGTAGTACAAATGTTTAAATTATAAGTATGACTTATGCATGAACGAATCTCATTCATTAACCTCTTTAGTCTGGTATTATTCACCGGGCATTAGCTCACTGTTTATATTTATATATGTAGGTGAACAACGGGATGTGTAACCCAACCCCAGTAAGCGATGACAAACCGTGTTTTGAGAGATTAACCAAAGTCACCACACACAAGAGGCCTTGCTTTTGCTTTACTACTCTTCGAACCTTTTGTGGTCATGTATAACTAACCATGACCAACCTTGTGTATAATCTGAATTTTTGTTAACACTGATTTTGAATAATCCTGGATGTATGTTTGACACACTTAATGTGAATATGCATATGGTGTGAGTTATTATGTGAATGTAAGAATGTTTGGTCAAGCCATGTATGCACAGCTTAATGGACAATCTTTGAAAAATTTTCTTCCGCGAATTGGCCCTTATCATTAAATACGGATTGATTTCTGATTAAGGTCGTAGGTATTCTCATGATTACTAGCCAGTTATGACACTAATCCATGGGGGCGGGTTCGGGTCATGACATTTTCAAATGAGGCAGGGGCATCAACAGTCTTATTAGTCAGCTCTATCAAGTCAGGCACCTAGGACTGCTCAGGGGACCACATCCGCTCAATCCGTACAACAAGCTTTTTCTCAAAGGGGTGATGTGGGGGAACAGAGGCCACAAGGGAGAGTGTATGTTGTCACAACTTCCAAGCAAACTGTGGGGTCGTTAGTTGTGAGAGGTACCTTCCTCATTTTCAATACTTGGGAAAATGTGTTGATTGACACTGGGGCGTCTCATTATTTTCTTGCTACATCATTTGCATCATTGTTAGGGCTAGAAAGTAAACAACTAAAATATCCGCTTACAATTGAGTCACCAGTCGGGAGTGAGGTCGTTCTAACCCAGGGGTGTCCTAGGTGTGTAATTGAGGTTGTGGGTTAGTAATTTTCATTTGACTTTGCATTGTTGGAATGTTGAGTTTTAATGTTATTCTTGGTATGGATTGGTTATCCATGTATCGAGCAATTATAGATTGTTATCGGGAAAGAGTTACAGTGTGCACTCCGAGTGGTGATTGTTTTATGTTTTTAGGGGATAAGGACGGTGGATCCCTACCCTCTTCACACTACCCTCATAGTCAGAATCAGTTTAATTCTCTTTTAGCAACCTTTTTAGATTATGGGAATGGGTTGATCCGAGACGAATTTCTGAAAGTAGTGTGTGAATAGCCCGATGTTTTTCTTGACGACCTTACAGAATTACCCCCTCATAGGGAAGTCGAGTTCACCATAGACTTGCTTCCGGGCATAGCACCTATCTCCTTGTCACCATATAGGTTTGCCCCCACCGAACTAATTATTCTAAAGGAACAATTGCAAGAATTACTGGGTAAGGGTTACATATGCCCAAGCACCTCGCCGTGGGGAGCATCGGCTTTATTTGCAAAGAAGAAAGATGGGTCCCTAAGGTTGTGCATAGACTATCGTAAACTAAACTAGGTCACAGTTAAGAATAAATACCCTTTGCCCAGGATAGATTATCTCTTCGACCAACTTAAAGGCTCTCGTTGTTTTTCTAAGATAGATTTGCAGTCAATCCGAGTTAGGGAGGAAGATATCCCGAAGACTTCTTTCGCATGCGGTACGATCATTATGAATTTCTAGTTATGCCATTTGGATTGACAAATGCTTTGGCCACGTTTATGGACTTAATGAATAGGATTTTCCAGGAGTTTCTTGACAAATTTGTGGTAGTCTTTGTAGACGATATTCTCATCTATTCACCTTCTAAAGAGGAGCAAGAAGGGCATCTTCACAAAATTTTGCAACTTCTTAGGGGGCACCGAATATACGCAAAATATGAAAAGTGTGAATTCTGGCTTTCCGAAGTAAAGTTTTTAGGTCATGTAATCTCAGGAGATAGGGTTATGGTAGATTCTTCAAAGATAGAAGCGGTACAGAGTTGGAAGCAGCCTAACAATGCCTCAGAAATTCCTAGATTTCCTGGGCTTAGCGGTTATTATCGTCGATTTATAAAGAATTTCTCTTCTATAGCATCTCCAGTGACTAAGTTCACCTATGAGGGAGTAAAGTTCATTTGGAACAAAGCGTCTAAAAACTCTTTCTGAAAGCTAAAGCTTAGATTGACTACTGCCCCAATCCTTATCATTCCGGAATGTGGTATGGGTTATACGATATATTGTGATGCCTCCAGAGGGGTTGCGATGCATTCTAATGCAAGATGGAAAGGTGGTAGCATATGGCTCACGCCAACTGAAGACCCATGAAAGAAACTACCCAACCCACGACTTAGAACTTGCTGCTGTTGTTTTTGCCTTGAAGTTGTAGAGACACTACCTCTATGGTGAGAAATTTGAAGTCTTTTCCAACCACAAAAGCCTTAAATATTTATTCTCTCAAAAAGATTTGAATCTGTGCCAATGAAGATGGATGGAATTATTAAAGGACTACGATTTTAAAATACACTACCACTCTGGCAAGGTGAATGTAGTAGCGGATACCTTGAATAGGAAATCGGTGAGTTTGATGGCTAACATAGCAATGAGGGAAAGGAAGATGATGGGGGATGCCAATGAATTTGCATTATAACTCAATGAATCATCAGAACAAGCTGCCCTTTTTACCACTATCGCACAGCCTACCCTTGTTGCAAGAGTAGTTGGGGCATAGTTGAATGATCCGAAAGTGGAGGCAATAAAAGGGAGAATTCTTCAAGGGAAGGAAGAGAGACGTTTAAGTGTTCATGTAGATTCTAGGGTCCGTTACCTTGATCGAGTGTTCGTACCTGAATCCTAAGGAATGAAGTTTTGAGGAATTTTCATCATTCCTGCCTGGCTATGCATCCGGGTGGCACCAAAATGTATCACGACTTAAGCCACCAATTTTGGTGGAGGGTATGGAAAAGGACTTAGCCTCGTTCGTGTCCAAATGCCTAACTTGTCAACAAGTTAAGGCTGAACACCAAAGGCCGGCCGGATTGCTACAACCACTTCCAGTCGCTGAATGGAAATGGAAACATGTTAACATGGACTTTGTTTCTGGTCTTCCAAGGACTCAAAGAAGTAATGATGAGGTATGGGTGATTGTCGATAGGCTTACTAAGTCGACTCATTTCCTTACTATGAGCATGGGGGACTCTATAGAATTTCTAGTTGAACTATATGTCCGTGAGATCGTTCGCCTCCATGGGGTACAAGTTAGTATAGTGTCAGATAAAGATCCTCACTTTACAGCCAGATTATGGTAGAGTCTTCAAAATGCTTTGGGAACTCGATTAAATTTTAGTACTGCTTATCACCCACAAACGAACAGGCAGTCTAAACGTGTTATCCAGATTCTAGAAGATATGTTAAGACCATGTGTGTTAGATTTTAAAGGGTCCTGGGAGAAACACTTATCCTTAGTTGAATTTTCTTATAATAATAGCTTCCAAGAAAGTATCCAAATCGCACCCTTCGAGGCATTGTATGGGCGCCCGTGTAGATCACCAGTGTGCTGGACAGAAGTGGGAGATTTACCGTTGTTAGGCCCAGATTTAGTTCATGAAACTACCGAGAAAATAAACCTCATCTAGAAAAGGTTAGTTACAGCTCAGAGCTGACAAAAGAGCTACGTAGATAGGAGAAGGCGACCTTTATCTTTTGAAGTTGGCGATCATATATTTCTGAAAGTCTTCCCTAAGAAAGGGTTAATGAGGTTTGCTTGAAGTGGGAAGTTATCGCCTAGATTTATTGGCCCCTTTGATATCATTGAGCAGATTGGAGAAGTGGCGTATTATCTTTCTTTACCGCCTCAACTCTCAAGAGTCCATAACGTGTTCCATGTGTCTATGCTCTGTAAGTACGAACCTGACCCTTCCCATGTGTTAGATTGGACAGAAATTGAAATATATAACAATGTATCGTACAAAGAGAGGCCAATCCAAGTTCTTGATACCCGAGAACAAGTGTTAAGGGGTAAGACAATCCCCCTAGTTAAGGTGTTGTCACACCATCATGACGTAGAGGAAGTGACATGGGAACGAGAAGCTGAAGTACGCGAGAAGTACCCAGAATTATTTTTAGATTTGTAATGTAATAATTTTCTTGTTTTCCCTTATATCTAATGAATTTAACTTGAGCTATAGCCTCCTAATGTTCTCTTGACTCTCTTCTTGCTCTTAGGGTGATATCATGTCTAATTGCATGTTGTTGAGGAAGCATGAGTATATTATTGTTGTCATGACTTGTCATGGATTGAGTATAATACTAAACTTCCCATCGTCTCTTTGTTCTTGATACTTGGATTCTAGTGGATGTGTTGCATATTGTTATTAGTGGAATTGCTAGAGATTGATGAGTCTATTGCTAGCATTACACTTTTGATGGTGTAATGAAATTGGTGGAAAAATAAGAAGTATATTGATATTGCTACATGTGATATTAGGTGAAAATGACTACCAATTTCGAGGGCGAAATTCCTTAAGGGGGAGAGATGGTGACATTTTGTTTCAAGGGTCACTAGAGCGAGGAAAGTGTCGCTCGAGCAAGGATATGTTACTCCCAATATCTTGCGAAATTGCAGGCATGCTCGCTCGAGCGAGAAAAGCTTCACTCGAGCGTAGAACACTAGCATCCAGTAGTTCACTTTAGCACCACAAAACCTCTAAGGCCCTTCCTTTTCCGCTCGAGCGAGGAAGTTATCGCTCAAGCGAGTCCTTCAAATTGTGTTTGGTCGCTTGAGTGTAGGAAGCCACGCTAGAGCGAGCTTCGCAATATCAGCTTTTTAAATATGACGATTCTAGATCATTCCTTTACCTCTTCCTTTCTATTTTACTTCTACTCCTCTCTCTACAAAACCCAAATTTTCCACCATAGAATACTCCATATATACTGAAAATCCAACCAAAATCTCTTGGTAGGAATGAAGAATATTTGAAGATTATCCTTGTCCACCGATTGGATCGCGAGATTGCAAAGGATTCTTGTAGGAGTTTGACTTCCTTGCTTGATTTTCGAGGTAGGGATACTTTTACTCCAGTATTTCTTTATTTTGAAGAGAGTTCGTGGTATTGTTGTGACTCATGAGTTAATTTGAGAAATCTTGTTGGATTAAACCCAGGTTCTACCTAAATTAACCATTTTACTAGATACCTCTTGAAATTTCTTAAATCTTTTTACAAAATATGTATATAAGTGTTATTAAAACCTAAATCTATGGTAAAAGAGGAAAACCCCCAAAGTTGATAAAACCCTAACTTTTCAAATTGAGTAGAAGACATTAATTTAAATGGACTATTATGAATAATCAAGAGAGGAAAGATGTGGATATTGATATGGTAATGGAATTGTGGCTTAGATGCTATTTTTCTTTAAGGGTTGTGTGTTGTTTCATCTATTGTGATGATGGATGCTTGTTGATGGAATTAAAATGTGTTGTTTCATTTATTGTGATGATGGATGCTTGTTAATGAAATTAAAATGTGATAAAATTGTTAATTAGGAATGAGTCCGGGTAAGAGTCGATTTTGGAAAAATGTAGTGTTGTGTTTGTACCTGTACGGGGAGTTTTAAAAGGTGCCTAAATGCCCTATCAAGGCTTACCACTAGACGAATGTGAGAAAGATGTTTTTAGGTGTCCACACAGTCCTGCCGTATCGTAGTCGGCAAAAGTGGAAAAACGGATGGTTTTCTTGAGAAGCCCACTTCCTACCGTATAATAGTCGGCAAATATGGGAGAACGATTTTTGAACTTAAATGACTTGTGTAGAACTCTTACACGGGACTCATGGTTTATTTTTCCATTGACGGGAATGTTTAAATGTCATGTTAAGAAGGTGTGGAATTTAATTGCCATGTTCAATTGTTATGAAATTACATAAGTAGAGGAAGGCATTTATGCTCATAACTTAGTATTATGTTTTGTCTCACGGATGCCATTAATTCATTCGAATGGTTAAATACTTGAGTAAATGTATTTCTATTGGGCGATCTGCTCAATCCTATTTTATTTTTCAGGGACAGATGAAGTTTTGCCTCAGTAGAGCAGAGGATACTTAGTAGGTTTGGAGGGAGAAAGACCACAAAAAGACATTTTGTATTAGGACTTAATGGTTTTGTGTAATGTTCTAATTAGTTTTGATGTATCTAATGAGCCAGTGAGGCTATTATTAATGTAATGCCATCTAGCTTATTGAACTAGGATAGATTTTGGGACATATAATCCTTGGACTTGTACAATGCGAAATGTTAGTTCAATGGGAAAGATGGCCCTTTTGGCATTTCGTTCTGATGATTGTGAATATCTCGTATGCTAATTATCAGGGTGTGACAATAGCAATCCCGGTTTTCACCCGACTCTTGTGATATTCCGAATTCAGGTTTAATGCTTTCATTGTTGTTTAGCTCTTTCTTCCCTTATATCTCTTTGGAATTGGCTTTAAGGTCATCGTGGTTGTGTTTGGGTAGGTTGGTCGCTTGTTTTTCAAACCTTGTGTTGCCCAGAATTTTGGTCCTCCACTCAAGCGACACTTCCTGTGCTCGAGCGGGCTTTGCAAATATTCAGTACTTTTGCAGACACTCAATACTTTTGCAGGTCTGCAAAACTACTAGGAAAGTGATTTCTACGCTCGAGCGGCATTTCCTATGCTCGAGCGGATCGGTGCTCGAGCGACCTTTCCTGCGCTCAAGCGTTGGTCTGTTGTTTGCAAAACTACTAGATGCGTGTTTTCTACGCTTGAGCGTCAGTTCTTGCGCTCGAGCGAAACAACATTTTTGTGTCTAACGCTCGAGCACCAAGTCTTGCGCTCAAGCGGACTGTGCATATATCAAATCGCAAAAATGACTTTTTACATCATTTTTTCAGATCTTTTCTTCCTAAAACCTAAAGTTGAGACCCTCTCTCTCTAAAACACTCTCTTTCTCTACATTTTCACCTACTTCTAGTGATTTCCTCACCCTAATCCCTTTGATAAAAAAGGTAAACCATCTCAAAATCTCCATTTTGATCCAAATAGAGTTGGATTTGGGTGTCTTTGAAGTTTCACTCTTCCTTGGCTCGTCTTCTCTCTTTGAGGTAGGGATTTTCTATACTTTCATATGATTTTTAGCTTAGTTATTTGTCATTGTGTAACAATCGTGGGATTTGGGGAGTAGTTTGAGCAAACCTAGGGTTTGGGTGTGAAATAAAAATATGGATTTCTAAGTGAATGTGAAATAAATGGTTATGGGGTTGAAAGTGAGGTTGTATTGTGGCCAAATACTTGATTTGGGCCATTTGGGTTGGTATTTGGAAAAAATGGAGTTTTGCCCTAAATGGGTCAAATTGTTGTTTTGTATAAATAATTGAAATTGATAATGGTAATGTGAAATTGGATGATTGTTGATGTAAATGGTGGAGTTAGACACGTATTGTCTTTCATCCATAAAAATTTGAATAATATATCTATTGAGAAAATTTTATATCTGTTTAGAAATATCTGTGTTAGACTATCAGTGGAGGATAGCTATGATTGTTGTAGAAATTACATGAGGATTAGGTAAATTGAAACTAATCTATTGTTGGTTGTTAATGAATATGACTAATTTATATACATTGTATATGTATGATTGCTTTGGAGAAGAAATGGGATGTACTCCATTGTTTGGGAGGATATAGGGGATAGACTCCATTGAAATTAAGTTGGTTGGAGTGTCCAGGGTGAAAGTCTCAAAATCTTGTGTATACATAGGTACCGATCCCACGGATGAAATTTCTGTAAAATGGTAGATTTTGAAGTGTTTGTGTGGTAGTGTATTGAATTGGAAAACCAGTAAGTTGTAGTCTCAATTGGGTTATTGAAAAATAATGAAATTGACTCATGAATTGAGAATACTGAATGAACTTGAAATGGATTGAAGGAGAATGAATTGAAATATGAACCTTAGTGCTTGACGGTTATATAAAACGTGGAGAATGAATTGAAATATGAACCTTAGTGCTTTACGGTTATATAAAACGTGGATATCTTGTCACAAACATTGTATATGCACATTGTACTTATATCTTTGTTAAACTGTGTTAAATTATTTCTACTAGTCTTTGGCTCACCCTATTTAGGGAAAACCATTTTCAAGTGCTGGTGACATGCCTCTGTCAGGGCAATAGCTTGGAAGGACTTTGGGAGCACGAGCTTCCTTATTTTGTTGTATTCTTTTGTATAGCCAAGGGCTTAAATTGTATTGAGCTAGACTCATTTTTTGTGTAACCAAGCCAAAACTTGGAAAGATGTAAGCCTATAGGACATATAACTATATGTTTAATTTTAATTCTCCTAACATTGCAACACTTGCTGTAGATTCAAGATAAACATTTGTGAATGTATATTGCATATGTTAATTTTTGTAAATGAACTCTGATGAATAAAACTTTCTTATCTTTATTATTCTTCTACTTATGAGTTGGTTTTATCATATTTTTTGGGGCGTTACAATACCTCTTCAATCTGATTAAGGATGGGAGAGAAGCCACTACTATCATTTTCTTATATCTATAAAGTGACCATGTTTCTGTGCAATATCCATCTTGGGGGTTTTTTGGCTAATTCCATCTTGGGGGTTCACTTGCTGCAAAACCTAAGAAAGTAAAAAACCATTTCCCATTTTCTTGCACAATTTTCGCTGTCAATGGTGGCAACCTCCAAACCCAATCCACCAAACACTACTTGTACTTCTACTATTTCATCTTCTTTCACTGGCCTTCCCAAGTTGAATTGGTGGGGACTTATTGATCTCCACCAATGGGAGGGCTTCTGGTACAATGATATTGTTCTCGAAGCAGCCAACGTTTTCGTAGCAGTCTTCCCCAAGACTGGTTACACTTGGCTCAAGGCCCTCGTTGCCTCCATCATCCACCGCGGTGGTGGTGATAATGGTGGTGACGGCAATGGCGGTAATAAAGATGACGATGCAGATGATCCCTTGAGATACCACCACCCCAATGACCTCGTGCCATCTTTAGAACTACAACTTAGAGTAATGATATGGGATTCTCTCCATTACTAGAGGTACTAGCTATTGGGTTTATGCGACATATCAGCAATGGCGAAGCTAGAAAATTAAATTAGAGGGGGCACTTATTAATTACAATATCAAAAAATTTTACAAAAATATTTCACGCAAATTTTTGCAATGATTTCAAGACACGTCAAAAAAATAATGTTATTTATATTTAGTGTATCATGGACAATATAAAAAAATATAAATATAAATCCTAAAATAAATTATATAATGATAAATTATTTTTTTATACAAAATTTGATTAAAAATTCAATATAATGGCAATACTACGTCATCATTACTATGTGATATCACTAACTAATAGTAAATAAACACATAGAGAGTGAACCTCACATGTCAAATGTAACTAATAATCCAATAAATTTTATTTCTTTATAGTGAGATTACTAATAGTAAATAAATTTCATACTTGCATGTTAATAAAAATGACATCACTGTTATATAAAAAAAAAAGTCATAAAATTTTCATATATAATATGGTTTATAGTAGTCTCTTCATGTTCAATCAAAATAACCATTATTGTTCTCATAATTTTTAAAATGTTATTGACATTTCACTCTAATAATATTTTTATTATATTTGCCCCCAAAAAAAATCCAGGGGGGCATGTGCCCCCCTAGTCCCTCACTCCCTCTGCTACTGATATCTAAAAAATATAAATTCATTATTTAAGCAGTTTTGTTTGTAAAGGAAATGAACCGTTTATTTTTAGAATTATCTTTGTTATTATTTTTGGATAAATTATATCACTAGTCTTTATATTTTGACTATTGTGTCATTTTGATTTTTGTAATTTTGATTTACTCATTTTGATTTTGAATTTATTATTTTATTTTAATTTGGTCCAATTAGTTATATCTGTTAATATTTTTTTAATAAAAAATATTTACATGAGTGATATGTGTCATATTTTTAAAGATAAAATTGTAAGCATAATTAATTTAGTGAGTTAACCTAGCCAACTCAGTGATATTTTTCATCAAAAATCCTAACGGCGTTATCAATCTAATCAAATTGATAAAAATGTAAAATTAAATGTCAAAATTGAGTCAATTAGCAAGTGAGTTAGATTTAGGTTAGAACTAGAAAAACACAAAAAGGAAAAATAGGCTAAGTAAGTCAATAAGATAAAATGTCATATTTAAATCATAATTATTTCACTTTTTCTCTCTAAAAAAGCAAAAAATTCAAAAAAACTAAAAAATTATTTCCAAACAAAGCTAATTTAGCTATGCTAAATTAGCAAACAAGACAAAAAGTCCTTCCAAAACGAAAACTAAAAGTATACAAAGCAAAATGATACAAGAGCTAAAAATGGTCATTTTTTGTAGACAAATATCATTAAAACTTGTGATTATGAGTATCAAATTAATATAATTTTTACATAAATAGTTTATATATATAATTAAATAAAATAAAGGGGATTTTTTTTGGGGTCCCTAGTATTAAGATTTTATAGCGTAAAGGACATCCAATATTTTCGTAATGTCTAAGGTCCCTCAACATTGATCTAGAGAAAATTCTCTTCAGAGAAATTCTGGGAAGGCCAAAGAATTTCTCTAGTTTTCGCAAGAATTTCTTTGGGTTCAAAACAGAAAATTTCTCTACCTTCTCAATCATGATGTGCAATATACAAATCGATCACTCAAATAAGTAACAACAACAACCAATATACATATATATATATATATATAAAGAGAGAGAGACTCACTCAAAGGAGAATTTCACTAAGTTCAAACCAAAGGAATCCAGAGAAAATTGAAATTTCTCTTGAGTTCAAACTCTTTTAATATATTGCAAACAAGTCAAAATCCTTCAGATCCCAAACATCTGTAATCTCATGATGAGTTTAAAATTTACTCAAAATCAAACCACTGCACATCATGATTGGTGAGCATTGAAAACAAGAAATATACACAAACAAACTATAGATTAATAACAGAGCAAACTGTAGACGCGCCAGCATGGGCCTCAACACTACAGTTTGGACTCGATTTGTCACGGTTCTTAATCTGAACCAAAGAGTCCAAATCCGGCAAATCGTTTTGAGAAAACAGATTTTTAGAAAGAAGTGTCAAACATGGACTGCTTTGCCAAATACAGAGTCGCCACCTAAATATTTTTTGTAAGGGGGATTTAGGAAACCCTGACTCATTGCCTAAGGCCACGTGTCCGTCATCACCAAAGTTGCCTTGGCTCGGGAACTTGGGTACGATTGGGGAAGGTCAGCTATGAGCACCCCCTCTCACCCGATCAAAGATCGGCCTCTACTAACCATGATATCTAGTTTTGAAAATGTTATGTGTTCTTATTCCGATTAATTAGCTAATCTTACTATGTGATGCGCACAACACAAAAGTATAGACTAGATTGCCTAATTTGGAACAAAGCATCGCATATTCGCTCGGTTGGAAAATGGTTTGAAATTTGCTACTTGCGAGTAGACTAAAACACGGATTTCGATGAGTTGTTCCAACCTAAACAATCCAACCTTCACCCACAGGTATTCAGGCAGTTATATCACATAAGCATATAGCCTCATGGTAAGCATGCTATCATGTTAACATTCATACTCATGCGAGATGCTAAAGCATAAATACTTACATCGTACTCCGCGCCAAAACAATGAACTATTTAGTAATCATGCATGATCCTAGTCCATGTTAAGTGGTTAATGCATCGCATACAAAATGCCACTATAATAGGCTCGGCTAATCCTAGTATAGCATGTGGAATGCAACAAATAGCACGTATTCAAGTTAGATTTGGAATACTATGAGGTTAGCATGATACGCCGAGCCCGGTGCATGCAAGACTGATGAATGATGCACGCATGCATAGCATGAGGATGCTAAATTAAATATGCCCTAATACTAACCATCAAAAACGCGTAAGTAAAGGGGAGAAAGAAGTGGGGATTGGAAGACATGCACACACACACCCACACTTATTACAAATTCGCCCTCGCTCGGAGGGACCAAAAGAATAATACAATTTAATCAACTAACAAGCTAATTAAATAGTTACAAACCACCTAATTAATTAACACATCAATTAAGCTAAAGAAAGCATTAAAAGGCCTCGGGAAGAGGGATGCACGCGTGCTCGGATTGGCTTCGCCCAAAAATCCAATGCCATGCAGAAGTTGCCTCTATTTACCCTACTCTGCTCCTCTGGAAATTGCACAAGTCCCAAGGAACACTCTATGAACACTGTGAACATCACCGGCCAAAGGGGAACACCACCAGCCATTGGAAAGTGCTCATCGACCACAAATGAAGCCATCAGCTATAAATGGATGGCCGGTCGGCACTGAATGAGGTCGGCCGGCCAAAGCTTCCTGCAGAACCCTGTTTTGACAACAGCAGAGGACAAAACAAGGCATGGCAATGCATTTCAAGCAATGTTTGCACCAACACACCCCTTATCATTTTTACGACTCAAAGGAGGATGTCCCTTGATTCTTGGACCACCAATCGCGCATTTCGATGCGTGATGGCCCAAGAAGTCAAGTTGTGCATCTTGATTTCAAATGAAATGCAAACCAATTAAGCACATAAAGACCCAACCTCTATCACTTGATTTCAAGAGGCAAGGCATGCATGTTCAATGCAATGCACCCTAAGCATGAGAACCAAGTATGTAACATGGGAATGCCAACAAGCATGCAAAGCATATAACATGTATGCAAGCTAATTGAGCATGCAAGATGCAATGTCAACATGTAAATATGCAAAATATATGGCATGTTAAGCAATCAAAACAAAGATGAGAATACATGCCAAATGCACTATGATTCAAGCATGCAACACATGCGATAGGCCAAGTATGCAACAACACACAAGGTGAGCATGCAACAACATACTAACAATGGACTTATACCAATTTGGGCAGCTCTCAAATAAGCCCAAAACAGTGGCCAAATGCTAAGGAAATGAGGGCCAAAATACACACAAACATGCATGCACACACGGTTCAAAACTTAAGCACCAAAGGGCAAATTTTAAGCACACTTAAAAGAGGACTAACATGGATATATAGCATGCATACTAAGCTCTGAAAATCATGTTATAAAGGTGCCAAACCAAGTAACCGAGACAAGCCAAGCATGCAACAATGTCCAAAACTCAAGACAAGCCAAGAGGCTTAAACCATGGCCATGCCAACCAAGCCTCACAAGGCTAAGAGGACTTAGAATAGTCCCAAGGCAAATCTAAACAAGACCAAAGACACACCTAGATGGCATCTAAATGGTCTAAACATACAAGCATACAAAAGGGTCCAAACATGGAGCACAAGACAACAACCTTTTAACACATTAAAGGGGCATCAAATACAAGCACACAAGCACACCACAAGGACTGAAATGGCATGGCAAGTGGTTCCAAACCACTGAAACAAAGCAAGGATGGCATGCTAGAGGGGTCAATGCTCAAGGCATACAAGGGGGATTACATGGTAGCTATACAAAGCAAAGCATGGATGACCCAAATGACCAAAAATAGACCTTTAGCATGCTAAAACAAGCATAAAAGCTTCATAAAGCTAGGCCAAAAACATGCTAGACACAAGGCTCAAAACACAAAGCATGTTAAGGCAATTTGTGGCATTACATGACAAGTATGCAAAGCAAGCATGGTGTGTCTAAACCAAATTAAAATAGAGGTAAAACATGGTAAAATACTACCAAATACCTACTGAAACATGGCCAACATGAACTCAAAAATGGTGCTCACACATGAGGCTTAAGATGGCAAGTTTGAAGACAACAAGGAGAGGGGCCCTCTCCTTCTTAGGACCTTAAGACACCATCCTCACCACTGAAATCCCTCAAGATTTTAGTAGTGAGGAGGCCCAAACAAGGTGGTCCCGGAGCTCACCAAAATAGCACAAAATAGGGGGCCAAACAAGGCCTAAGAGGGGTCAAACTACCCCAAAGCTCAAAGAAACCTTAAACAACTATTTTAAGCAAGTAAAAAAAAGACTTTTATATGTTATACACTAAGCTTAAAACAGCTAGCAAGGTAGGCAAAAAGACTATGCAAAAATGGGGTAAAAAGGGCAAGAATCTTACCCTTGAAGACCTTCTTCACAAGGATCACTCCAGTAGCTTTCTTAGCTCCAAACCAGCTCAAGAACTTCAAGGAGAATCCCCTAATGCCTCAGCAACCAAGGTAAGGTGTGATGGTAGGTGTCCTAGTGCAAAACTAAGGACAAACACACACTTAGAGCAAAAGAGAGGGAGAAATAGAGATAGAATAGATACACTATGCTAACCCTAGAACCAGAGCTCCCCTCAGCTTTTTTTGTAACCCTAAAGAAGGGAGGAGAGGCCCTCCCTTTATAGAGGATCACTCTTGCAAAGCTTACAAAACAAGCTAAGCAAGAGTGAAATCCCTCCATACAATGTATGGAGGGGGGCAAAGTGTGTGCCAGCTAGCACAGCTGGCATAAAAATATCTGCAAAAGCAGATGCACAGTGGTCAGCCAGCCAAAAATTCCAAATTGACCAAAATAATGGTCGGCCGGCCACAAAGAGTGCCGGCCGGCCATTACCAATGGCCGGTGGTAACAAAACATGGCCGGTGAGGTGTGGGGATGGCCAACAAGCCATTCCCTGCCCCTCAAAAGCAAAACACAAGTGTTTGGTGTAAAACCAAACACAAAATAGTCGAGTCGAGAGATCCTGAGGCAAGGCGCATGACCGAGACCTCCGGGAACTCAAGACGAACACAAACATGGATAACCACCGAGTGTTCAAGCGGTGACGTCCAAGTCTTGAGGACGGTCAAAAATGGGGTGTCTACACAAACATACATAGTTCAAATGAGTACTACGTATACAAGGCTTTATTATAAGAGAAATACACGTTCATTTCATTTACGGCTTTCACCTGAGACCACGAAAGTAACCTCTGGGATTGCTTTCAAAAACATGCCTAGGAATCTTCATATAACTCCTTCTTGGTGCTTTCATCATCTTCACAACTTGCTTCCCTTCACTGAATGTGCTGCGGCCCAAACCACAAACGATAGATTTCGGTGTTAGGATAAAGCACCCACCGCAACAATAAAAGAGGATGAGCAGAATTACCGCGGGGAAAATATAAGGTTTGGAAACTTGGGTCAAATGTTGTCTAGTCTCCGATGGAAACACTCATCCTTGAAACCAGAGAGAGAGAGGATATGGCTGAGGGACCTTAAACCACAAAAAGAAATATTAGGAAACGAGCTGTCTACTATTATTTTTATTGTGGAGTTATGATGAAGTTATGGAGTTAAGAGAAGTTAGAGACGAAGAAGGCAACAAAAGGATGGAGAGAATTTACATTGTTTATTATGTTGGATTGAAAGCCAATTTATAAAATAAAACTCCATAAAAAAACAAAACTAAAAAGTCTAGTCTAAAATTAATATCTACCTAATTGGTTGGACTATCAAATACATACATCCAAATTTGCAAAGCTTTCCAAAAGTCTATACTACAAAATTTAATAGCCTAGACTTAGGCTTTGACAATTATACATGACTTCTAGACATATAGTTATAGAGGTTATAACAAACTCCAATTTAGCTACAATTATATACAAATATACATGACTGTCTACCCTTCTCGATTTTCAAAGGGATAGATTGAAACAGATAAGATTTGGCTGATCTTTTTTGTCTTGTAGAGTTGGCTGAAAGGATTTGTCTGACCACTTTCCGCCTAATAATGCAGGTTGCTCCACGTATCCTAGATAAGGTTAGAGTCGATCAAGAGACAGCTACATGTTATAGTGGGGTCCACTATGCTTCCATCTTGTTGATGAGATTGTGATACTCTTCATCAATCTCTGATGGAGAGGAATCAGAATCCTGGCTGTATCGCTCATTCCGAAAATGTTCTACATCATCCGCGGTCATGGCTAGTTCCAACGGAAGATCCAAATTATTTCTCTTTTTGAGACTTAATAACATGTCAAGAGCCTCATTAATTTGTGTAGGATACCTTTGATATGTTATGGGAAAATGAGTGACAAATAGTATTCTACCATCTGCGACCATAAATGGCAATTTTGCTGAGCCATGGATATTAGAAGCTGTCTGTGAAACAGTTATTGGACTATCTACCCAATATTCTGTCAAAGGAAGTTTTTGAATAGTTTCCAATCGCTCACTCATACGATCTTCATCCAAACAATCATCTTCAAATTCAAAATCTTCAGTTTCTTTAAGATACCAAATCTGGTATGGTTGGAAAAAATATTCTTGTTCTCACCAACCAATTGTGCTAGAGATCCAAAAAGTAAAATATATACTCCATCGGAAGCCTTTTACTACCCATGAGAGCATTGCTTTTATGATCATTGGATATTCTATCCACTGGATTGGATCTAAAATTTGGAAAATAACTTGATTAGTTATTCCCTAATCTATATCTTCAAAAAACCACATGTCATGGTTTGCCATGATAGTTATTTTGAGAATTCCATCTTTAAAATTTAATTTATCATAAGATCATTCTAAGATTTGTCTAATCTTATCACAATGATCCTCAACTCGATTTTTTATTAACAGAAAAATTTCTTTTGAAAGCAAAGTTCTTACTTTTTCAAAAAGACAAATTCTTTTTATTTGTTCAAAAACTAGATCAGAAAACTCATCTGATATGAGGTCTGATAGCTGAAGAAAATTGTTTATTTTTTCGAAATTAAAATCTTCATTCCAATTCATTTGTTTAAGAATATTAAAACAAAGATTTTGCAAATCTTTTAACTTAACTGTTTGCTTAGCTAATTTGTTGGCCAGAACTCCCATGTGTTTTCACTTTGTTATCTACAATGTGAGTTTTCCAAACTTCATTGAGTTCTGTATAAATTTCTCTACATATACCAGGGTTGAAAAAATCTTTTATTTTAGATTCATCTGGTTTAGATGTTTGAATATTAGTTGGAACTAGGTTAGTTCTTATTTGACAAAAATTATTTTGATAAACAGGCATAGCTGGTGCACTGTAAAAAGCCTTTTTAGCTTTGGTCATGTTATTATAGGATTTAAAGCTTGCTCTTGGAAATCCCCAAACTTGCTTATTGCAATCATTCCATTCTATGTAAATTCTAGGTTGCCTTCCTACAAACACAACATAAACTTTTTCTTGTCTAGGGATTGCTTTTTTAGCAATTGTCACCCAATCTCCTTGAGCGGGTTGCTTACCCTTGTCCATTTTTTCCTCTTGGTCTAGAGATCTTCTGCAAAAATTAAAATTATTTGTTTAGTAATTTAATTTTCTGAAACAATTCTTACTAAGAAAATCTACAAGAAAATTATTAGTACCTTTAAGGTGTTCTACCTCAAAAGTATATTCAGAAATTTTATTATACCAGGCTAATCTTCTTCCTTGCTCAATAGGTTTTTTATTGATCAAGAAACTCTTACTGCCTTATTATCAGTGCGTACAATAAAATTTCCTAGGGCTAAATAAATATGAAAAATTTTTATTGCAAGTAATTCTTTTTCAAAAATAATATATTTCTGTTCATTTGGTTTAAATGTTCCAGAATTATATCCACAAATTAGTTCTTCTTTTTGTAATTTTATGGGTGTTGGATTTTTTCTTGGTCTAATCCCATTTTCTGATAAAGATATCTCTTTATCATACCATAAGTTACACGGTATTGCTTTAAGAACACATCCCCACCATGCTTCTGAGGCATCTGTTTCTAAAATTAATTTATCACATGTTTTAAAAAGATAAACATCAAGTAAAGTTTTAACATTTTCCTTAATTTGTTTAATTAAAGCGACATCTTCTGTTGTCCATTCAAAAATAACATTTTTCCTTAATTTGGTTAACCAAGGAATTTCTATTTTTGAAAGATTTTTGATAAAATTTAGTCCATAATTTAAAATACCTAATAAGCTCTGTAATTGTGTTATATTTTCAAGAGTATTAGGAAAATATCGTAATTTGGACAAAATATGTTCTTTTAATTTTAAACATTTCTAGTTTAAAATTATTCTCAAAAATTCAATTCATTTTTTTTCTAGTTCAATCTTTTTTGGTGACAACATAATTCCATGTTTTTGGAATTTTTTACAAAGTAATTTTAAATGTTTCTTATGCTCCTCCCAGGTTTTAGAAAAGATAAGTATGTCATCAATACAAACTACACAACAATCTTTAAAATCTTTAAAAATCGTATCCATCCACCGTTAAAATAACTGTGGTGCTATATTTAACCCAAAAGGCATAACATTCCGGTGGTAATGTCCTCTAGGTGTACTGAAAGTTGTCAAGTTTTTTGACTCTTCAGTCAATTGAATTTGCCAAAATCCACTCTTACAATCAAATTTGCTAAAGATTTTTGATCCTTTGGTTAAGTTAATCAAAACATCTTTTCTTGGAATAAAATATCCATCAAATTCTAAATTTTCATTTAGCCGTTTATAGTTGACTACCATTCTGGTTTTTTCTCTTTTAATTTCAGCATGGTTTCTTATCATAAAAACTGGATTAGAGTGAGAGCTTCTAGTTTCTTCAATTAAGTTTTTATCTAAAAGTTCTTGAAGTTGAATATCAAATTCATCTATATCTTATCTAGTATAGATCATTGGTCTTACTCTAATGATAACATTAGGGTCTTTTAATATCAAACTACAATAACATGGTCTACGTTGCCATAGTTTTAATGGATTTTCACTAAAATTTTCTTTCATAATTTTATAAATCTAATGTGATTCGTCAATAGTTTTAATGATAGGAGTTAAATCACCATGCGGAACGGGCGGAAACTCTTTATCACAAATATATGTATGTTGTTCTAACAAGGGAATATGAATTAAGACATTGTTTATACTTAATGAAATGACTTTTTCTTGTATTTGCATTGGAAGGTATTTATAGATAAAATTATTTCCAAGAAGGAAATCGCCAAACATATAAGGAAAACATAGAATTTTTTGTATGATAAACTTGCTATCATTTAACCTAATAGCTATATTTTTAGCCTTGAATTGTATGGAAGTATGGTTGTCATCAATTCTAGTAACCAAAATTAAATGTTTCATTAATGTCCATTTTTCTTTTGGTATGGCATTCCATTTACATAAGCTAATTGTACCTCCTGTGTCTATGAGAACACTGAGGCTATAGGGTTTATAACCTGCAAAATTAAATGTTCCCAATTCATGTGTGTATCTTCTCTTTCCTTGGCTAGGAGAAAAAATAATATCATCATTTTTTGTTTGAAAATGATACATATATGCAGACTTAATATGTTCAGATTGTCTTCTTCTTCCTGAAAAAATAGGAATCTGAACATTTGTTGAAGTAATAGATTCTTGATTAGAATTATTACTTGATTCGCCAATGCTTAATTTTGACAATGATTTGTTAGGAAAATCTTTTTCAAATACAGAAATTGATCTTTTAATTTGTGAAATTGTATTTTGAATATATAATTTTTTTCCTCACACTTGTATTTGCATTTGTTCAGGATTTTTTGTTTTAAAAGATTCTCCTTGTTCCACTAAGTCATGAATTAACCATTGTCGAGGGACTTTTAAATCGCTCCAATTCATTAGACATGGTTGGATTACTGTGTCAACAATTCTATTATCATTTGATCTTGTATTTATTTCAGGAAATTTGGTCAATTCGTGAATTGTTGTCCAACAAATTGGCAAATTATAAGAATTCGATTTCATTCATAATCCTTGTGTTTTAACTCTTATTCGAACTGTGTCCTCAAGATTAGGATCATTTATGGAAATAAAGAAATTTGGTCTAACATTAAACCAAACTACGCCATTAACCAAATTAGATTGAATTCCTCCAATGATTACTTTCATTAGGTCGAAAAATCTTTTATCAAAGATTATTGTCAAAATAGGAGTATCTATCCCTTGGCGAAATAGGGTTGTTATGGTTACCTGTATTAATCCAATATGAATATATTGAATTTCAGGATTTTTTTTTTCCATCTTGCAACCTTTTTCTTATTAAAAAAAGGAATATCAATATTTCCTTCTTCTAACCATGTTGCTTGAGTGTTACCACTGTATTGTTCAAACACTGTTGCTGAAAAGAAGTTGAATTTTGAAAGTTCGTAAATTTCTGGCACAGCAACTTCTCGCATTTTTTTGAATTTTGCTAATTCTTCGGTAAAAGTTTTTTCTTCTCTGATTACATCTCCAAGTCAAATGGCTTGCAATTCTTCTAGAGATATACTATCTACTTCTTGAGATATTTCTTGATTATTAATATTAGTCATCATGAAGATTAGTTCTTCATCTGAACTTTCTTCATCACTAGAAATTTCGTATAAGATTTCTTCTTCATCAAAAATTTCTTCACCATATATTATTTCAAAATCTTATTGTTCAAGAATTTTGATCATTTTCTTTGCACTTTTTCTCCTTTTTGGACATTCAGTTGCATAGTGACCTTTTTCGTTACAAATGTAACATTTACAAATTTTTTTTTTTGAAACACTTGTTGGTTTCTTTTTTCGAATATACTTTTTTCTTTTTTGAAAAAATTTTGTTCTTTTTCCAAGGCTTCCATTTATATTTTCTGCATTTTTTGGAAAAGCCTTTTCGCTTAGGAAATGTATTACAACCAATTTTTCAATTTTTTTTAAAAATTTTATCACAACATTTTTAACCATATGGTAAGTTGAAATTTTGATTTTTTTTGTTTATTTTTTGCCTTTACTTCTAGACACCGATCTACTATCAATCTTAGAACATAATTATGAGATGTTACACTAAATTTCCCTAAAATAAATTATTCAAATCGTGAAAATAGGATAAGTGACAAAGCCCAACAGCAACCTGTCCAAATATATTATTTTGTATAAATTAAGATTTCATTATTTCAAAAGGGATGATCCAGCACTAAGATTTATAATTTAAAAAATATCAACATCACATCATTTTCATTGAAAATTACGTATGAAATTTTTATTGGAAAAATTCCTTGTTAGTGATGTCTTTAAAATTTAATTACAAAGTCATGAAAAAAAATTATAATTTTACATATTAATATTTATACAAAAATATTACTGCTTTGAAAATATTTTTTTAGCTATGCACTGAGAAGTAATTTCCCCATCTTTATTTGTATGTCATTTTCTTTTACAGATTTGCAGAAAAAATGGAAAGTTTGATCTGCCAAACATGGCCTCTCCACGGCTCTTCCAAACCCATATCTCATACTTTCTCTTACCAGAATCAATCAAGACTTCAAGCTGTAAGATTGTGTATATAATTAGAGATCCTAAGGACGTGTTTGTGTCGTTGTGGCACTTCATGAACACCAAGAGATCTCCCAAGCAAGACCCATTTCCATTCGATGAAGCCTTCAAGAGCTTCTGCAATAGTTTTGATACCTTTGGTCCTTTCCATGCACATGTCTTCAATTCTGGAATGAGAGCTTGAAGAGTCCTCAAAAAGTACTCCACCAATTCATCTCAATTTTATTTTATTTTTTAATAGAGGTAATTTTATGAGTAAATTTGTTCCATTAGTCCATTTCAAGAAAATTTTACTTTAGTCTTTATAATTTTAATTGTATCAATTTTAACCTTATACTTTTATTTATGTTTCAAAAAATGGCATGGTGGACATCTCCCATTAGTACTTTTAATGGATTTTAACAAAGGGACTAAATTGAAAGAAAAAAAAAAAATGGTGGTGTAGGGTTAAAATTGACATAATTAAAAATTACAAGTACCAATGTACAATTTTACCTAAATTACAAGGACTAATATGTAATTTATCCTCTTGGCTTGTAGCGGACTGGATGGGGACTGGATGGGTCCAGTTTGGGTATGTGGGCCCAGCAGCTAACAGTTTGGATCATTGAAAACTGCACTTCCTAGTGTCACCCTTTCAGTTCTTTAGGAATACCATAGCCTTCTTGTCTTCCTGCATGTGTGTCTGGGAAGAAATCAAAAAGGACTCGTGGTGGGCTTACGAGCATGACCTAGACCGGTGTAGTTTACAAATGTTTACTAACAGTACAATTGAGCCTATGAGACCATTATAGATATCATTTCAATACTCTGAACTATGCATTTGTAAGTCCTACGAATAAATAGTACATGAAAATTCAGATTGATTCAATGATTGTAACCATATTATGTTATTACATTTTTCTTCAAAAATATAAATTGTCTATTTTTAAAATTATTCTTACCACCTTTTTTTGGAAAAAATTCCGCTGATAGTCCCTATAGTTTGCCCATTATGTCATTTTGGTCTTTATAGTTTTAATTAGTCTCTATGTTAAATTATTATTTACTGACACATCTAATAACTTAAAAATAACTTTATTGTTAATATTTTCAATAGATATTGTTCTTCAAATATGAAAATTGAAGAGAGACCCGAAAGGAGAAGTCTTGAAGCAGGCTTCATTTCTTGGCCGACCTTTGGCAGACAAGATTGCACGACGGTGCAACATAGGGAGGCAGAAGACCTTGGAAGTGAACAAAGATGGTGAGGATCCATGGCCTGGCTTTACCAAGAGCTCTTACTTTAGGCTTGGTCTTGTGGGAGATCGGAAGAACAAGCTATTATCAGAGATGAAAGACAGACTTGATGAAACTACACACATGAAATTTCAATGGTCTGGACTTTCTATTTAACAAGCATTGTGTTTTGTATTTGATATATCTGTATCACCAATAGTATCAATTGACGTTTCCGATACATATTGGCTTATATTGAAAGCCCTAATAGGACCAACCTAGTCAATAATGTTGTGAATTTCTCATTCACATTTTAATAAACTAGTGTCAAAACACCTGCATTTCAATATGGGGTCAAGATTTGAATCTATTGATTTATGTGTGTGATTTATTTTACTTGTATTTGTTGCAGAGTTTTTTGTCACTTATCTCTCTATAATAATAGTATGTTGTATTTGATCTTCACTAGGAATGGGACAATTAGGTTTTATTGTAATAAAATACATTATAATAAATGAACTAGTATCATGTACATGCTTTTGCACAACAAAAGCCTACCAAGAAAGTACTTGAATGTGTGGTTTGGATCAAATCAAACCATGACTGAATCTAATTTACATGTTTTAAATTTTGAATATATTTTGTATTTAACATTTTTCATATGTTAAACGTCAACAATAAAATAGTGTCACTATACTTTTTAGCAAAAAAAGACTTAGAATTTTGCTCTATTGAATGACCTTTAAAGCCCAAAACGTATTTACTTTTTTGGTCCAAAAAATAAAGTGAATCAGGCCTCATGGTCAAATCAAAAATAAAAATCAAGCCACTTGTGTTGTTTTTTTAAATTTCTATTGGGTTAAACAAAAAATAAATCTTTCAAATAAAAAAAAAATACCTTTTTTTAAAAAATTTACTTTTGAATGTATTAGGATATTATTTATTCTCTACTTAAAAAATTAAAATTAAAATTATTAGATGGTGATAGTGTTAAAAAATTGTCCTAGGCCCCATTTGTTTTGGGAGATAGACTGGAGGGGATTGATAGTGAGGGGATTAATAATGAGAAATTGTTAAATTATTTTTATATAAAATAATAAAACAAATAAAAATATATAAAAAATTAAACATTATATTTAAAAAAAAAATTTCCAATATATAAAAAATAAAAAAAATAAATAAATTTCTAATCCCCTCACTATTTTTCTAATACCATCTCTACCTCCTCCTTACCAATCCCCCCTCCAAGGGTATTAGCAATACCAAGGGACTAATAGTCCCAAGGCTTTCTCTGCAAACAAACAAGGGATTAGTAATACCTTGGTATTACTAATCCCAATACCCTCCCTATAGCCCAAAACAAACGGGACCCTAATTCTTAAAGTTTTAGCAGTATGACATTTTTGCATGGGTTAGATTTGTTTTTAGGAATTGAATTTTTAAAAGAAGAAATGTAAATAGATGAAATAAAAACACTCAATTGACAAAATGTATAACATGAAAAAATTAGATTATTTTTTAAATGCAACAATACCTGTAACAATTGCTTCTACAAAAGAAAAAAAAAATCCAAAAAATTAAAACTAATAAAATCTTATTTAATATTGACTATTTTACAAGAAAATTTTAATAGATCAGAAATATTTTTAGTTTTAAAGATCTCTTAAGAAAAAAAAAAGTTGATAATAAAAATCTAATTAGTATTAAAAGTGAGAGGGCAATTTATACGTAAATTGGGCCGAGCTGGATAGATTGGGCCAAGCCAAGTAGTGGGTCATTTTGGGCCGCACTACGAAGAAGAGCTGTGTGAGTTTACTCCGGTCTGGAGAAATAGCCTCTGAGTTAGACCGGTTGAGGGTTAGTCCGGCTGCGTGAGGTTTACTTTTACTCCGGCTGGGAAGTATGATGTTGGTAGTTCGGTTGAGACGCATGATAACCGAGGTGTACCAAGTCCATGAGGGGACTTTGGTGTGAAGATAGTTCGGCTCAACTCTCTTATGGTTAGCTCGGTCCGAGCATGGAAAACCGAGGTAAGAGACTCCTATGGTTAGCTCGGTTTTGGCATGGAAAACCGAGGTAGGAGGGAGTAGTAAGTGTCTAATCTGGAGATGTTACTTCGGTCCTGAAGTAGTCCGGTCATAAGAAGAACCATCTCACTTGGTTTAAGCAGTGAGGGAGGGTGTTGGAGGATAAGCATTATCTTCCAAGAGTATGAGTTCTAGGAGGACTCTATGCAAGGAGGAGTAATCCTAGAAGGACTCTACACTTGGAGAGGTAAGAATCCTACCAGGATTGTGCCACGTGAAATCTATATAAGCTCATCAATAACACCTTTGGAGAGGTAACACAATTTTGCTCCCTGATTACATTGAGCTTTTGCCTTCTTGTCTTACTTTCTGACTTAGGCATCGGAGAGGTTTCCGGCACACACCCGCCGGCTAGCTCACGTTTGTATTTTCAGGTGATAGAACGACGTCGTATAGAGGAACGAAGACTTGATCAACAGGATTATACGAGAAGGTGTATTTCTTTCCCGTACAAAAAGTTACAAAATGCAACAAACATTTTTCGATACGGCGGGACAAGATAGGACAACAAATTATTGTCAGCATTATTAATTAGTGAGCATTTTCAGCCAAACCTTTAAAATTTGATATGGCAAATTTTTTTAAAGACTTAGAGCATCTCCACCTAAGGTTATGTAAAATATCGTTCAATTCGTCAAAATTGTACTGATTCGTATCCATTCACACCATTCAATCTACTAATCGCAGATTAAATTTTAAATTTTATAATCCGTCTTCGAAACCGCTCTGCTTCATTATATTTAATACATAAATATATTTTTAACTTTTAATGAAATATCAAAGTAAAAATGAGTTGTGAAAGAGATTTAAGATGTGAAATTTGTTACAAATTAATAGTTATATATATATATATATATGTAAAATTAGTTTGTATTATATATACGCAAAATATTATGTAAATTAGTATTATATATTATGAAAATGTTTGATAATTTATTAGAATATTCTTCGATCCGTCCAAAATCACCCAAACCGTGATTTGCCAATCCACCATTCGATTTATAATTTTACTCTCAAACCGTAACGTGCACACCCTTAGACTCCATCCAAACCTTCAAAATTTGGTATATCAAATTTTTTTGAAGACTAAGGTAGCAAATTGGCATATGTCAATTTGACATGAAAACTCTCCATCTGATATGTCAAATCTATTATTCTATTATTTTTTAAATTTTAACTCTTATAGATTACATAGAAGCTTTTTTATTTCAAAAAAAAGCATGAAGTAAGAACATGTCAAAATTGACATAAAGCGGTTATGTCAAATATCACATCAACTGTGCAGTTGATACTTGATGTCAAAATATGGTTGTTAGTGTGCCACGTCATATTTGAAATATCGGATGAAGGTACTCTTAGGTAGTAAATTAGCATATGTCAATTTGACATGAAAGCTCTTCACCCGATATGTCAAATCTATTATTTTATTATTTTTCAAATTTGAACTCTTTTATTTTACATAAAAACTCTTCTATTTCCCAAAAAAAAAATGTATGAAGTAAAAACATATCAAAATTAGCAGAATGTCACATCAATTTTTGACACATTGGGTGAAATTGATATTCGATATCAAAATATAACCATTAAAATATCACATCATATTCGAAATATCGAGTGGAAGTGTTCTCTTATTAGTCAAATTTGATCACCTATGAGAGTGTTGGAAATTGGGCCAGGTATTGGACCCGAATTTGGGCGCCCATGTGGCATAACCCATGGCCCGTTCAAATTATCCATGTAATTTGAATTTGATTTCCTGATTATCCTATTTGTTAGGACAACCCTCTATCTATTTACATCTATCATATCCATAGGAGATATGGATAGATGGTTATATATCTGATTATATATTTGAATTATACAGAATATCATATACGTTATATGTTTTTACTCATAACATTTTTCCTATACTCTCTCTCTAACTCTCTCCCATTAGAACAACGATACAGCCTTTGCACTGTGATCAGAGTGGGTGATACTCATACGGTGTTATCACTCCATTGCTGAGTATTCTTAGTTCGTGGTTGTGAAACACGTGATTTACCCACAAGGTTCTTCGTTTCGAATTCTATCACATAAAGTATGGTTTGAATAATTTTACCTGCTACATTATCTGTATCTAACATTGGTATCAGAGCCTTAAATGGGTATTTTCGTACTTATTTTTTGTACATTAAAATATGTATATAATTATATACACAGTATATGCATGAAAAATTAATATTTTTTCAAACTTTCTCCGATCAACCTGAAATTCACATATATTATAGTACATTTCATGTAGAAGATATCTACAGAGTTTCATGAAAATCTAACGGTTAGATTTCAAGAAAAATGGAGACTCACTTTATATTTTCGAAACTTTGTTTGCATGATGGTTTTACATGCTTCAATTCCAGTCTACAAATCTTGCATATTTAGAATCCTCATTTCGAGACCTTCGAAACCATATATTATTTGTTAGATTTGGACTTACAGTTTATGAGAAAAATCAAACCCTAATTTGGGTTCGTTTTGATTTTTTGGTGGCTTAAGAAAGAAGATGAAATACAGAGTTTCTGCTCTTCCACTCTCATTAGAGAGAGTGTGTGATACACCTCATTATTTGTGTTTGTTAGATGTCGTTTTTAAGACCACCATTGTTTTTATTTTGAAAAATGGAGTCCGACAGTACCAAAATTGGACCAGAAATCACCCTGGGAGGCGGCGCGTGTGCCCCACGCGCTAGCTGACGCCGCCAGCGCTTGCCACGAGCTTGTCACGCATCCCACTAGTGCACACGCGCTGTATGCGTCGCCCACGTGTGCGCTATCCGCGTTATTGTAACAACCCTAACCTCTGATTAATGTTAATGCATGATTAAATAAGCCTAATACGTAATTAAGAAGAAATCCTGAGTTAATTATTTATGCATTGCATTATTTGTGTCTCTATCTGTCTGGTGTAAGAATATCTGTTTGAAATTCTGTTATATTTTGTGAATTGAAGGCCTTATTTGCATCCGATCACGAAATTGACTTAGGGCTGGTTTGGGGTACTCTATTTCAGCCAAAAAGTCAAAAAGTTACTCCAAAATCCAAAAAGATATCACTATTCACCCAAAAAAAAAAAAAAAAAAATATTTTTTTCTGCCCAAAGGACAGACCGAATTGACCAAAGCACGTAGGCGGTGCATATATACGAAATGATTGGGTGTGATTGGCTCACTCACTGCGTTTGGCCTGTGGGGGCTATCACGGGTCCCGTTTTGATAATCTGAACCGTTAAATATGTAGAACTCATCGAGTACTATATGTCTGCAAAAAATCACATTGATCGGATATCGATAACTATATGATCAGATCAGTTATGTAAGACAAATGGATGGTATTATAATTAATGATTGAAAAATAAATATATCTGATCAGATAGCTATCGATATCCGATTAACGTGATTTTTTACAGATATATAGTGTTCGACGAGTTACACACTTTGAACGGTTCAGATTATTAAAATGGGACCCATGATGACCCCCACGAGCCAAACAAAACTGTCCAATGTTTTATACAAAAATTAACCAATCATTTCTAATCCCATTAATACTCAGCCGGTTTATGCAGAGGTGGTACGGCTGGGCCCCACTCCTCTCCAATCATCTCTTACACACCTTTTTTATACAATTTTTTAATACACATTTTTCCATAAAAATCCAAAAAGTTAACCCAAACCTTCATATTTTTTTTTTGTCTTTTTTAGTCTAAAAAGACAAAAAGTGCACTTTTTTAGGATACCCCAAACAAGCCCTTAGTATATGTGTTATTTGAAATTTTTAGAACATTATAGTAGGTTCAATTGAAATTTGATTCAGAACGAATTAATTAGAATAAATTGTACCCATTAGATTAGTGGTAAGCTAATTAATTAATCTTTTTGATCAAGCCTATATAAGGCCACCTCAATACCTCATATAGACTTTTTACACTCTCATTTCCTCTTGCTTGAGTTAAAAAATGTATAGAGAGAGAGAGAGAGAGAGAGAGAGAGAGAGAGAGAGTAAGAGGGAAGTGACTTCAACCAAAAGAATTGCTTGAGAATTTGGAGATTTGGCTAGGAACTTCAATCAATTAACCCTAGAGAGCATAGTTGAGCAACTAAGGTAAGAAATCCAACCCTTAATTGTGTAATTGAGTTAGTTTTTGTAAGAATTCAAGTAAAGGAGATGGAATGAAATTAGAATGAACTAGTATTATAGAATTGTAACTCAAATCATGCATGCATGTATGTATCATAGCATTTTGAGTTGATTCCAAAGAATTTCCACTTGCATGTGTCGAGTTTATTTTAGTTTTGAGAATTCATCTTGTTTTTCCACCAATTTGCCTCATTTGGTCATGTTTTGAAAGCTTGAGCTTGTATCTTTGCATGCATGGTATGTAATGACATGTTTTCCCAATTTCAAGTTTGAGTTTTGAGCAATTGGCATATTTTTGGACCTTGGTTTGGCAAAATGGTCTTCAATTTATGATAATCTACAAGTTTCTAAATGTTTTCTAGAGTTTTGACCCAAAATGATGAGTTTCAAAGTGTTTAATTCTGGAAATTCTAGATTCTGCCTCTCCGCTCGAGCCACAAAACCTACGCTCGAGCGACTACTCTGTGATCTTGCACCTCCGCTTGAGCGACCAAAAGTTAGCTTGAGCGTGAAATGTAAGCTCCCAGAAGTTTACGTGTTTTTGCAGACCGTGTGAGCTACAAAAGTTGCACTCGAGCGAGAACATGAGTCTCATCCTCAAGCGAGCGTCGAGCGAGCATCAAGAGGAAAAATCAAGCAACCAGTACTTTTGCAGAATTTATAGACCGCTCGAGCAACAAAAGTTGCACTCGAGCGACCACACACATTTTGCATATCCACTCAAGCGAAGGAAGTTACGCTCAAGCGGGACCCCTGTTTTCAGCAAGTTTTGTTAAGGGTTCCAAAGTACATTTTGACATCCACATTTCATCCTAGGCATTCATAGGCCATGATCAAGACATAATAATAAGGATAAGAAGTGGAAACACACCAAGATAAGAAATGACTAAGTTAATGTTTCCGGGTGTGTAATTCAGTATATGTTCATTCTGTAACTGTGTAGGTCACGCACCATAAGACGTCTGATTTACCCATTCTGTCTATTGGCTTGGAGCCATCTGTTCATTGTGAGTAATAACTTAGTAAAGTTATGTTCAACCTTACTTATTTTCTGTATAAGGAATAAAATTCGTTCTATGAAATGTTATGTTTGTACTGTGAATGATTGTCCGATTTTAATAAGCATTCAAGGTTCGAGTAAGTTATTTGTTCCTGGTTCAGAAGTTCCTCTATGGAGCTAACAAGTTATCTGTACCCAGCCGGAGGTTCCTTAATGGAACTGACAAGTTATCCGTACCCGGTCTGTTGTAGAACTGACAAGTTATCCATACCTGAGCGGAGGTTCCTTCATGGGACTGACAAGTATGATCTTCGATGCCCCGTATGTGATCTGTTAGCACTAACAGATGTGACATTAAATATGTATTATGATTTCTGCTATTGACTTGAAAAAGAATGTGAATGTAAATTTGTTTATGATATAAATTCTGATTTATGACAATGTTGTGGACATCATCATTCATCAAAATCCTTTACTCCATTATTATTCACTAGGCTCTCGCTCACTATTTATTTATTATGTATGTAGGTGAGCAGGCGCGTGACCAGGCCTAAGTTGCTACCTGGCGAGTTTTGGTGTCAGCCAGCCATCGTGCCTCCTATGGAGGTTCTCTTTTGAGATCTAAGCAAGTTTTTGAGTCTTGGGAATTTCTTTTGTACCTTCGGATGTTTATGTTTTGTTTGAATATGTTTTGGAAAGTTTTGTACATGTGGCTTTAGTGACGTAAGACTAATGTATTTATAACGTCATATATATATATAGAAGTTTGTTTTAAAGACTTCTGACTCACTTACGTAACACAGCTCTATGGACAATGTATATTTCTATATTTGCTTCTGCAACCCCTTATTATATATCATTCTGTTAAGAGACTTTTGGTAATCTAAGGATTACTGGTCGATTACGATGCTAAACCTATAGGGGCGGGTTTGGGTCGTGATAGTTGTCCACCCGCGCGCCATGTGCGCTGCTACATGCGCGCCGAATTGGGCCGAGCTGCCCCACGCCATTTTTCGCACCAACTTGACTGGCTTGGCTGCTAGATGTAAGGCTCTATTTGTTTGTTTTAAAAAATCCATAATTGCTTTAAATGGTCATAAGTAATTCGTTATGGCCTTGTTTTAAGCGTGGTTGGTACAGTTAGACTCAGAATTGCATGTTTTATTTACTGTTAAAATTTCAAAATTTTATGAAAATAAAAGATATTTTTCCTCAAATAATAATTCATTATTTCTGCTTTAAAATGTTTCTGGTGTTGCATGACTAAGTTTCTGGAGCTGAAATTTTTACTGTAGACTACTATAATGGTTTACTATTTACTGATATGATTGTTGCATTTTATCAGATTCTGAAATATTTTTGATTTTATGTGTGTTTATTAATTATTTAAAACTCTAGAAAAATTTCAGAAGTGATGTACTTTCTGTTATGGCATAGTCTGAATATTAAACAAAGCATATTGTTATTTTTTGCCTAGAGTTTGTAATATGTTGTGATTAAAGAAGCATGATTAGTTTTATTCCATTATTAAATGAAATATAGCATGAGTTGATTGTAAATTTACATTAAGATGCTATTGTATGAAATTAATATTTTATGCTTTAGACATGCCATAGTTAGTGGGAGGTTGTTCGATTGAGAGAAATCTTTGTAGATTTACTCCCAAAAACTAATGTTTTGTCTATGAATTAAACTAAATTCTGGATAATTGTCACTTGTGGCGCAAGAAATGATTACGAGCATAATGGATTTTCGATCTTGCGACTTGTGTAATATTATCACTATTTAATTTAGATTTTTGCGGCAAAATTATATTATAATATGCTAATCAAATTAATCTCAATGCGCATTTTTTTCTCTCTCTCTAAATTGACTTAACTTATGGAAGTTAATTTGGTTAACCTAGACTTAATAGAGATGTTCAAATGTAAACAATGTAATCCTATTCTTTAGATGAGCAGAAAGTCTTGGAGACTTTAGGTCAGACCTTAATTATGCCAAAGTAAGGAAACATGACTCAAAGTCGTCATAGTTTTGTTACCTTGTTTGGCGCAATAAAAACTGATGTATGCACTATGGTTAGTGGCATGCTAAATAATTTTGATTGGCGAGTTTGGAGTTGTGAAATGAGTAAGCCCTCAATAGATCTAGATATGATCTTGACTATTGAGCTACACGAATTGACTTTATAATTTGACATGTAATAATATTGCATCATTAGATGAAGCAACATTCAAGAGTCACGTCATCTAAGAAATGCAAGCTTAAATGAGTTAGTCACTAAGTGTAAGACGAGTAGCCAGTATAAACAATGTTTTGCTCTCTACCCAACTGATAGGAGTAAATGGAGCAAAATTCCACGCACTATAATAGTGTGCGTCGAAGTATCACTTGAGGTTAAAATATTAGCGCTTAGAAGCTGCAAAATCTATTAACACTAAGTGAAAAGATTAGCACCTAGTGGCTTAAAAAATCTATTAGCATTGTCAACTTGTCTAAGCCTGAAGACTTACTGTTTCCACACTTGAGTGTGAGACATGAGGAAGTGCTTGTTTGCATGATTTCTTAGCTAGGCTAACGCTTTTGAATGACGTTTACCTCTAAGCGCAAAAGTTGCAGCATAGTAATGAAAAGGTCAAGGCCAACAAGGTTGTTATGACTCTAAGAATTTGACGCATTGCTCATGAAAGCATTGTGTTAAATTAGACTCTTTAGCCTAATTTGTGCTTAAATTACTTCAGGAGCTGTCATAAATTGATAGCTTATTCTCTCCTTCTTGTGGATAATAGAATTAGTTGCAACTAATTATGAAGCGAGAAACAGAGATGGCAAGAGGAGTCTCATCATGTTTCAACTAGATGCAGTAAAGTATATGGAGAATAAAATTGACTTGAAGGTGCAAGAGATTAGCATTTACTAGTTAAATTTGCGACTTTGGCGCACTTGATATCTCCATGACATCCTTTTGTGATCTAGAAAACATGAATTAGTCATGAGTCATTACCTAGTTGGGCCTAAACCTTTACACTTGTCTTTGAGAACTCATATATTAGGATGATTGGAATTAGTTTATGACATTGGTCATGAACCGGTGGCGTATTATACTTAATCATATTAATGAGAAAATGACATGGATGGTTTGAGTAGGCCCACTCGCTTGTGACATCCTGCTCTCATGTAAATGTGTAACTTTATTCGCAATGGTTGCGCACAAGTAAGTAGGAAAGCCGCAGAAAAGCATCTGTATTGGCGCATTTAGTCTACTATGATATTTATGACTGAATATGTGTAAGGATATGATAGCTAGCCCCAATCTCGACACATTTATAGATTATGATACGCATCTTAGTCAAGACTATTTGATCTCCCATAAGTCAAAAGTTTTGAAATGATTTTTGACATTGCACATATAAGGTCGAGATCAATTAGATAAGAGTTTTCGTGCTTTTAGTTTTGACCAAGGTGGCGAGTATCTATTTGAGTTGTTTTTAAAAAGCTCTGTGAAAAGAAATGGATGCTTAGAAAATTGATTATTCCTGGTACTCAGCAACATAATGGTGTAGTAGAGATAAGGAATTAAGTATTGTTATGTTAGAAGGATGATGGCGCAATATGTTTCTCAATTGGGAATTGCACTTTAGTTTGTTGCATGTGTCCTTAACTAAGTGCCCTCTATATCAGGTTTTACACTCTATTTAAATAATGGGTTAGCAGAGAGCCATTTGTGTGCGATCTGTAAGCATCAAGCAGCTTATCTTTATTTTACTTCTTATAAGGTTGCGAAGTAAAGACCTAGAGTTCAATAGCGCATTATTGTATGCTGTATTGTAAACACTTAGGATCATGTGGCGCATTATTGTATGCTGTCATGTAAACCCTCCGAGTCATGTGCTTATAGGTAAGCAGCTCTATGGTAGTGTAACTAAGTCATATAAAGTTTTTTTAGTAAAATGTAAATAAAGTTTTGGAACTCTATAAGATAGAGAATTCTAAGTATAGCGCTTTATGTAGTCTAAGTGAGAATGGAAAGAAATTTCCAATATCCTAAGGACAATGAGAGCGATGTGCTTACTAGTGGATTACTCCATTAGAGAAAAATACTCTACATTCTTAGTTGCGTAGTGGCGAATGTGAAAATTTTCTACGTCATCACTAGGTGATTTGTAGCGATCCTAATTTTCTTAAGTTAGTTATTAATATTATTATGATTATTATTATCTTATCTTATTTTTGGCTTTATTAATTTTGTGGTCACATGAGAATTTAATGTGATATTTAATAAATTTAATATTATAATTAATTAATTTAATGTGTTATTTAATTAATTTAATGTGGTATTTAATGAATTTAATGTGTTATTCAATTAATCCACATATATTTATATTTGTTATAAAAAAAGAGATGTTATATATATATATATATATATTTAATCTTATATTTATATATATTACAATTATATGTAGTATATAATATAATATATTATAATAGCCATATTAGATTAGGATAGGAAATTAGGTTATTATATATATATATATTATATAAGTAATGATAAGAAAATAAAGATTAGAAAAGTGAGAGAGAGAGAGAGAGAGAGAAATCAAAATAGAGAGTGTTGTGCTGTGTGCCGTAAAAAGAGGAGAATTAGGGTTAAGATTTTGTTTTGGTGGCTCTATTAATTCTCCAAAGATTTCTTTGATCTTCAAAATAATATTATGAGTACAAAATCCACTTCCCTTAATTTGTATTTAATTCGCTGTTTTTATTTATTTATTTTTATTTAATTGATGTTAGTTTGATTTTATATTTACCCAAAGATGATAGATTGATTTTAATTATTTTGATTAGTTGTGTAGGTAAAGTTTAAGGTTTTTAGATGATTGATTTATTTTAATTATTTTGTTTAGTTGTGTATGTCAAATTTAGGATTTTTATATAGATTTATGTTATTGTTGTAATCACACTCATGGTTATATGAAATTTAAAATTAATTAGGAACCCATAGATAAATTCCTTATACTCCACCATGACTCCATGAATTGTTGTTTTATTTGAGTGATAGTGAGAAAGAGTGTATAAAAAAAAGTGAGGATTATGAGATTTATTTGAATGCCTTAGGCTCGGCATTGTTATGTTTATTCTCATGTGTGAGATGTTGTGTATATATATATTGTTGCCTCGTTCTCATGAGTAGACGAGTGCTTTGATTTGCGCGCGTACGTCTATGCTAACCATCCGGGGAGTGTGAGTCAAACTCGGGACGATATCCCCATGCAAGTTTGGCTTTGGAGCGGTGTTAGATATACGGGAGGCACATGGGATATATGTGTAAGCCGGAAGGGGAGGGCCAAAGTGGTGAAGTTAAGGTACAAAAATTTAATTATGAGTTTATTGATTTGTACATCTTGAAAAATAGTAATCGACCTCAATAAAATATGAAATTTGAGCAGAGACATGTATACGTGATTTTGGACAACTTTTGTGTTGTAGCTTTTTATTAAAAAGATCGATTAGAACTTATAATCGGATGACCTTGGTTATTATCGGTTTGATTCATTTTGATAATGCAGATTTTATAGGCTGTTTTAACCCACGAAACGAGCTTATTTTTATTGGTTTCGCGTAAACTAAAGTAAAACATTATTCTGCACACTTTTCATGTTTTGAACTTTTTCGAAAAAAATCATCTTAGGGCAGTTTTTGTTCATTTTTAGTTTCAGATTTTTCGATTGAATTCCATCTAGATTTTTAAATCAAGTTTTTCTCTTAACCTGTTCAGTTTCTGTTAAATTCGTTCACGCTGTCTTTTAGGAAATTTGATTCTATACAACTTTCATTCTTTGAGTTTTGGTCAATTCAAATTATTTAAGCAGGAAACGGTGCATTTTTATATGTATTCAGCAAGTTACTTATGATTAATTTATACTAACATTATTTTTTTTGCAGGATGGTGGGTTTTACTAACTTTTTTTGCAGGGCTGACCCACCATAGTTCTATTTCTGTTTTGTTTATGTTATAATAAATTTATATTTCGTTGTATACGGACAAGAAACTAAATGCCACCGTATCTCAAGAAAATACCCATTCGTCTCGGTGCGGTTGGAACTACTTGTCTTATCCTGTAATAAGAATAAATGTATTTTTGTTTGTGTCTGGTGGACACATGAGTGTTAGATCTTGTACTCATACCAGTATACCTATATACTGACCCGTTTTGTCTCTTGACAACTCAGGTGTGTTCTGTTTGAGTGCAGCCGAACTTCCTTTGCAGGATTAGTAGAGGCTTTGGTGGTGACAAGAAATAACTGTGATCGTAAGACATGTCGTTTGGAGTTCTTTTATTTTTCTTGAGCTTAGGGTTGATACTAATTTATATATTTATTATTTTTTTTTAATAACTTTAGTATTGGAATAATTTGGCATGGTTTGTAACCGTACTTTATTTAAGTTGTTTTAACTATTTATTGTTACCTTGATGTTGAGGTATTGGTCAGTTATGAATTTATGGTGGATGATTTGGTTTGCGTTTAGTTTTTTTTTTTTTTTTTGTTTCACCCCTAGGATTTGGATGATGGAATATTGATTGGGGTTAGTCCTAATATAATATTTAATTGTCCAAATTTTGGGGCGTGACATGATTGAGAGGGAAACATTCACAATTTTTCCGCAAGATGATAAAGAGCCTAGGATAATGCCAAAGGCTCTAGTCCCATGTTTTTAGAAAGTGGATCAATGTTGCACAGTTTAAAACAAAGTCTTTGAGGATTAACCATTTCTAGGATTTGATTGACTTTCCATTATGACGCAAAACTGTTCTAAAGTTATGCGCTATTAGAATAGTCTCTTTTTGAGGCATAAGGCTTGCTAGATATCAAAAAGTCGCACCATTGAGGAAAGTGTAGACCATGAGAAGACTTCCTCCTGGGGAGTGAGGTTACTTTGACTTAGGCTATGATTAACATGAGTTCGAAACTTTGATTTGTGGACCCAACTTCTCGTTGGAGAATTGGATAAGTAGATCCGTAAGGATTTACCTTCTGCTTTTATAGTAAAATGTTAGGAGCGCAAAAAGATTGCTAGTTCTAATAAATATTTTACGGTCTAAAACAGTTATCCAAATAGTAGTTCTTAGATTTCGTCTAGCCATGATAGGCCAACAATGATCAATGAAGACCACTGAGTCATAATCAATGGTCCAAAATAAGTTTTTCCTTAGTCATTATGAGCCAGGAATTTATAAGGTTGTTGCCACCTAGGGTTGGCAGTCCTCTGTTTTAGACATGATAGACATGGGTGATACAATTTATATGCTCGGATGTACGTTCCTTAGAGATTGTTCTTGGAGTATTCTCGATTTGTCTTTGATGACTTACATAAGGAATATCCTAGAATGATTCTAGATGCGAAATCACAAACCCATTGACTTACCTATCGGTAAAAGCTAGAGTCTTAGCTATTGAGCGAATCCTCGGATTGTCTTTGGGGAAACAGATGACCCATATTCCTTGATCTTTCGTTGTGGGTGCCTGAAGTACGCTATGTGAGCGTATTCGGCATAACGAGTGTTATCTTTTGTAAATGATCAACTAAGTAGTTTAGACATTGACCTTGCTCATTAGACTGTGGATAGGATGTTTTACTGGTAATGTATATATTTTCCCTTTATAAGGTTCAACGCGCTTATTGGACGCATCTTGAATTAATGCAAATTGGTCACCAAAATATATTTAGAGAGGTAATTGTGCAAGAAGTAGTGATCTTGAACCACTTCATATGAAATGCATATGATGGATTCTGTTGTATATGCTTATCGCAAAAGGTAATGATAGGACTTATGCTTGGAATCTAGAATTACGCAGACTATGGTCATGTTTTTAAAATCGATCACTTATTTGTTGTGAGATGATGGGATGTTGATACTATTATGATTTGTGTCATAATGATTAGTAGATGATAATATCAGCAGGCAAAATTGGCTCACTCACACGAGCAATCATTTTTGGCGCTTGGGAGCAAGCAAGGATAAGACTAGTAATTTAATTTTATTTAGAGCCAAGAAAGGTTTAAATTATCCACTAAGTGTCACTTGGGAAGTGGGTTGGCTTTTGAGCTTTTTGGCTATTTTAGCCTGGGGCAAAAAAGCCTAGTTTGGGAAGGGCTTTTGGCTTTTTTGACTTTTTTGTGAGAAAAAGAATGTAATGATTATGTATTGGATGTGATGTTTTGTCTTATTGGGTTAAAAAGCCTATTTTGTTTTTTGTGGCTATTTTAGCCAAAATAGCCCAAAAAGTCTCTTCCCAAACAGAGGCTATGTATGTCGCCTTGGTTACAACCAAGATGAGGTCATGTTAAACACCAAACATACATGTTAGTACCCACTTTCCATGTTATGCCTGTTATAATTAGCCAAATGCGAGATCTCATTTGGTGCCTAGAAGGCAAGCTAATAGAGAATTCAAGTTAGGCGCTAGAAAGCAACTAGACTAAGATCTGTACGGTGTATCGAGTATAATGTCACTCTTTGGAAGAGTTACTCTATCGTAGCATGTGTTCATACTACATGTGGCTTAGCGACCGAGTAATGATGTGAAATAATGGATCTATGTTTCCTCACCATGTAAATCTTACGTATCATTATTTATATAACTCTTACTTATGTATCCTTTTGTGACCTTTGACTATGTCATAAGGTAAGGGGTTGATGTTTTGCTACTATGGTATGTTGCCTGCATTCATGTATGATTCGGCTTTAAGGGACATCACTGGGAAAGCGGTCAATCCTAAACTAAATGGCATGAGAACGAAGGAAAGATCATCTAGTATTACATCATTGTTATATATTCACTGCCGACAACTTACATCGCTCTGTATGAGAGGCAGATTGAGTGTGAATATATTGCAAGAATTAAGAGGGTCAAACATGCTCTTTTTGAGGGATTAGAGATGTTTTTTTTTGGACCGGTGTAATTAGATGGGTCTGGGGTATATGAGACACTATTTCTATTCTTTTTTGGTTGATGTCCGTATGGTGTATACAGGTGTTTCTCAGGGCTCGCACAGTTCATTGGCTAGTATGGGATTGTTCAATATTTTGAGAGATTGAAATAGAGATATGGCAGTGTCATGCCAACTCATGTGCAAGTGGAAGATGTTGGAAATTGGACCAGGTATTGGACCCGAATTTGGGCACCCATGTGGCATGACCCATGACCCATTCAAATTACCCATGCAATTTGAATTTGATTTTTTAATTATCCTATTTGTTAGGATAACCCTCTATCTATTTACATCTATCATATACATAGGAGATATGAATAGATGGTTACATATCTAATTATATATCTGAATTATACAAAATATCAGATACGTTATGTGTTTTTTACCGATAGCATTTTTTTCATACTCTCTAACTCTCTCCCATTATAATAACGATGCAGCCTTTGCACTGTGATTAGAGTGGGTGATACTCATATTGTGGTATCACTTCATTGCTGAGTGTTCTTAGTTCGTGGTTGTGAAACACATGATTTAGCCACAAGATTCTTCGTTTTGAATTCTATGACATAAAGTATAGTTTGAATATTTTTACCCGCTGCGTTATCTGTACCTAACAAAGAGAAAGACAAGTAAACAATCTTCAAATGCCACCATACCCTCAAAATGTTGCAACCTCAATTTCTTGCCCCACTAGGTTACATTAAAATATAGGAATTGAACATTGACAGAAAAAATAAAATAAAATTGAGGAGATAATAAATCAATCATAGAATGACAATCCAAATATATATATATAATAATAATAATTGTAATAGTAATTAATCCTAAGATCATGATGATAGTGAATTAAATAAAATTTTTAATTTCATCTATCATACAATTGACAAGACTTTAAAATTGATATTAGTAAAAAAGAAGAAAAAAAACAATCTCAATTTCGTTTAATTATACAAGAACTCAATGTTTTTTTTTTTCAAATGTCAATTTGGAATTTTTTTTATTATTATTTTTTTTTTCTATCTGTATTAAATAGAACATGTTGAGCGATAAAATGCCGCTAAACAAACAATTAACTAATACCAACTCTTTTCTTGCTGCTCCCGTAAAACGAGGCGAGTTTGGATCATTACTTGGCAGCCACGTAATAGAGATTTAGCGGCTCGTGGGACCAATCGTAAAATTAATATGGTACACGTGTAAGACCATGGATTAAAAATTGAGGAAAATGTTGAAAAATTGGTCCACAATCCCCAATTATGTGCATGGAGATCAGGATGATTGTGTAGACTTTTGAAAGAGAAATTGGATTTTGATATACTGTGATGAAAAGTACACTTTGTACAGATATAAAAGTACAGCTCACATAATTTTGCAATCATCTCCTAATTAATCATACACAATTAAAGCATAAACAAGTCTAGATCTCATGACACGACTTACCCAAATAATCCAGTTGTCAAAGAGGCAAATTTGGAGACGAGACATCTATTTCTTGATTTTTAAGGTCAAGTTTGGTAAATTATCAAAAAATTATTCACAAAATTAAAAAATTATTATTATTTATCAAAATTTAAAAATTATAACTGCACAACTCTCAATTCTAATTTTTCTCTACACACAAATTTATACAATTTTTTAATATATATTTTTTTATAAAAAGTCAAAAAGTTAACCCAAACATCTATTTTTTTTCCTTAATTTTTTAATCCAAAAAGACAAAAAGTACACTTATTTATAACACCCCAAACAACCCCTAATTTTCAAAAGTTTCTCCCACACTTAGGTGGTGTTTGGTTATCATTTTAGGCTAAATAATTACAAAAAAATAAAAAAATAAAAAGAGTCAAAAAAATTACAAAAAGTCAAAAATCACAAAAAGATAAAAAAAAAATTCACTATTCCAAAGCTAAAAAGCCAAAAAAGCCAATCAAAAATACTAAACGAACAAATAAGTTCCAGGCTAAAAAAGTAAAAAAGCCAAAAAGTCAATTAAAAAATTCATTGCCAAATGAAGGCTTAACAAAATTGATTACTAATAACTGGTTTGGCATGTTATAAAAAATATAAAAAGTCAAAAAATTATTAAAAAATAAAAAAAGTTATCACTATTCATAAATTAAAAATATATAAAAAAAAAATTAATTTATACAAAAAAAGTACAATCTAACTTTACACAAGTGATGGTACTGAAGTGACGAGGAAAATTACACAGGTGCACTGTGATGATACAAATTACAAATTAGATATATATATTCATTAGGTTGAAGGGTACTGTTGGGCCCGTGAGGGCTCACCACAGGTTCAATTTCGATAATCCGAACCATCTAATGTGTAGAACTCGTCGAGTACTATATATCTGTAAAAAAATCAAGTTGATCGGATATAGATAGCTATGTGATCAAATTAGATTTTTGCCAACCGTTTATTTTTCACCGTCATTTTTTTCATACAAAACTGTTTTGATCAGATAGTTATTGATATCCGATCAACATGATTTTTTACAAGCATATAATACTCGACGAGTTCTACACATTGACGGTTCCAATTATCAAAACGAGAGCTGTGGTGGGCCCCCACAGGCCAAATAACACCGTCGCCCGATCTTAGATCTTGAGCAATTTGCTCTACACTTGTTTCACCTTGCCGTCGACTTCTGGACAATCCAAGTCAGTAGGCAATTCATTATAGTAGGGGCAAAATGGTAATTTTACTATTTTAATATACATTTTTTTGTAAAAAAATTAAAAAGTTATCTCAAACAATCATATTTTTTTCCACTACTTTTCAGTCTAAAAAGTCAAAATACATTTAAAACATCCCAAACAATCCAAGTATTTGAAAATTTATTGTACAAAAATAAGTCTAAAAAAGTTATTATTCTATCCTCTCATAATGACATCTTGATTACCTATCTATCTAATAATGGCCCATTTAAAAATATATTATTTTAATTGATTATTTTATTTTATTTTATTTTATTTTGATTATTTTAGCCTAATTAAAAAAATTATGTTTAGATGATAATTGATTTTTTCATAGTTGATTTGATGATTATGAGAAAAAAAAATTAAATAATTATAAATTAAATGTGATATTTTATCTTATTGACTATTTTAATTTATTTTATCTTTATTAACTATTTAACCTAAATAACCTCCAGCCAAACAAGGTCAATAGAAAATTATATATTTACATGATCTAAAAAATAAGATAAATAATAAATAAACCGTAAAATATCATTGATTAGCCATACAATTACTTGAATTACTTGAACTGTAAATTCCAAACTTGTATGATAATTTATGAGTTTAAAGAGTCTGAGAGGTTAATAATAATAATAATAATAATAATAATCTAATAAATAGTAAAAAATGTATGTCACAAAATATATGAAGTGTACCTAAGTTTATTCAAACACTCAACTATTAAGAAATTAAGAGTCTATGAAGTAATTAATAATATCACAAATATATTTTTACCCTTAATTTATGTGAGAATTAAAAATGGTCACAATGACATGGCAATGATTAATTTTTGATAACATGTAAAATATGATTAATTTAATGTCTAATGCTATGATTACTTTCGTTCTCGAAAAAAAAAATGAATGTGGGTCCGCAAGCAAAAGTTGATCTTAGCCGTCAAATAAGAGATATATATGTAGATTGGATAAATAAATTTAAACAAAAATGATTTGTCCCCCTAAAAACAATCCCCCTAATCCCCCTAATTTCCTTTTTTGGAAAACTGTTTTCTTTTCTTTTTTTGTTTTCTTTTTTTTTTTTTTTTTTTTTTTTTTTTTACTTGATTAGGTAATTCGGGGGATTCGGGTTCCCCCAATTCGGGGGACATATCACTGCTGAAATTTAAAATAAAATAAAATAGTACAAATTATAAATATACTCTTTGAGATTTGATTAAAATACAAATCGTCTCTTATAGTTTTGAAAATTACATTCTACCTCTTGAAATTTTTAATTTCATAACAAATCGTCCATTTTATTAACAAATCATAAAATTAATTAACAATTTTTAATGATATTAAAAATATATTTTAATTAATAATTTAAATAATTTTATTATTGTATAGGAATGTAATTATCAATTTTATTTTTTTAATTAATTTTATTAAATAAAAAATTTTAGTAAGAGAGTATTTGTAATTTTTTAAATTATATAAGATAATTTATATTTTAAGCAAAGAGTTGTGATTGGGAGCCCGAAAATGGGACTCCCCGAATGTCCCTAATTTTTTTTTTTTTTTTCAGCAGAAGAAGGGAAAAGACGAAGAAGAGAAAGAGGGAGAGGGGAGGAGGGGAGGGGAAGGAAGGACTGGAGGGGGCCTAAAAAATGGAGGAGGAGGGGGCGGAGGCGAGGCAGACGCGATCGGCGGAGGCGACGCGACCGGCGGCGATCTGCTTCCCCTCTCTCTCTTTCTCTTTCTCTCTCTCTCCATCTCCCTCTCTTTCTCTCCCTCTTCCTCTTCCTCTTCCTCTGCAATCGAAAATGGCGAAAAAAAAAAAAAAAAACTAATGCCCAAAACGACATCGTTTTGGACATTAGAGACATTCGGAGCACGGAAATTCGGGCACTAAATCATTTTTCTTTAAGCAAATTTGAAGGTGGTATTTCTAATTTACCTAATAAAATAAGAGGGAGAGAGAATGGTGGACCAATTCTACGAAAGTGACACGTGGAAAGTAAGAAAAAAAAGGTGGGACGCTCTTTGGTGCTCTGTGAAGTAGCCTTGGAACGTCCTAGAAACTTAACGCTTGAGTAACGCATCTTCAATAAAAGCATTAAAAAAAAATTCGATGAATTGAAAATTGCCACCTGTATTTTACGGTGTCGTGTTATGATGACGTGGCTTTTGTTTTTGGGTTTCCCTTAAATTTAGCTAAGTGAGCTATCACATTTTACCGACCAAAGAAAAGCTGTTCAGGACCAAAATAATTATTGCAAATGGATTAAAAAAAAAAAAATTAAAAACAACTTAAATCCCTATTTTTATTTTTTTATTGTTCAACTGTTAACTTTCATTCAATTAATTGAAAAAAAAAATACCATATAACACCACGTGTAATTGTTATATTTTTGCCGCTTGGCACCAAGTAGTATTTTCAATCAAATTATCGAGTGAAAATTCCATTTTACCAACCAAAGAAAAGCTGTTCAAGTCCAAAAAAAAATTGTTGCAAATTGATAGAAAAAATAATTAAAAAACAACTTAAATCCCTTAATTTTTTTTTCTTTTTTTCATTATTGTTCAACTGTTAACTTTCATTCGACTAATTGATGAAAAATACCATATAACACTATGTAATGGTTATGAAAAATACTTGCAACCTCATTTTGAAGAACTTTCATGACCCTCAAATGATTGTGATTGGTCATGTTTTTTTTTTTTTTTTTTTTTTTTTTTTTTTTTTTTTTTTTTGCTATCTCTCTGACACATGTGGGTGAGAGTCGTGCAGGTGGAGTGTTTATGGGTCTGTATCATTTCTGAATGGTTATATTCTTGCCACTTGGCACCAACTAGTATTTTCAATCAATTTATTGAGTGAAAATTACATTTTACCAACCAAAGAAAAAAAAATTATTGCAAATTGATTAAAAAAAAAAAAAAATTAAAAAGCAACTTAAATCCCTAAATTTTTTTTTTTTTCATTATTGTTCAACTGTTAACTTTCTTTCAATTAATTGACGAAAAATACCGTATAACACCACGTGTAATCGTTATATTCTTGCCACTTGGCACCAAATAGCATTTTCAATCAATTTATTGAGTGAAAATTAGGAATTGAACAATATTGGAATAAACTAAATTGAAAATATATATATATATATATATTCAATTTAACGATCAAAAGTAAGAAGACTAATGCTATACAAATAAAAAATTTATACATAATTTTGATATATAATAATGATATTATTATTGTAGACCTTTAACTTCAATCAACACTTTGGGGAGTAAAATGTAATTTACCTTTTTTAATTAGGATATCAAATTCTATTTAATTCTTTACTTTGATTAAGGAGGTTCTATGTTACTTATCTAATAAAGTTTTTATTATTATTATTATTATTGGGTGTTGGGTGGCATTATAGAAATCAAATTTTTTTTTTTTTTTTTTATCTTTTGAGTTTTTCAGACTTTAATGGAATGAGTAATAGTTTCATGTGGGCACCACGAAAATAAATACAGGAACTTAAAACTTGCTAAGGTAATGAAAATAATAATTTGATTATTGTCAAATGAGTAAATATATGTAAATAAAAATAATAATACAAAATTTGCATATGAAATAACATTATTGATTTTAGGTCCTACTACTTTAAAATAAAAAAATATATATTAAAAAAAACAACCCAAAATAATTTATAAATTAAAAATATCATAGGAAACATTTGAGGAAGGACAATAGATAGTGGCATAATGAATATTGGCTAGGGCCAATTTGTAATTTTGCATGGGCTCAATTATTAGCACCTTTGAACCAGATTCTAGCCTGACATGTCCTTTTCAATTGGAAACCCCTATAAATTTCCCTTTTCATTTTGAACTTCCACCAACTAAAATTTTGAAAATCAAAGTCACTTCCAAAGCTCAAACCTCCCTCATTATCTCTCAACCTCTTGTTCCCCTAAAAATGGCAGTGCTAAACCTAGCAGAGAATACACTGAAACCAAACAGACCACAATTCTATCTCCAAAGAGCAAATGTAACATCTTTATGGGCTTTTCTTTTATCCATTTTCATCTACATTTCCATCTTCTATAGCTTCAACCTGTCTCCTTCCACCCTCCTCAACACTACCAAGTTCTGGTTTTTCATTTCCAACACTCTCATTCTCATCATTGCTGCAGATTTCGGTGCATTCTCTTCATCAAAAACACAATCCAACCTCTACGAAGACTATGTGAAGAAAAGCCGAGCAAATAGCTTTCCATCATTTGAATCACAATACCGGGAAATTGTCGAGACAAGCACTGCACAACAAAAGGGAGAGAGTTCACAAGAAAGTCCAGAGAAAATCAAAGAGGTGGTTGTTGTTCACAAGAGCGAATTCCAAGAAAATAAATTGGAAAATTTCATAAAGAATGATTTGGAAAGGTCTAGTGACAATTTCCAAGAAAAGATACCGAAATTCAGTCCAGAAGTTGACAATGAAGCTCAAGAGGAAAAGAAAAATGAAGCAAGATGTGTTCATAGCATGTCGAACAGAGATATTCCAGCCATCAACAATGAAAACAAGATTATTCTAGGCAAGTCAGAGAATGAAAAGAAAGAAGAAAATGAGTTTTCAACCATGTCAGATGAAGACCTTAAGAGAAGAGTTGAGGAGTTCATTCAAAGATCTAACAGGCAAATTCGGCTCCAAGCGGTTCAATATCGGATCTGCCAAAGTTAGGGAGTTAACCAGATGTGGAAAAATGAAGAGAAAGTAGACTTTACAAATGCACTTATATCAGTTGTCTTCTTTCTTATGTTTTTTGTTTGCATCTTGTCTTGTACTTTGTTGTCCTTCTATAGTGATAAGTGTAAATGCCGTGGAGTTCTGTAGTGAGAATTTTCTTTTTTTATCACTTACAATCATGAATAAGAACAACTCACAGTGGAGTTTCACCAATAGAGAAAGTTGTGCTCTAGAATACTAAATACGGATCCTCCTAATCCTTAGAGCGCTGTTTGGTAAAATTTATTAGTAGCTTAAAAAAAATATCAAATTTAATTTTTAAAAAGTTGGTTTTTTAAACTTATTTTGAGCTAAAAAATAACCGAATCAAATCAAGCCTTGAAGTCCCATCATATTTTGAGCTAAAAAATAAATAGGCTAAAAACATAACAAACACTAGACTTCGCTAAAAACATAACAAATACTAGACTTCGCTAAAGTACGGTAGCCTACAACACAATTTCTCTATCGCTTATTGCAATGTAAATGGAATATTTATAACCTTTTTTTTCTAAACTTTTAAAATTTTGTGCTAAACCGTTTTATGTAACTTTTGCTTATATCTTATGCCGTAAACAAAAAATTAAAAACTAAAAAGCTAATTAAATTGAAGTTTGGAGAATAATGCTTTCAGAGTGTTGATTATTGATTTTTAACCTAGAATAAACTACACTAAACAGGCCCATCGCTTATTCAATGTGTGTAATTTTGTGAATTATTGCATTGAATGTATATATAAGAGCCAGCAGTAAAAAAAATTAAAATAAAAAAAAAAAAAGAGCAGCAGCAGCAGGGGGTAGAGGAAGAGGAAAAAGATGAAGATGAAGCAGCAGGAGGAGGCCATTTTTTTTGTTTACAGTTTGACAATCTTTTGGTGGGTTAATGTGTTGAGATAAACCAATTCGTAATGGATGATTTCAGGTGATTCTCTACAAATGATAAGTGCAACTGTTTCCAAACAGTATACCAATATGCCAAGTTATGAAGAAACTAGAGCTACCATAGCTCATGTAGGTTTGCTGCTTTTACCTCCTCAGTACTCCTGAATTCTAATCACCAGAAGCTTCATATTGCAGAGTAAAAAAATCAAATAAATAAAGGTTTAATCCCGACCCTATCATCCAAAATCAATGAAATTTTCGAAATAAGATCAATTAGCTAAGTTCTGCACTCTCCCAACAGATATAACCCAAAAATATTTCAAAACAGTCAGATTTCGAAGGTCCAAGTTCAAACACACACACTCACACATAATGTATGCAGCATAAATACATGAGCATGTGTGTCACCAAGAAACAATTGCTTGCAGCAGTTACTGATAACAAACCAGATAAGTGTCTTACTTGATCGGTTGTGACGAAGATGGATGGTAATTGAAGCTGCTTCCTCTATTCCTTTAGTGATAGTAGTGAAATTTGTTCTTCGATGGAGCAACCAACATGACATGATGTTCGGCAAGAAAAGGGGATGAGAATGAGACCAAGGCCACGCTGTTCCATGGGGGAAGGGGAAGAGCGTCTAGTGCTCCGATACTCCACTGCATCTTGGAGAATGATATTTCCTTGCTTATCAATGCAGTAGAATGTGCCCAAGAAGAATCGTCCGTCACTGATCCCCACCAGCATTTGCCGAAACAGCAGTTTCTTGACACGTGCCACAAGACTCGAGCCATTTAGGTTAGATCCATCGGAACTTCCTGCCTGATTTAAGGATGTCTGTTCTTGTTGTTCAGTGTCCATTTTACTTGAACCAATGGTAATCGAGTCTATGGAAAAAGAAAACCAGAATGTGTAATTTGCTGCAACTCACACCCTGCAGACAGAAAACCAACCCCTCGAGTTTATGAAGAAAAGAAGAAGAAATCAACACCCGTTAACTTCCACAAACACTACTAAACTTTTTTGAGATGGCTAAAATCAATGCCAAACAGTCCTGCCAAATGGTATGTTTAAATTGCACATTCTTGATATGGAATCAGCAGTGGCACGTAGGCCCTTTATCCCCAACCCCAAACAAGCGCACCAAAAACTTGAAAGACAGAAAGCACTCAATCTTGCGATAATCTACGTTCAGTTACTTTGTAGTTCACTAGACCAGACTGTAGCAAATCGAAATACATGCAAAAGGCATACCTTAACAGAAAACAGAGTGCATTAATTCAAGGAAGCTTGACTTTATTTTTATCATTGTGCACTGTGCCGTCTGTTTTTGTGTGCCTTGTTTTCAGGGCAACATCATTTCCTTCAAATTACCAAACCAAACCAAGCCTTAAATCTCATCAAATGGGATTGGCTACATGAATCATTTTTTTCCACCCGACTCTATCAACGGCCATTTGGTTAGTCAAATTAAAAAATTCATATCTATACTTACTATACTAGCCCATGTCAATGTAGGTCTGCCCTTTCCCCTAACACTTCCATCTACCGTTACTGTATCGCATCTCTTCACTTCTGCCTCTGTTGGTCTCTGTTGTATATGACCAAACCATCTCAATCTATTCTCTCTCAGCTTATCTTCTATTGATGCTACTCCTACCTATTCACGAATATACTCATTTCTAACTTTGTCTTTTTTAGTTTTGCCAGACATCCACCTTAGCATCCTCATCTCAGCAATACTCATATTATCTATATGTTGTTTCTTAATTGCCCAACATTCCGTCCCATACAATATTATTGGTCTAATAGCCGTTCTATATAACTTTCTTTTTAGTCTAGTGGATACTTGTTTATAGCATAGTACCCTAGATGCACTCCACTTAAGCCACCCCGCCTCAATTCTATAGATCACATCTGCTCCAATCTCCATAGCTATTGTGATAATCGATCTTAAATAACAAAAATGTTCACTCTTAAGTAGCTCTTGGTCCTCAATTTTCACATTTAGGGTGTTTGGGAAGACGGTTGGGCTAAAATACCCACTAAAAGATAAAATAAACTAAAATAGTTATGGATACTTGTATCAAGCCCAATACGCGGCAAGCCTTACAAGTGCCATATCGCCAAAATCCCACCCACGTGGCAGACCAATAAGGCACCACGTGGGCATGTCATATGTTTGATACATAGCTAGCCCTATGGGCAGTGTGTGCCAAGGCACCACGCAAAACCAAGACTATATGCTTAGCCTAAACGAAAGCATACATATAAGCCCAAATATATCTAAACATGAAGAGCCCTGCAACAGGAAGTACCATGACCCTGCATGGCCCATGGTCCTTTATAGCTCGCTTCAAGACCAAACAACAATATAATCAGCCCCCGATTCACTTGGACTTGGATTGATAAACATTGGCTCCTGTAACATTGAAATAGGCCTACGGCCCCATTCTCCTACTTGGTCACTTGGAAGCAAGCCCTTCTCCTAAATATTGAGATAGGCCCGCGGCCCATTCTCCTACTTGGTCGCTTGGAAGCGAGCCCCTAGCTCTCCTAAACACCCAGGTGGGCCCTAGCCCATTTACCTACTTGGATGCCTGGGTTGGGAGCAGGACCCAGGCACCACTGCTCGGGATCATCAAAGGATATTGGACTGGCGGCTGAGGTCATATGGGATCGTCGAGATGGTTGTCTTATTGCTAAGACAACTCCATCTCGACTAGGCTTCGGGTAGAGGCAATAACCACCTTACATTCATGTCATCCGATGCATATACGAAACATTACTTTCCGCCTGTCATGAGATGTTACTCTCCGCCTGCCGTCAAGCCACAAACGGCAGAAGGGCTTATATCACTCCTGGCAAAGTTAAGGAGAACGAGCCACCTGTTCAACAGTTTGCTTGGGCTCCAATACTCTTGTGGCCTATATAACGTATCGTATATGCAGCAAGACACAACAACAACACAACTCCATAATTCTAACACACTAAGTCCCACATTTAAACATCCCCTCTCACACTCTACATCAGTTTTTAAGGTCCATCGCTGCCAACCTCTCCCTCTCCAAGTTTGCCTCAACCTCCTCCTCTCTACGTCCAGTGATCTCAGGCCATTGAAGTGTCCGCCATCTTCCTAGACTACCCCTAACCACACCTCTCACCCACAATAGCCAATGAGACAAAATATCACATCCAATCCATAATCATTTTACTTTTTCTATCACAACCATCAAATTAACTATAAAAAAAAAAACAACCAACTTCCCAAACACAACTTTTTTAGCCAGACTAAAATAGTCAAAAAGCCAAATAGCCAACTTCCCAAACATTGCCATTGTTATTTTTACTAATACTAAAATTACACTTCACGTACTCTGTCTTAATTCTACTTATCCTAAATATTTTAGATTCAAATGCTTCTCTCCAAATCTCCACCTTAGTGTTAACTTCTTCTTTAGTCTCATCTACTAACACGATATCATCTACAAAAAGTATACACAATGGCATATCATCCTGAACATTTCTCGTTAACTCATCTATAACTAAAATAAAAAGATAAAGACTCAAGGTTGATCCTTGGTGCAACCACATAGTAATTAGAAATTCACTTGTCTCTCCAGCCGGCGATCTAATAGTGGTTACCACACTTCCATACTGGTCCTTCGAATTAATGAATTAAAAATGGCTATTGGTATTAGCTCCTCACTGTTTCTATAAAGATCTCTGGTTTAATTCATAAAGCTGCAAACACATAATCAAAACCCAAAATCAACAGTGTACAAATTGTTATATTATTATGAATTTTAAGACCTTAATATTGTGTTTGGTTCATAGATTTTGAGAGGGATTTTGAAAAGGGAATAGAAAAGGTAGGTGAAATACGAATAAAATATACTTACATTTTATCTAATTTCACACACACTTTTTCCTTTCCCTTTCTAAATCTCTCCCCAAATCCAGGAACCAAATACAACCTAACTGTTTTGGGTTAATTTATGAAGACCTTACCAGACAAGTTTGCTTGGATTGACAGGAATTCAGCTCAAAAAACACAGGTTGCAAGAGTTCAAATGCAAATTTGAAACAACTAGAAGAATAACTTGGCTCACATTAAAGGAGCTTGCACGCATCTTTCAAAGCTGAAATGAAATCGTCTACATTTCCTATGAATCAATGAGATTTGGTCCAGCAATAGAAAATAGCAACTAGATTTTGCACCCAGAGAGGCATTTTCAACCCTGCAAAACCAAACTAACTCCTCAACCATCAGTAGTTCCGGAGTAACAAGAGAAGCTTGTAAAGGAAAGGTTCCAGCCATCTTACTAGTGATGCTAAAACTAATTTTTGCGTGGTTTGCTATTTCTGATACTGGATCTTATGAGAAGATGGTAGCAGAAAAGGGCCAGCCCTGAGTTTTCGGGGCCCTAACCGAAGTCCTAACAAAATATGTCAAACCAATTGCGTTGAATCCTTCAAGAACAACATCCTTAAAAAATTAATAAAAAAATAAAAATTGACAAGTGGATTATAATTGATAGATAAAAAAGCATTCAAAAAAACAAACTGAACATCTGCATACATTAAACATACTTGGTTTGAAAAATTAAAAATAAAATTTTGGTAAACATAAAGCTCATTGTCAATATCCCCATCATATTAAAAATCATAAAATTATAATAGAATGAGTGAATCTCAATTCACTCATAATCACTACAATTACTTTGCTCCATCTCATCCAACTATCTTCATAATTCAACTGGTTCACAAAAGAGAGTAACAACATAAGGTAATATAATTACATTTACAATATAAACAAATCACTGTAAATTAGACACTGGAAGTGAAAAAATTTTCAGTTTGGTTTATTAAAATTTTGACTTCAATTTTATTTGTTAAGCTAGAAAATTGCAGAACTAATTCATGTACACTTCACATCTTATTCTCTTTCATGAGATAATTCTTATCAATTTTAATCCAATTTCATAACAAAAACAATACTTGAAAGGAATGTATTTTAATATGGGTTTCCACAGCTGAATTTCATAATAAAAAACAAGACTTTAATCAAATTTCTTATCTCTCGATTAGCATCAAACCCATTACTGTACACTCAAAACTTAGAACTAGAGGAGAAAAAAAATCCCCAATCTACTGCTACTATACTGAAGGAATAAAATCAAATAGAAAACAATGATTAACCTTTTTTTGGAAATATTGATTGATATGATCTTGTCTTTGCAATACCCTAGCGACGACAATGGGGCTGTAGAATGGAAGCTTCGTGATGGCGGTGAGAGGAGTCAATCGGACACTATCTCCGTCGGTGCTGGAGGCTCGATCGGAGTTGGTGTCAAACCTAGGGCTTGGAGAGGGGATGAAAATGAAAAGCAATTAAGGCCGGACTTAAGGCTAAGTTTCCTGATTAATTAAAAAGTCAAAAAATCATTATCTTATTTAAATCGCATTATTTTATGAAAAATTTACCCATAAATCCTATTTTTTGAAAAGTTGAACCATTTAGTCTTAAAAATTTTCTTATGCTCCATTTAGTCCCATTTTATTTTGAAATGTTATTTATTAAATTTTTATTATTTTACAAGTTACAATAATACCCCTTTTACAAAATATTTGTTTCCTAAATATCTGCAACATCATAAAAACTAATCAATTTTTTTACATCACAACATTCAACATTGTGAACATCCATCATCAACATCCAGCACAACATTCAACGTTGTGAGTATCACAACATTTGTTTACATCTATCATCAGAGACCACTTCGATGTCTACGGCGAGATAACCAGAGATAAATTTTCAATTGTCATCCATGGAAGAGGCTAACAGGAGATAAATTTTCAATATTTGTAAGAAGCCCTAATGCCTACCAGGTTGTTTAGTCAACCATGTCAAGGCAAGCTCACCTTCCACCCCGCTGCCCATTTCAAAAGGAATCAGAACCGCCTCGATTCATGATTCCTTGCCGATCCTAGACCAAAACAGACTCTTGCCGCCGCATCGTCCGATTCGGATCTGTCATCGGACTCATCTTTCGATCGGTTCCGTAAGAAAACTAGAGATCTACCCAATTTGTTACCCTTTTTTGTCTCATTTTTTTTTTAAAAAAACTTGTTCTCTCATAATGGTTTTTTTTATTATCATGATCATGATCATGATCATATAACTATAAATTTTATTTATTTATTTTGTACAGACGTGGAATGGAGATATATTTGAGAAAACACACGACGAATTGGACTTTGAATTTCTGGGAAATATTAGAGGAAAGAGGTGGAGATTTCAAACAAACGTGTATGGAAATGGAAGCACAAGTAGAGGAAGAGAAGAGAGATACACACTGTGATTTGTAGTTGATGTTGTTGGACAAGAATGTTTGATGTTCAATGTGATTGGGTTTGTGTATTTGAAATCAAACGAGGCTGTTGTGGCGGAGTAAAAAACAGAGCCTCCATCAAAAATCATTGCCATCATCAAGCTTCATCGTCGCCATCATCAACATCATCAATGGCCGGTTCGGACGTTGGTTCGGACGTTGATTGGGTTTGTGAATTTGGGACCGAGACGAGGCTGTTGCGGTGGATCAAAACACAGGGCCTCCATAAAAACCCTAAATCCACCGCCTATACATATAACGCATATAATCTACTTCTAGGGTTTCTACGGCGGAGGCCGGGAATCGACGGTGGCAGCGCTGGTGGTTCTTTGCGATTGCTTGATTGGTTTGTAAGGATATAATTATGTAGATTTATATATGTTTAGTATATTTTTTTGAAAATTGATTGGGGTTTTCTTCCACCCTTTGGTGTTGTATAGGCCTTGTATGATCTGGGTATAACTTTTCTTCAATTTATTTGTGGAAAAATTAGGTAATGCTGTCAGATCATATCAAGCAAAACACTTTTTCATTGTCTAGTGGAGTCATGAATGTTTGATGTTCATATGTAGATGATTAATGTTGGTGATGGAAGATGTGATTTGAAAAATGGGAGTGTGAAGAACAATGTTTGATGTTCAATGTTTGATGTTCGATTAGGCCCTGATGTTTGATGTTTGATAGTGGAGATGTTCAATGTTTGAAGAACAATGTTTGGGGTTCAATTAGGCCTTGAAATTCAATTTTTTTGTTGATGTTGTTGGTCCGGAATGTTTGATGTTCATACGTTGATGATTAATGTTGGTGATGTTTGATGTTTGATGATGTTTTGTTAATATTTGATGTTCTTGATGTTTTTGTTAATGTTTGATATTCTTGATGTTATAATAATGTTTGATATTCATGTGTTGATGATTAATGTTGGTGATGTTTGATGTTTGGTGATATTTTGTTAATATTTGATATTCTTGATGTTTTTGTTAATGTTTGATATTCTTGATGTTATAATAATGTTTGATGTTCATGCGTTGATTATTAATGTTGGTGATGTTTGATGTTTGATGATGTTTTGTTAATGTTTGATGTTCTTGATGTTTTTGTTAATGTTTGATGTTCTTGATGTTTTGTTAATATTTGATGTTCATACGTTGATGATTAATGTTGGTGATGTTTGATGTTTGATGATATTTTGTTAATGTTTGATGTTCTTGATGTTTTTGTTTGATGTATATGCCCTTTATAGTCAATTTCCCTATAATGGGACCTTTCAGTCTATAAGAAAACTTTTAGGACTAAATAGTGTATAAGTTATTAATTTGGGATTTATTGGTGCATCGCCCTTATTTTATTTAAGTCATATTACTTCTCTATCACATTATTTTAAACTCAATTTATATTTCATAAAAAGTCAAAAAGTGCACTTATTTAAAACATCCCAAACAATCCCTAAGAGTAGAGAGGTGCACAATATCTTCTCCAACAAATTTAATATTAAGAGGTTCTTTAGGATAATCTAAATAAGTATACTTTTTAATTTTTTATGAAAAATGTGAAATATGGGTTGGGTTTGAAGTGATGTGATAGAGAGATATTGTGATTTAAATGAGATGATGTGACTTAAGTTAGATAGTAACTTTTTTACTTTTTTGTATTATATACTACAAGAAAAAAGGGTTTTCACGACGCGCAATGCATGTCGTAAAAACCCTTTTACGACGTGCAACGGCACGTCATATTATAACCAGTCATGGAAAGTTGTTCACTTTCAATGACATGCTTTGCACGCCGTTAAAAACTATTTAACGACAGATTTTGTGCGTCGTTGATACCTTTTTTACGACATCTTTGTCAGAGTCTGTTAAAAACTATTTAACTGCAGATTTTGTGCGTCGTTGATACTTTTTCTACGACATGCTACAGTATGCCATTAAAAACCATTTAACGGCAAATTTTGTGTGTCATTGTTACTTTTTCTACGACCACTTTTACATGCCGTTATTTGGTGGGACAAATAACGACACTGATCGTGTGCCGTAAAATATATAATACAACAACTTGCTCAGCCTGCCGTAGATAAGTAAAACATACCACAACATACATGAAACGCTATGGAATATTTCATATAATGACCTAATTTGCTTGCTGTATAAACAAGCTTCACAAAATATTAATCAACCACGACAATATTATTTCAACCATCAAAAATAAACTATATATATTATAAACATTCAAAAATTATCAATATATTCATTCCAAACATCCAAAACCTGACTGCAAGTTCAAAAACATCCAAAAGGACTATCCTTAAGTTCTAAATTATCCAAAAAGTTATAAACCATCCAAAATTATACATATATAAGTTTGTAAATATTACCCAAAACTATTCAAAAATTATAGAACAGAACAATCATAGCCATTCAAGCAAACATAGCCAAGGCAGCTTATAAGCAATACATCAGCAATCCCTGAGCTCTATAGCAGATTCTAGCCCAAATGACCAGATTTACACTCATTGATATATCCCATTAATCAACAGAAATGAAGACCCAATAGAGCAAAAAACTTACATCAATACAAGACTGATCATAATTGAACCCCACACCAAATTTGGACACACCAAATCGTAGAACACAAAGAAGGCAACAGATAAATACATCGCTCTTACATCACAGATGGAGACCAACACCTCGCTCTAATCATATCCATTGATTACACATTTGAAAAAATAACATTCTTTTCCCCAAATCGAACCGGAAAGTATATAGTTATTCACAATTATTGCACTATTCACCTTTTGCCAAGTAATAAAAGGTAGAGAGGGCGATTGGCACTACCCATGACAATATTTTTAAACTTGACTATAGTAGTAAAAACTAATGATTCGAGATTTTGACAATATGAATCTCACACCCATAAGACTCGAACTCAATAATATCCTATCACGAAATCCCTTAGAAATAGAAATAAGCCTTTGGACACCACCACCTTTGGATGGGTTTGTACTTAGAAAATGGTGAATGGCCTAACATGTGGTCTAACTTTGAAGTATTTAAATATGGTGAAATATATAATATAACCCAAGATCTGAATAAAATCATTCTGGACTAGTAATTAATAAACATGCAATTGGGACATACATTCCTGTAATCAATTCTTTCATGGAATCTCACCATTAGAGCAATCACGTGACCTCTTGGAATATCTTGAACATTATATTTTACAACCACAAGAAAATGACAAAAGATATATGTCTGCATATATATCTTAATTCATTAAGATTATAAAAAAAAGTGTTCATAAGTTCATCAAAATTTGCTTTAATCTGCAAGACTATCATCGTCAGCCATCATAGATCGAAACTACTTCTTTTTTCAATTTAGTGTTATTGGATCTGTGAGGTCCATTTTGAATCTAATTAGAGAGAAATCAAATTCTTAAAATATATTCGTTCTCATAACTTTATAGTTGTCACGTATTTAAAGGTTACAAATGTGTTGATTAAAGCAGATCAAAACAAGCTATGCAATAGAATAACTCAAACCGTCCATCTAATAAACCGAATGGGTGAATTAGGTACAAGTTAGACAAATTAACCTGTCTAATTCATTTACTTTATTGAATTCCTTTTCTAATGGTGGTGGAGGGGTGACAAGGGTAGTGGAGGAGTGACACACTGGTGGTGGAGGTGGCGATAGAGACTGACATTGATGGACTTGGTGGTGATGGTGATGGTGGTGGTGGTATCCATTGTCCAACTCATTCAAACTCAATTTTAATTAGATTTAGAAGAAATTCTAATTCGTTTATATATTCAAAAGAATTTAAACAAATTTGAAATAAGTGTAATTAAGAGAATTCATGATTTCGAATTGTCTTTGTCAACTCTACACATGTTGCAGTACCAAACTTACGTAAGTAAACAATGAGGCATATGAATGACATATCAATATTTTGGACCTATGGAGTCTGAAGAGTGTTCCTCCTAATGCATGTGCACTCTGATGAATAATGAGAGTTAAATATATATACACATATACATATATATAATTGACATATACAGATGTAAACTATGAAATATATAAATATTTTAGTGTTTTATCCTAATTATATTCAACAAATCAAATTATATATAGATATATATATGCACATAAAAAGTATTTAATAAATAAAATCGAGACAAGACAGAAAAAACCAAGGCGGGAGAAGCAAATCCCATCTCCAAATCCCATCTCCTACTCATTTTCTTATCATGATAGGAAAAAATTTGGGCGAGTTAAGAGTGGAGATACGGTGCCAGGGCAGGACATGTCAAATTGCCATCCCTAACTCTTGCATTTCACCAAACTTTGAAATGGGAATAGCTATTCCTATCTCATTCCATTCCAATCTCTCATTCCATTCATGCCTAAAATCATTTCAGCAAACCAAACGCCCCTTATTCCTATCTTGGAATTTGTTGATTTAATCAAACCGAAATGTATTAGCAAAACTAGCGAGGTGAAAAACCATCGATACAACATTGGCGTTCCATATCAATCTTCAGTCTAACTCTATCTAAAAATCCTACATAGCAACACAAGACCGGAGGAAAACAAAGGACACCAATGCAAAACACATACAACAATGTAAAAGCTCCAAACATACACTAGAGTAAATCAAGAAATACTCTCCCATGGGAGCAGGAGACAAACCCCATCGGATTTCTACAAAAATGGAAAGTTTTAAGAAAATATCATTTTACCAAGGGTTAATAGATGCTATTCAGGAAGAAGGAAGAGAAGAGAGAGTGCCTTACCGATCGATGTCGAAGCGATAAGTAAGCAGACATTACAAATTGAAGCCAAATCCAAGTCGAAGCGAAGCAGATCGTCAATGGATCTCTACCGATTGAATTGATTGAAGAAGTGTTTGAAGAAAACTTTCCGATTGTATCAGTCTCCCTCGGTCTCCCTCGATCTCTACCGATTCACCTAGGTCTCGGTTTCCCTCTCTTCTTAGAAACTGTGTGACTTTTTGTTTCTTTTTTTCTTTGTTTTTTTTTTTATTTGTATCAGTCGGTTTGATGATAAAAAAAATAAATTAAATTTTTTTTTTTTTTTTTTTTTATAAGTGGCGCCAAATAAATTGGGTTTTGGCGCCACAAGAATTTTGGATGCCATTCATGACCTACATAGTAAGTCATAAAAAGTGACATACCATTTACGACCTACATAGTAAGTCATAAAAAGTAATTTATTTTTAATGACTGGCGGACACGTGTCGTATATAACTAATGTATTAACGGCATGCTATATGTATGTCGTAGAAAGTTTTATTAATTACGGCACGCAATACAAGCCGTAAAAAAATTATCATTTTTACCATCAACGGCCTGCACAATAGACACGTCGTGGTTAGTCTATTATTTACGACATACAAAAAAAGCAAGTCGTAAAAATGAGAAATTACAGCTTGCATTCATTATATGTCGTGGATGTGGTGCCGTGAAAAGTCAATTTTGTTGTAATCAAACTAGGCCTTAGTATGAAATTGTTTTATCTGTTGTTTAAGTTGTTTATTTTTTACTTCTAAATATTTTATGTTAAAATTAGTTTTAATTTCTATCACACGTATTTGTAACTTAAATTTTCTTACTTGTATCTCTAATTTTTTAGTTATAATTATTTGTTTTTTACACTATGATCTTCTCGCATTTCATCGTTACTTTCTAATATTATCTTGTGGAAAAATGGCTGAGAACACTAAAAGTGGTACTCTAATAGCACCACTAATGATGTGGCAATGGGCCTATGTCTTTTTCTTTCTTTTTTTTTGGCATTCCGAATGCATTAATGCTATTAGTGATCTTTTTTTTAGTGGTATGAATCATTGTTGTTTTCAAATATGACTAGGATTTGATACTGAATACAATGCAGATACTGAATGTCAGCATAATTTTCAGATAGGATTAGAATTTGATACTACTAGATGCAGTTATTGTAATTGATTTCCTGCTAAATGTAAAAGAGCTCAATATTTATTATGCAGCATAACCTATTATATAGTTTATCTAGAAAAATTAAATATGACACACAAGATACAACAATGATTCTTACCACTAAAAAAAGCTCCACTAATATCTGAAAATTATGCTGACATTCAGTATCTGCATTGCATTCAATATCAAATCCTAGTCCTATTTGAAAATTATGCTAACATTCAGTATCTGCATTACATTCCATCATAAAGAAATTATCATGAGAATGGGGTATTCCTATTTATTGGTTAAGTTGTCCTAAAAGTTTATCTATGTCTATATCATTTTTTGAATCACTATCTGAACTTATGGCTTCTATTTGATATCCATAATCACTGACTATGCTATATACTTCTAAATCATCACTGTTTATGCTAACTATATATTCTTCTAAATCTTCTATAATATGTAGTCTTTCTATATGTTTATTAGTATTAGGCCTCTATCTTTTTTGACAATTTTTTGCAAAATGATTGGGTTCTCCGCCTATAATATCTCTATTTTCTTTTATCTTTCTCTTCTTTAAATAGTCGCTTATAATTTATACTGTTAAAAGTTCTACTCTTCCTAATGAATTTTTGTTTTTTTCCATGGTTTTCTATATTTTTTCTTCCAATATTTTTCTTTTCTATATTTTCCATATTTTTTATATTTTTTCTTATTATATTTATCTTCATATTGCTGAGGAGTATTTATTATGTTGCTACAAAAACCATAATTTTGTTTTTTCAAGTCTTTCTGTATTTTAATTTCTATACATTTTTCTCTAAGCTTTCAAAATGTGAAAACTATTATAGGTCCTATTCCTAAAGCTCCTCTTATGCTTACTTTTCCTGGTGTTATTCTTGCTGGTAAGTTGGCATAATAAATTGTCCATTTATTTTCTATCTCTCTTCCTAATTCTCCTAGTAATTTCCTAAAATATTTATTTCTTATTTCTTCATCAAAACTTTTTTTCAGTTCTGGCTGCTATGGCTAAATATTCTTTACTAAATGGTACAACATATTTCCAACTTTTTAATATTATATGATCCAACTCAGTTAATGCTATACTTTGAGTATAGTCATTTATTCTAGAAGGGTCGTATCTTATACGTATTTCTTTTATAAAACTAATAAAATTTCATGGGTTATCTTCTAGTCCTTTAAGCTGTCTAATTGTCTCCTCATTTTTTCCTTTAAAAGTTAAATATATATTAAAAACTGAATCTCCTAAAAGTGTTTCCATATATTCTTATGTATCAGTTAATTCAAAGGGATTATTCATTCATGCATTTATCGTATCTTTTTCCCATTTTTCTATTACTTCTTGCTATATATGAGGGTCGAATCTTGCTAAGTCTAAAAGAGTTCTTTGGTTAGTTGCTGGCTATAATTGTATACTCATATCTGGTTGTCTTTGCTTTCCATGAAACCTATATTTTTTATTCAAATCTGCTCTACTGTGTCCTGTATTGGTTAATGGTCTTCTTCCTCCTACTTCATAATGCATTGGTTCTACCGTATGTTTTGGGTTGCTAGTTCTTGTGCTTTATGTTGTTTGAGTGTTTATATAAAAAAATGTCTTCTAAGTTAGATTGTTTTGGTATTTTAAATATTTTGCTTAGATGTGTTTTATTTTCTAAAATATCATCTACATATTCGGTATGAAATTATTGGTCTAAAAATGAAACTGCTTCATCGTGGGTATCTCCCCTAACTATATATTCATAGTATCTAGTGTCTAATATTTTATTGATATCACTTAGGGTGACATTTTCTAAATCTATCTCATTAATATTATATATCTTATTTTGTGATATTGTCTTTCTTCTGTCATTACATAAAGCTAATTTATGTCACTATGATTATCTTGATTTTCTTCCCTATCTATACTACTAAATTCATCATCTTCGGATTTTTCTGGTGCTACATGTGTATTGAGTAAATCTTACTGCATAGCTTTCATCTGCTTTTTGATATAATAAATTATCTTGAGAGGCTAACCTCTTTTGTCATTGGAAATCTCCTAAATTCCAATCTAGTGCTACATTATCTTCAGAATTATATTTTTTAGCTGGTAGTGCCTTTATTCCTTTTGCACCTAATATCTTAACTATTTGATCTTTTGTAAGTCTATAATGGGTATTGCTTTCTGAGACTGCTAAGCCTAAAAATCCAGTGCAAACTAATAAATTCTTTTTTCCTTATTTCATTTTATATCCTCTACTTTTTATTCTTATTTTTATCTTTTTATGAAAAGGTCGAGGTTGGTAAAAAGAAATCTAGTGTAAAATAAACTATTCCTCCTTTTGAATTCATATCTAATTCATAGCTGCCTAAGATATTTTGTCCTATATCATTAAACCGATCATCATAAAGACATACAAAAACTTTAGCTCCTAAATTTTCTCTAGTTAAAGCCTTAACTCCTATCACAACTAATCCTAAGTGAGTCATTTCGAGGTGTTCATTTACAGCATATTTATAACTTTCTCTATTTATTAAATTTAGCTCTATTTTTTCATCTTCTTGAGTTACACTAATCATTTGTTTACCATAATGTTTAAATAATATTCTTTTTTATGAATTTTTCCTAACTTATATACATATATAGCTGGAATTATGTTCACTATGGAGCTGATGTATAAAAGTACCTTCGAAATTACAACGAAATTTATTTTTATCTATATTAAGACGATGGTTATGATTGCTGAGTTCTAAATCTAAATATTCTATTCTTTTCATACACAAAATTAAATCATACTTTAAAATTATTAAAAGCTACTATAATATGAAATTTATAATTAAATTGTCCAAAAATAAAAACTATTTTATTTTCGTAAGCAAAATGCATAGTCTAACTTAAACTGTCCTAAACCGAACATTGCTCTGATACTATTTTTTGGGGTGAGTTAGTGGTTTACCACTATTTTGAAGTTGGGCTGAGAATTATCTAATTAATTCTACAGTTATGCTAGCTATAAGGCTTCTTGTTTTACAGTTATTTGTCTATTTATTTGTGTAATTTTCAAACTATAATGTGCTAGAGATCTACCGAAGGCTAATGATAACAGAAATTGATATCTTAGTTTTTTATCTTCTAATTCTCGTATAAGCTCAGTATTGGATTTGATTTTAATTCTAAGTTATTCTTCTAAAAGCATAAAATTTTGATATGAAAAATATTTTTTTGATATTTTTATTCGGGTTGCTCTTCTTATATTCTAAAATTCTTTTTCTTATTTGGTAAAACTATTTTTAAGCAATGTTTGCTTTCATTACATGTACTCCCACCTTGAAGCTAAGCCTTGTTTAACATAGTATATTTTTATTTTTTATTCCTTACATTTCCCTTTCTGTCTACAATTTACCTTCAATGCCAAACCAAGGCTCACACGGGTTCTTCAGCTAAGGTCACTCAGTAATGAAATAGAAAACAATTGATACTATGAAGGTTCAAAGCATGTAATATTAATGAGCAAGCAAACATTCCATAAACTTAGTTTTTCTAAAAAGAAAATAAATTTTAGAACAGAAGAGTTACCCTTTTTTGAAATATCTAAGGAAAAAGAGAAATTACTCACACTTCATATTAATATGTAGTATACTTACAAAGATTATGCTACAGACTTTGAGATTCTGGAATACCTTGAACGGTTTGAACACTTAGTATTTTTTAGACAAAGGCTAAAGTAAAGGAGTTGGAGAAAAACTTTTGCAACGAATAATGAGGAGAATTTTTTCATTGCTTCTTCCGTTGGTATGAATGCCAATTTATACAATACAATAGAATGATAAAAACAAAAATCCAAGACCTAGACTTAATGCCTACCTCAAACTTACGAGCAAACTTTTTACAAAAGTCTAAAAACCTAGTCATGGGCTTTTTCAAAAATTTCTACATGTAATGACATATAATAAATACAAGGACTTTGTGTACAATTATATGTATATTTTTGACAAACTTTCTACTACTCTAAACACAGATAAAAACAAATAAAGGGTTAGGATAATGATGTCGGGTACTGCTTTGGACCCTATCGCACACCATTCAATCCTTCCATTTTGATAAAATTTTGACACATGTAAGGATTCTCACAGCTTTTCTTTAATGGAGCAGGGTGGGGTTATCTGCTCTATTAAAGTAGTAAGTGAAAGAGAAGTCTTACTACTGACAGACACAAATAATTACAGCAGTTGTTGTCGTTTTTTGGCGTGAATTTTGCTGATCATTGAAGAGAGGGCTTATCTTCTACAGATTTTGTTTTTTTCTTCCAAGTATCTTGATACCAATAATTGATATGGACATATGGATACTTGGATGATGGAATGAATCTTCAAGGCTAATCTTCTGTGAATACAAAACAAAAATTCAAAGAGTCAAAAAGGTCTAAATCCTAAAAGTCCAAAATAGTAAATAAAATATGGACTTTGTGACTATAATACTTTTAAGATATTTAAAGAGCCTAATTTGTGACTATAATACTTTGTGACTATAATACCATTGGTTGATTTTCTGGAAATGATTTATTTATTTGTTTTTAATGATTTTTTTTATTTTATTTTAAAATGTACATATCTAGAAAGTTTAATATTTATTAAAAATATATATGTAATTTTAATAAATACATAATAATATAAAAATGTATTGAATTTTTATATACATTTTTTGTATTTAATAAATTTTTTAATAAATATATAACAATTATATTTTTTAAAATATATCTAAATTAAGTCTATCTAAAAGGTAAAAAATTGTATAAAATATTTACAAAATTTACTAAAATTAAAAATACACGACAAATAAAAATTTTAATTTTCAGAAAATCAAACTAAAAAAACAAAGTTAAGATTCTAAAATCTTTTTTTGTATTTTATTTTATTTTTTCAGTTTTGCATTCAAAACAATGAATAATCAATCCTCCTATTCCACTCAATTTAGCACTTTATCAAATGTATTTAAATTTATAAAATATTAGAGTTTTCAAATGAATTATTAAATATTTTACAAAGTATTCATATGGCATCTTATATAATGTGAGTATTTAGGATAATATTTAATAATTTACTTGGAATTCCTGATATTACTCTTAAATTTAAAAATATTCAAAGAACTCGAATAACTTGGATTATTTGTGTTTTACTTCTTTATCGTCATTAATTCCATTAAAATTAACATTGTTTATATCGCATATGCTCAATTTGACCGCTAAAATGAAAAAACACTAGTCGATAACAAAACACAATATAAAATGATGAATATACATTTTCTTCATATTATTTCTTGAAAATCCTAACTATAACCTTAATCATTTTTATTTTCAAACCTAACATTAACCGCTTTTGCCATCTGGTCACCTTCCCACCACCACCAAACACCTTTCTTCCTCACCACCAATCATCTCTCTTGCCATCCCTTACCACTCTATTACCATCAAACACCACAATTTGTTCAATTATATGTAAACATAGAAATGTGATTACTAAGTTATAAATTATGTTAAAATTATAAATATTGTTATTCACAATGCCATATTTGACAATGGCTGATGAAGGAATTTTCATAAAATCTATATATATATATAAAAAAATCATATATTGTTATTCTTTATCAATAGAAGGCTAGAATAAATGCCATACATTCTTTCATCAGCCTACAACTTGAAATAGAGTGAAAGTTGCTTTTTATAGTAAGAGCGAGATAGTAAATAGGGCATTCGTTACTTCCTTCATTATGCATACAATTGTGGTGCCACTTTCCATTTTAGGCCCTTTTAGAGCTCACTTGTGCATAACATAAGGCTTTTCTTGAGTTTGAACTCTGTATATATAACAATCAACTAATTATAGCAAAATAGAAGATCCATACAACTAAATGCTTGGCTAAAACAATTCAAAAAGGGAAAAGAGATTCCAACAACGACTGATGTCTATTGTAATATAGCACCTAAGTTCAACATTCAAAAAGTCTTTTTAACTTCAGTTGCGTATGTCAACTCTACTTGCCAAAACATGACTTATTTGAATAACTCTAAGTATATTAATACTAATAGAATTTGTCAATAATTTATAAATTGTATCAAATATTTCTTACCACAATTTAAGATAACGTCAAAACTTAATTGTGGGAGATTGTGCATACCTTAACTAATTTTAAACAGAGACAAGCATAAGAAGACACATGCGGTGACAAAAAATTTACACTTCAAATAGTGTATCATACTTGACAATATGCCTTTTTTTTCAATGTTGAACATACGTACCTTTTAACACTCCATAATACAACTATTAATATTTCTGATCATGAGATAGAATGATTAAAAAAAATTTCAATTGTTGAATTAGGAATGTTAAGCTACTATGTTTTGTTATTCCAACAGTGGATGTGTATATGTGTAAATAAATGTATAAATAAAAATAAACAACAAAATAAAAAATAATTAATTCAGAAAATAATTATATAAATTAAATTCCGAATCAATTGTTTACAGAAATATAAGTCAAGGTTTGTGTTGGACACAATCTCCTTAAAATAAATTTTGCCCTTGCTTTGATGTTTCGAGATTTAACGATGTCTACTTTCCAAGATGCAACGACTAGGGGTGAGCATGGTTCGGATTGGACCGGATTGGGGTAAAACCAGGACCAATCCGTTATCTACGGTTCCTAAAAAATTGGAACCAATCCAATCCGTTTAAATCATGGAACCAATCCGAACCAATCCATTTAAACACGGATTTGATCGGTTTAGGACCATGGGTTTACATAATTAAATAACAAAAAAATATATATTTAACACTTTAATTTCTTAAAAACATAAACATAGCGCCATATTAGTTTCACAATAGCAACATGTTTTTCTATAATAACAGCATACTGTTGTAGAATTTAAACAACCATAAGAAAACTAGTTTCACCATAAGTATTTAGACCATTACAAATTTAAATTAAAAACTAACAAACAAACGTAATAAAAGAAGATATTATACGAATTTAGGTTTGAGTTTAGGTTTTATATAGAATAAGAAAAGATACTATGGGGGATGATGTATAATAAAAATATAGACTATTTGTATACGGTTCGGATCGGTTCCAATCCAGAACCGTGGGGTTCAATCCAGAACCAATCCGTAGACTACGGATTTTTAATTCTTCAATTCGGAACCGAACCACGGATTTAAAAAACCAATCGAAACCTATCGGATTGGCCTGGACTGGATCGGATTACGGATTTCACGGATTCCTTACTCAACCCTAGCAACGACTATCTATTTGATTTGCAGCACTACAAAACAAAGTCTGTCGAACCAAACAATGCTATAACTCTTTCTTCTTTTTTCTTAGAAACTAAAATGGTAGATAGATGTAGGAGCACAGAGATGAACTTGAAGAAAAAAGACGAAATGCTAAAGAAAAATTGGATACCCAGAATTGCTGGAATGGCAGGGTATATATAAGAGAATAGGTTGCTTTTCCAAACAGGTGCTAGCAGATAGGAAACCTGTTCCAATAGATTTAACTGGTAGAAAAAACCTATTCAGGTGGATTCAACAAGTATGAACCTGTTGGGGATCTGTTTAGGTTAAGGAAAAAACACTGGACCAATTTATTTTGAATTTTAAAACCAAAATTAAAAATAAATAAATAAAATACAGATGTTTTTGGCCCAAAAAGATAAGTATTGGATCAGACAAGCCCAATTCAATCTCACACCTCGTATCATGTACCCATGTCCGCGTCCAAGCCTAGTCTAGTCCACCCGACTGGACAGACGAACGGACGGTGGCGGGCCGCGCGTATGGTTTTTGTTTTGGGTCCAATAGGTCTAACCCACTTTATCCATAACCTCCTTCTACAAACTTGGGTATCCCTTGAAGCCCATTCCAAGTATTTCAAGCTAGAGTTTATATACTCATATAAATTCTTAAGCTTTTCCAATGTGGGACAAGGAAATTTTACAAATGTGTTGTAAACCTACCTAAAGCCATATCCACGAATCCGAAAATGTGCATTGAATTCTCATTCATTCAGAAATGGTTTTGAACAACCAAATGCACAATGTTATTCATTATGTGGCATTAAACACGAACCCAATTAGAAACATTAAAAATAACGCTTGGGTCCTACCTTAATTAATGCTCAAAGTTAGCAAAAATTAAGGTTTATACAAAGCCATTTTTCAACAATCCCCCACATGAATGGAATTCACGATAATGGACATGCAACAAAATACAGATAAAGAAAGAGTACATTAAGAAGATACACCACATCGAGATAGGTAGCTTTTGGCTTTGAACCTCCTCTAGTGAAAGCTTATCGAACTTACTGACTAACTAGTGGATGCGATGCCTTGAACTATTCAGCTGTTTGTGTAAGCCAAGACAATAGACTACACATAGTGTATCTACAAACACAGTTTGGTTCTTACAATTGTGTTCATTTTGGCCCTGAACAACACCCGGTAATTCATGAGTACTCTAGAGAATTTAGCTTTCTCAATTCTCATAGAACCGGCCCAATTCACACTCATATAGGTGACTTCTTATTAAGCTCTCGTTTGGGAACATGTTTTTTTAGCAACTTTTTGACTTTTTGGCTAAAATATGATATAAAAAAAACTAATATGTTTGGGATGACTTTTTGCCTTTTTACGAAAAGATGTGCAAAAAGTAGAGAGAAAATGGAATCTTTGACTTTTTGGTATGCGTTGTTCGCTTTTTGATTTTTTTAGTAACTTTTTGACTTTTTGGCTAAAAAAGCCACTTGCCAAAAGAGGCCAGAGTATCCTGCCATACCCCACTTGGATGTCCAAACTATAAGAATCATTAAAAGCAAAGCTTATCCTACTAACGCTACAAGTATCACTCTTCTTATCATAGAAATGGGTAGGAGAAAAACCTCCTTACTAATACGTGAAGTCATCCATAATTCGGTTCTCCTTTTGAACCTAGATCTTGGGATCTCTAATCAACTAGGTTGGGTAGCCATTATGGCGACTTTTAAGTAATAGACTTTAATCATATTCTCCTCGATAAATGGTACACTTGCTATTTGGCTAGTCTTTTAGTCAATAGATCCACAATATTCTCCATTGACTTTACATATTCAATGAAAATTATTCCATGTGACTGCAAATGCCGAACAGTGTTATGTCTTCGACGAATATGTCGAGACTTATCGTTATACATATGATTATGTGTGCGTCCTATTGCTGCTTCACTATCATAGTGAATGTATATAGTTGGCACAAGTTTAGGCCACATTGGAATGTCTTCTAAGAAATTACAAAACAATTCTGCTTCTTCTCCTATTTTATCTAATGCGAGAAACTCATATTCCATTGTCGACCTTGCTATGTATGTCTGCTTAGAGGATTTCCAAGAAACTACAACACATCCCAAGGTAAAGACGTATCCACTAATAGATTTTGAGTCTTTTGTATCCGATATCCAATTTGCATCGATATACTCCTCAAGTACTACTGGATATTTGGTATAATGTAAGCCATAATTCTGGGTATGTCTTAAATACCTAAGTACCCTAATTATTGCTTTCCAATGATCGGACCCTAGATTACCTGTGTACTTACTCAATTTGCTTACAGTATAGGCTATATTTAACCTAGTGCAATTCATTAAGTACATCAAGCTTCCGATTATCCGAGAGTACTCTAATTGTGATATGCTTGCACTTGTATTTTTTGACAAATAAAGACTAATGTCAACAAGTGTTTTAGCAGGACGGTCGTCATGCTTTCTAAATTTCTCCAGAATCTTCTCAACTTAATGAGACTGAGATAAAGCATATCCTTCAGATGTTTTAGTAAGTTTTATTCCTATAATTACATCTGTTACTCCCAGATCTTTCATGTCAAACTTTTTGTTTAACCTTTTCTTTGTGGATTTACTCATGTCATTATTGTTTCAAATAATAAGCATGTCATCCACATAAAGATAAACTATGATATAGCCTTTGTTTGTGCTTCTAACATAGAGACATTTGTCACATTCGTTTATCTTAAAACCATCCGAAAGCATAGTCTGATCAAACTTTTCATGCCATTTTTTCGGAGCTTGTTTTAATCCATAAAAGGGATTTGACAAGTTTACAAACCTTTTTCTCTTGGCCAGGAACTTGAAACCCTTCTGGTTGTTCCATATAAATTTCCTCATCTAATTCGCTATTCAAAAAGGTTGTTTTAACATCCATTTGATGTATCTCCAGATTATACAGAGTTACAACCGCAATTAGCATACAAATAGATGTTATTCTTGTCACTGGTGAATAGGTATCAAAATAGTCAAGGCCTTCATTTTGCCTGCATCCCCTAACAACAAGCCTCGCCTTGTATTTATCTATTGAACCATCTGCTTTCGTTTTTCTCTTGAATATCCACTTATATCCAAGAGGTTTACACCTTAGTGGAAGATCCACCAGTTTCCAAGTATGATTTTGCAGAATTGATTCAATTTCACTATTTACAGCCTCTTTCCATAATAGAGCTTCAAGACTTGACATTACTTCCTTGAAGTTTCGAGGCTTATTTTCTAACAGGTATGTCAGAAAATTTAGACCAAATGATTTAGCGATCCTAGCCCTCTTGCTACGTCTAGGTTCATCTGCTTCATTATCATTTTGGTCTTCACTACTACCTTTAGCAGTATCAAAAGTTCTTTTATTTGAACTTCTCTCTTCAGCTTCGAGAGTTTTAAACTTTTCAGTCTTCTCGTAAGGAAAATGTGTTCGAAAAATGATGCATTCCTTAACTCAATAATAGTGTTTACATGTATATCAGGATTTTCAAATCTATGAACTAAAAAACTGTATGCACTACTATTATTTGCATAACCAATGAACACATAATCAATGGTTTTTGGTCCTGTCTTAGTCGTTTTTGGACTAGGGACTGCCACCTTGGCCAAACACCCCCACACTTTGAGGTAATTGTAAGTAGGTCATCGACTTTTCCATACTTCATAAGGTGTTTGATTGATTTTCTTGTGGGGTACCCTGTTAAGGATAAAGTTAGCATACAAAATCGCCTCCCTTCACAAGTTCTGAAGTAACACTGAACTAATCAACATGGCATTTATCATCTCTTTAAGAGTTAGTTCTTTCTCTCAATAACTCCATTTGACTGATGAGAATAGGGTGCAGTATTTTAGTGAATAATACCATGTTCAGAACAAATTTTCTTAAATGGTGCATCATACTCACCACCTCTATCATTCCTCACTACCTTAATAGTTTTGCCAAGTTGATCTCCAACCTCAAGTTTATATTGCTTAAAAGCTTCTAAGGCTTTATTTTTACTTTTCAATGAGTAAACATAGCAATATCGAGTGCAATTGTCAATAAAAGTAATAAAATACTTTTTATCTCCTCTAGTTTAAACAAATTTTAAATCATAAATATCTGTGTGAATTAAACTTAGAGGTTTAGTACTTCTTTCTACTTTAAATAATGCCTTAGTGAGTTTTGCCTCAACACAAATCTCACATTTATGATTAGAATTAAATTCTAAGTTTGGCAAACATTCTAAAGAAACAAGTTTACGCAAATAATTAAAATTAACATGTCCTAATCTACTATGTCATAAAAAATAAGACTCAACAATATAAACAAAATATGTGTTCTTATTATTAATAGCCAAATTTGGTACAATAGTTAATACATTGAGCTTAAAAAGCCCATCATTCATGTAACCTCGCCCCACATACATTCCACTCTTGAAGAGTACAACCTTATCAAATTCAAAGACTAATCTAAACCCATTCTTGATCAACAATGATCCAAAAATCAAATTCTTGTGAATCTCCGGCACATGGAGTACATTGTTAAGAGTGAGTTCTTTTCCCAAGGTCATTTTCAACACAATCTTTCCTTGTCTTTTTACAGTTTATGTGGAAGAGTTTCCCATAAAAAGTTGTTTCCCATTTTCCACCACTTTGTAGGTTGTAAACATCTTCTTATCTGCACAAATATGACGGGTTACTCCAGTATCCACTCACTACTCCTTGGGATTGCCTACTAAATTTGCCTCAGAGACTACTGCAGAAATATTGATATCTACCATTTCATAAAAAAGATAGAAATTCTTAGCTATGTTGGCTTGTGCTAGTTTTTTGCTTGAACTCCCTTTGTTCTTACGAACGTGACAATCCTTAGCACGATGTCCATCTTTGTCGCACACAAAACACTTGTCTTTGAACCTTTTGTTGAACCCGTTGTTGATTCCTTTGTTGATCTTACTAGTGGATCCTTGTTTGGGACCATTGCCATCATGCTTCCGCTTCTTATTGTTGAACTTTGACCCTTGTCCATGTTCCACAACATTTGCTTTAGCCTACATGACATGGTTTCCTGACTTCTTGTCGGAACCACGGTTGTCCTCCTTAATTCTGAGGCACACTATTAGTCCTTTTAATTTAATCTTCTTGTGCTTATACTTTAGATAATTCTTGAATTCTTTCCAGGATGGTTGCAATTTTTCAATGATTGTCGTTACTTGGAAGATTCACTAAGAACCATCCCTTCTGCATGTATGTCATAGAGAATTAATTAGAGATCTTGAACCTGGCTAATAACCATCTTGGAATCTATTATTTTAAAATCCAAAGCAGACAACAAATTTCTTTGTACCGGCATCCTTTGTCTTATATTTATGATCTAAAGATTCCCACAGTTCTTTTGCAGTGCTTTTGACACTATACACATTGTACAGTGTATTGTCCAACCCATTGAGGATATAATTTCGACACAGAAAATCACCATGTTTCTATGCATCGACTGTGGCAATGGCTTGCCGGTTAGTTTCTCCCTCGTTCAGTGCTGGAGCTTTTTCATGAGTGAAGTGAACCAAATTCATTGTCGTAAGATAAAACATCATCTTTTATTGCCATCTTTTAAAATCATTTCCATTGAATTTTTCTAGTTTCTCCCCATGATTTACTAGTACTGCCGGAATCATCATTGGCACAACGGGTGTAGGGGTCGGAATACAAACAGTCTCAGTACTGTTTGTTTCAATATTCATATTTTTGACGAAAATAATAATTTATCAATCACAAATTTATACAGAATAGAATTTACACATAAAATATGCAGAATAATATTTTGTAACAAAATTCCAATGATAAACAGTATATGATTACTATGTTATCAAATAAATTATTAAACAGCATATTACTACTATTTAAGAAATTAAACAGTATATAACTACTATTTAATTTTTCAAAACAAAATATTCGTTTGTCTAATACACAAATAAATAAATAATAATAAAAAGAAATCTATTTTAAGATTGTTATTCCCACAGTGGACGTGTATATGTGTAAATAAATGTGTAAATAAAAATAAACAATAAAATAAAAAATAATTAATTCATAAAATAATTATATAAACTAAATTCCGAATCAATTGCTTACAGAAAATATAAGTCGAGGCTTGTGTTGAACACAATCTCTTTAAAATAGCTTTTGCCCTCGTATCGGTGCTTCGAGATTTAACGGTGTCTACTTCCCAGGATGCAATGACTATCTACTTGGTTTGTAGCATTACAAAACCAAGTTTGGTGAACCAAACAATGTTGTAATTATTTCTTTCTTTTTCTTAGAAACTAAAATAGTAGACAGATATAGGAGCACAAAGATGAACTTGAAGAAGAAAGACGAAATGCTAAGGAAAAATTGGATGCCCATAATTGCTGGAATGACAGGGTATATTTAGGAGAACAGATGGCTTTTTCGAACAAGTGCCAACAGATAGGAAACCTGTTCAGACAGATTCAACAGGTAGAAAAACCTATTCGGGATAGATTCAACAGGTATGAACCTGTTCGGGATCTATTTAGGTGAAGAAAAAAACTTGACCAATTTATTTTGAATTTTGAAACCAAAATTAAAAATAAATAAATAAAATACAAATGGTTTTTGCCCAAAAGATAAGTATTGGATTGGACAAGCCCAACTCAGACAGATGAACGGCGGTGCTTGTGTGGTTTTTGTTTTGGATCCAATGGGTCTAGCTCACTTTATCCATAACCTCACCCTTCTACAAACTTAGGTACCCCTTGGGGCGCATCCCAAGTATCCCAAGCTAGAGTTTATATACTCATATAAATCCTTAAGCTTTTTCAATATGGGACAAGCACGTTTTACAAATGTATAGGAAACCCACCTAAAGCCATATCCATGAACCCGAAAATGCATGTTGAATTCTCATTCATTCGGAAATGGTTTTAAAAAACCAAACACACGATGTTATTCACTACGCGACATTAAACACGAACCCAATTAGAAACGTTAAAAATAACACTTGAATCCTATCTTAATTAATACTCAAAGTTAACAAAAAATAAGATTTATACAAAGCCATTTTCCAAAATGTTTGGTTGAATTAACTCTTCCATAATGTGTTCTCCTTATGCATGAAACATGACAAATACAATCATAAACTCTTCCACTTAATTGAGCTCAATGTCGTTAATTGGCATTTATCCCTCTCTTAGAGTTGCACCACCTTTCCTCTTTCACCTTTCCCCTTCCCAATCTATAACTATCTTAATATTTATCATCGTCTTATTATATTATATTACATGTTTTTTTTTAACCATTTAAAATCTTATTGATTTGACTATAACTCATATGGACGTATGTAATTTTATTTTATTATACTTTTTTAGGTCAAAATATATAATTAGATAAAATTAAAATCAATTTAAGAAATTAAGATGCACTTTGTCCTAATTAAAGCTATGTTTGGTTTTTATTTTTTGGCTAAAAAAACACAAAAAAACAAAATTAGCTACATAAATCAATAAGACAAAATGCCACATTCAAACCATAATCATTACACTTTTTCTCTCACAAAAGTCAAAAAATCAAACGAGGGTAAAAAGGCCAAGCTAAAATAGCCAAAAAGCTAGGCTATTTTAGCTATTCCCAAACGAAGACTATTACATGAGTTAATTGGAGTGGTTGAGAAGATGATTGAATTAAAATAGCTCACTAAAAAATAAAATAGACTAAAATAATTAATAAGATAAAATATCATATCTAATTTATAATCATTTCATTTTTTCTCTTACTTGAATAAACTACAAAAAAAATTAATTCACTTACCAAACACAATTATTTTAATCAAATTAAAATAGTTCAAAAAATTAAATAACTAACTAAAGTAGTTAATTTCACAAGCCTTTATTAATTTAACAAAAAATATATATATAAAGAAGGGAGATGGCCCGGTCCAACTACAGGCCCACTCTGTTAAAAAAAAAAACTACAGGCCCACTATCCACAGATCAAAAAGCAATCACACTAAAAAAAACCCGAAAGTTACCGGATTGAACCGGTTCGAAAACCTCAAACCCTAGATAGTACCTCGAATTTACCAATCTATGACTTTATTGCTCAGCGCCCTCTCTCTCTCTAAGCATCTTCGTGTTTCCTTCGCCTAGGGTTTTTGTTCAATTGGATTCTCTCATCTGCAGGTACGATCGTTTCCTAGGTTTTCCAACAGTAATCAGCGTACGCGAATTAGGTTTATAATAAGATCGTATAATTTGTATTTTTTGTTTATTGAAAGACTCTTCGCTCTTTGGATTTGTATCCGATAAACTATTTACTAGATCTTTTTATTTTATTTTTATCTTTTATAAATTTTTTATGTGTTGTAACCTTGTTTGTCTGAAACTGTTGTCTTCTCACAGTTCTCTTTCTGTCTCTCTCAAGAATTCTTGTTTTGTTTAACTGAGTTAACCATCTAAATCTATTAAAGTTCTAATTTTTTTTTTTCAGTTTCATTAATGGGTCTTATGAATTTTATACAAATTCAGATCCTCTCTTTTCTACCTCTCTTGACTATGAATTTTTCTGTTTCATTGATAAGAATTTGTGGGATTTGTTGTTTGGGGTGACTGAACTGAGACTAATACAATTAGTATTCAATTCTATAAGATATTTATTATTATACAAAAGATTATAAATCAAACTTTGGTTTTTTTCTTTCCTTTTCGTTTATTTTGATGGATGGCTTGTTTTGAAACCTATTTTTGGTGTCATCAGGAGGCAATTATTAATATAGAAGAATGGGTGAGACTGGGAAGCGATATCGTTCCCATAGGGACAATGATGGAGATAGAAAGAATCAGAAGAGACGGGGAAATGATAGAGATGACAAGGGTAATGATGAACTCATCATTTATAGGATTCTATGCCCAGATGGGTTTATTGGGAGTGTGATTGGAAAGAGTGGGAAAGTGATAAACTCGATACGGCAAGAGACAAAGGCCAGGGTTAAGGTTGTTGACCCGTTCCCTGGTGCTAAGGATAGAGTTATATTAATCTATTCCTACGTGAAGGATAAAGATGAAGTAGAGGTGGATGATGAATTCGACGACGGAGAGCCTCTTTGTCCTGCCCAAGATGCTCTTCTGAAGGTGCAAGCTGCAATTGCAAATGCAGTGGCTTCAGTTGGTGATTCGGACAAGAAGTGGAAAGACAAGGAAGAGTGTCACATTCTTGTTCCTGCCAGCCAGGCTGCCAACATTATTGGGAAGTCTGGGTCCACTATTAAAAGACTGAGAAGCAAGACAAGGACAAACATTAAGATTACTGCAAAGGATGATAGCGATCCCACTCATTCATGTGGAATGGAGTTTGACAACTTTGTTGTGGTTAGTTATTTTTTTAACTTGAAAATGATGTGGTATGTGTATATATTTATTTGCATTCTGTTGCTTTAATGGATTTGGATAGTAGAATGCTGAATTTTGAAATATGATGCCTAAAAATAAAATCATTTTGCATGCTATCTCTTGTAATGTGGCCAGATGTTATAGTATCTGAAGAACCAATTTTTTTGTGTTGTTTTGTTTTTTTTCTTTTGGTTTTTTGGTAGCCTGGATTTTTTTTTGGTATGGTAATTGTTTACTGTGATGTAAATTTTGCCATTACCAATGAATAAATGTCAATACAAACTACAAAGGATATATAATTTGCATATACTATTGGAGAAGAGAGAAGGATGACCTTTTTAAATGTTTTTCAACTTTTTCATTACTAACACTCTATTGGTCCTAATGATGGTAGGTTGTTAGATATGCTTTCTTAATAGGTACCTTCCTCGCTCAAACAACAAAAATATTAATAGATTTTTTCACCCAATGGAATTTAGAAATTGGTTATTGATGGTTGTACTTATATTTTTTGCTGCATGGATTTAAGGTAAGTGAATAGAACAAAATATTCTCTGCCGTAACTGCTATGTACATTGCGCAATATTGTGTGATATATTGCAATTTTTATCATATAGTGAATTTCATATGAACTATATGTGGAAAGCCATTTGCGATCCATCATATATCGCAATCTTTTGTGATTCAATCACATGAGCAGCTGACCTGGCCTAGTGGATGGGTCACCGTACTCCCATACTCACTGGTCGGGTTCCATTCCCCACCTCTCCTTAAACACTGCGATGTTACTTGAAGTATTTCTGTTCTACCAAAAAAAACACATTAATAGACCGCAATTCTACTCTTAAAAATCTCGATATGTTGCCATATATTTTATTCCATGCTCAATACTTGTGCACAATTGTGTTTGCAACACAGATGTGGCCTTTCAGTCTCTATTTACATTGTTTGCCAATTATTTGGACTTATTTGTTTTGGAAATGGCCTGATATTGGTAAAATTTGTGTGGTTTATGAAATTTCTGTTGCAATGTAAATAGGTAACTGGTGAGCCTGATGCAGTGAAGAGAGCATTGTTTGCAATTTCAGCAATCATGTACAAGTTCAGTCCAAAGGAAGAGATTCCCCTTGACACCAATGTGCCTGAAGCCCCTCCAAGCATCATTATCCCTTCAGACGTTCCTATTTATCATGCTGGTGGACTCTATCCAAGTGTAGATCCTATTGTCCCATCCAGATCTGTTCCTCCTGTCCTAGGTGCTACACATGTTCCGGAACTTTCAGGGTATGCTGATGCAGGGAGCACTTGGCCTGTTTATTCTTCTGCCCTTCCTGTAGTTTCTGGTTATGGTGGTACATCAAGATCAGAGGAGTTAATTGTGAGAGTGCTGTGCCCCTCTGACATGATTGGCCGCGTTATTGGCAAGGGAGGGGGTTCAATAAAAAGTGTGAGACAGGCCAGTGGTGCTCGTATTGAGGTTGATGATAAGGCTGATCGTGATGAATGTATCATCTCCATCACCTCAACAGAGGTATAGCTTTCTTTCTGCTTCCTTTTTATTTATATTCTGACTTCTTTGTCAAGTGCTCAAAAGGTAGCAGGAGGACAGGGAGAAACTGCTCTGCCTCTTGATCTCCTCACTGTTTTTAACTTTGATTGGGGAATTGTGACCCAGATCAAGTTGCTACACACACACACACACACACACATATATATGTACATTTAGATCATCTCTACGTGCTATCATGGGTTTGTAAAATACCTTTACAATAAAACATGTGTTTATAAATATTTAACACTTGATGGTTGTGTCATGACTTCATTAACTTGCTGAGGCACGACTTGTGTTTCTTGCAACTCTAGAGTGTTTGATGCAAAACAGCGTTATTTTTTTGAAGAATTGTTTTTGACTTCATTTATTGTGCCCCATTTATTTTTATTTTGATGACTGTATGTAATGGCATCTAAATACCATCATTTATCTGTATCCATTTATTTAATGTTGGATCATGTTCTGAGTTGTTGGGTTGGGAAACCTGCTGTTGATGGTATTCTTCATTTGATGTGTCTTGATATTTTTGCACCTCTTTTTTTGGCAGTCCATGGATGACATGAAATCCATAGCAGTTGAAGCAGTTTTATTGCTGCAAGGGAAGATAAATGACGAAGATGATGACACTGTAACTATCAGGCTTCTTGTTCCATCTAAAGTTATTGGTTGTATAATTGGAAAAAGTGGTTCAATCATAAATGAGATCCGGAAGAGAACTAAAGCTGATGTCCGTATCTCCAAAGGCGAGAAGCCTAAGTGTGCTGATTCCAACGATGAACTTGTTGAGGTATATTTCATGCTGTTTCCATAAGCTTTTTAATATAATTGGTATTTTTGTGTAGTTTTACCTTGCTTTCCATTGACTTGTTTTGTTCTGCATTCAGGTGGTTGGGGAAGTTAGTAGGGTGAGGGATGCACTTATTCAAATTGTTCTGCGGCTTCGAGATGACGTCTTAAAAGACAGGGAAGGTGGTCATAATACTTCTGCTGGTGCCGATTCTATGTATTCTGGTGGTACTGGTTTTTCTATGCCTTCAGTTTTGCCTAGCGTTCCCCCAGTTGCTCCAATGGGTTATGAACAGAGAGCTGAATCTGGGAGTGGCTTAGGCATGCTTTCTTCAGGCAGCCTCTATGGATATGGATCTTTATCAGTATGTCGATGTTGTGGCATTTAATTTCTTTGTTATTTCCTTAGTGTTATGGTCATTTGATATTTTTAGATCTTGTTATTCATTTTTTTTTTCCAGTTACAAGTTTTCTTTGGTACATTAATGGCAATGTGCTTGCTTATTTTTCTATATTGTTTTAATATTGTTACTTAGGCATTGTTTCCTAAAACTGAAAATTAACTACTGAAAACTTTAAAAGTTGAATTTTTTAATTTGAAAAATTGTTTGGTATCTACTGAAATTTATGTGCTGAATAAATTTAATCAAATTGTTTGATACATTAAAAAAGTAATACTTTGAAATTGTGGTGTTGCGAGACAGTGGTTGTGTAGTAAGATAGTTGCGGCAATGACAGTGGTAGTGTTGACATGACGGTTGTGGTTGTAAGGAAGTGGTGTGAGGTGGGATAGAGTTGGTGAAGATGGTGGTAGTGGAGTGAGTGATGGCGGCAGTGGCGGTTGTGTGGTGTTAGTGATGGTGGTTTTAGTGATGAAGGGATGGTGGAGGTAAAGGGGTGGCTGTGGCGGTAATAGTGGAGTGACAGTGATGGCGGTGATGTTGTGATAGTGTTGGTGGTATATGGTGGTTGTATAGTGGTGGTGCTATAGTGGTGACAATGGCAGCAGTGGTGATTGTGTTGATGGTGAAACATATTGTTTGTCTCACCTATGAAACATGTTGATTGTAATTCTTGATGATTAGATGCATTTTTAATGAAACATGTTGTTAATTAACTTGTCAATATCTCACCTCTGAAACATATTGTTAATTATTTCATCAATGTGTGGCCTATTGTCTAGTTTTTCAGATGTCAAGTTATTTTTTGTGGGATTTATTGTCTGCTCTTTTTCCTGCATTGGTGTTTATGTCAGTATTTTATTATTTAATTTTTTCACTGTTTTGTCCACTTAATTAATTTTTTAACTCCACCCCTGTTCTTGTGGTTCTTATTTGAGTGGCTGTTTCTCTTTTGATAGATGGGAGACAATGGCTATGGATCTTTGTCTTCATACTCGTCAAAGATGTATGGAGGGTTAGTATTATTATGGCCATGAGTTTTTTACTATATATCCATTCTAATCTGATCCTGATGTCTTTATACCATATATTGTAAACAGATTGCCGCCTCCATCAACTTTTGAGATGGTGGTTCCTGCACATGCAGTGGGTAAAGTGATGGGTAAAGGCGGGGCTAATATAGCTAATATCCGTAAGGTTGGTTCTTTCTTTCTTCTTTTCTTAATCCACTTAAATTTTAGTTGATTATCTTTCATACGGAGGGAGCTCACATTTTGTTTGGCGGTCCATGACTGACATTCATGGATTGTAAACTTGAGGATTAAATCACTATATCATTGAGGCAAATATCATACAATATAATAGTGGTGCCATTAGCATCATAGAGGGGAGGTGGACTAATGTGCTCGACATCTAATTTGGTTGATTTAGGGCATAGAGTCATAGATTGAACCCTATAAAAAGTCTCGGCCTTTTTCATGTTCGATGCCAATACTTTAGTCTGCTTCAACTCTTGTTTTTTAACCGTCCATCAGATTTCAATCTGAGATACATTTGATGGCCAATACTTTAGTTTGCTTCAACTATTGTTTTTTAACCGTCCATCAGATTTCAATCTGAGATACATAATTGCTTCTTGACGACTGATTATCTATCTGTTGGGGAGGTTACTTGGGCCCATAACTAACCTTGAACTCTCACTTTGATCAAATGACATTCTCACTTGCACTTGTTTCTCTTCCAGATATCTGGAGCAGTTGTAGAGATCTCTGAATCCAAATCTTCCCGGGGTGATCGTGTGGCTCTAATATCTGGCACATCTGAGCAGAAGCGTGCAGCTGAAAACTTGATTCAGGCATTTATAATGTCTACCTAAAATATGAGGATGCTTCTTGGTATTTGAAGGTGAATTCTGGTTTAGATCATGGAGCATTCTCCCTCAAATGTTTACTCTCTCTAGTTCCTTTAGGTCATGTCTTGGACAGGGCTTCATTTCTAGGTTTTGTCTGTTGCAATCCTGTTTCTTTCGTAACAAAGCCTATCAAGATTGTGCCGGAAGATTCACTGCAGGCTCTATTTTCTGCAGATATAGGTTGTCTATGTTGCTTAATCGATTCTTCATCTGCGGCTGTCTTAGAACTGATAGGATCTTTTCTCTCCTTTCATAGTGTTTTATTAATTCTTATCCTTGGTTAGTGTGGATTCCATCTTATTTGCAAATACTGTTTTGCTCTATAACTTTGATGTTCGTGCCAGAGTACTTTCAGTAATAACCATAATTGTCGGATTCATAATACATGGATGTTTTAATTAGTGTTGCCATACAATCCTCTTATTCTCATCTTCTTGAGAAGATATCCTGTCTGATGCACAATGAAATGAACTTGGGTTCTAAACTCTTTTTCTTGTTACTCCCCTGACTTGGTTGACAATTACAGATTAGTTTCACAGAAAAGGTACACCTCAATTTCTTGAACTAATGACTTACACATGCTATATGGCATTGTCCTTTCCCCCGTCTTTCTTCTAATTTGAGTTCTGTGCTTGACCTGTTTATATGAAGAATCTACTGCTAGAATTAAGTCAGGAGAATTGTCGTTTCTTCAAATTCCAGCTGATGCTTTGTCTTCATTGGGATTCCTTTATAACTTATGCTATCATGAATCTTTTTTGGAAATCTAATTCTGTGATTCCAAAAAAATCAATAAATGCTTTTTATCTAAAAACTTGTCAGGATTGATGGCCTTCTAATGGTCTTTTAGAATTTGTCTATTAATCCTGCCAACCTTTTCCATTCTTAGTTGACTGTTCAATAGAAATTGCGGCTCACAAGAATATACTTAATAGTCCTTGGTTATTTTGTGCAAAGGAGCTTTCCACCTAATTTATTACACCTCTCTGAATGAACATCACTGCTGCCTTCTGGATTCAGCATTGGAGCTCTTCCTTTTTTTTCCTTCTCTTTTTCTTTATATATATATATATATAACCACCACTCTTATATTTTAAAGTGATTGGGTTCCCAATGCCTTCATATGCCTTAGTTCTTTGATTCATAAGTCTATTGCTTTGGTATTAGGACCAAAGCAAAAAAAAAAAAACAAAAAAAAAACCCTTGAAGCATAAAAGTTTTCTTGGGTTTTTCAAGCAGCTAGTCTGGTTTGTGGGAGCTTCTATTGGTGCAACAAAATTATCTCCTTTTCATCCCTAAGTGTGTATTTTTTAATTACAATTTTCTATCCCTTTCTAAAACTACCATTAAACCCACAAATACTTGAAACCCAATTTGCCTGCACAACCATCTTTTACACCCCTCTCCTTTCAAACCCTAACTCTATTGCACCACCAACCACCACCCTAGGCGCAGCTACTGCCACCACCTGACTACCAACGGCGACTGCTGCCACCTCCGACGACCGCAATGCCCCTTCCCCTACCAGTGATCCCCCTCTCCCACTGCAACCCCCCTTCCCAACTGCAAACCCCCCTGCAACTCTCTCCTCCCTACCCTTCTCCCGTCCCGTCCTTTTTAACATCCCACCCAACCCCCACCCCTCCCCCTCCCCCTCCTGGTCGGTCTTTGAATGAACACCATTGATTTGGCCTGAAGAAAGCAAATGAAGGCCATTGGTTCAGCTTCGGTTGTCTAGACCTGAACATTGGCATTGAATTGGTTCCATGAAGCCGCACAGAAGCCATGGTTCAGCTCTTGTTATCTGAACTTTTTCTTCTTTTTTGAAAATCCTAGATTTTCTTCCTCTCCCCTCTGAAAATTCTATATATGAAGTTTGGGAAGGGTTGGGGGGCTGCAGGGTGGTTGCCGCTGGGGTGGGCGAGAGCTGCAGAGGGGGTAGGTCACTGGGATTGGATAGAGCTGCTGTGGGTTGAGGCTGCTGGTTGGTGGTCACTGGGGTAGGGGAAGAAGGTTGGGGGTGGGAGAGGGCTTGGAGGTGGTGGCGTGGCGGTTGGCAGTGATGGTTGAGGTGGGTGTGAGGTTTGAAAGGTGCAGGGGTGTAAAGAGATGAATGGAGGTTAGTAATGAGGGTATGTTTGAAATTATGAGAGTTGAAAGGAGATAACATGAATTTTGAATTTTTGATGGGTGTAATTAAAAAATGTGTAAGGAGATCATTTTGTTGTGTAAATAGAAGCTCTGGAATAAATATCCATTATACCCAACCCACCCAACCCAGTCCAACTCTCTGTTTCACTGTACTTGGTGTGTTTTCTTCTGTCATATTGCTACTTGTCAATGCATCTTTTTGGTGTGTTTCTACTCTTTGGACCTTGCTATATACTTGCCTTGCTGGAGATAGCTTAGTTGCCATTGTTCTATACTTCCTATTTAATTAAGATAACAAAAAATACCTATCTGACTTGCACTCCTGCTTAACCCGATAACTCTATTACTCTGTTATGAACTACTCTAGACTTTTGTCCATATTTCATGAAAAATATCTCGTGTTTCGTTCCCATTCCCATAAGAATGAATATTATGATTTGCATTTCGAATAGGCATGAATACAACATCTATAGGATAACTTTGGCCTTGAAAGTTATTTGGACTTTTTATACGATATCCCCGATTCCTCTATCTATTGTGTCTTCAAGTGGGTACACGGCCGTTTTGGAGGGATTCTTCTGGGGGGTTTTGCGGTATCTCTCTAACTTACTACTTTAAAGCTTAATGTCCTGTATACTGGGTATGAGTCTGTTGACTTTTTTGAACTAAGGATATAAGTTTGCAGCCTGTCTTCTACATTTAGTAGTAGTATTTCCACTCTCTGACCTAGTATCTATAGCATCTCTCTAAGAAATCAAGCTGAATATAATCAATCTTCATTCAGTCATTTTCTTAATGAACAGCTGTTAGAAAGATCAGTTACAGACCCATAACCCCATCCTTTTAGTGTTACATCTGAACTTAGCTTTAGTCTACCAGACAAATATTGTTTGTGTAGTGAAATGTTGGTGATGACATCTTTCTACTCCAGAAAAGTTATGCTTGCCGTTAATATGTATCAAGGCATCAAATGATACTCTGTTTCTGTATAATCTTGTGGTCTGTTTAGTGCGTTCGTATCTTTCTTCTTGCACCATTTTCCCTGTGGCATATGCCTGTATCAGTTTATCATTTCAGAACTTAAGTGGGTGTGTTTGGAAACATTGTAGTAATGCAGTGGTTGTGGTTGGTTTTTCTTTTTGGGTGGTGGGGTGTTTGTGCCGCAGTTTTGGGTGGGGGGACGGAATCGGTTACAACATGGTTTTATGTAGTGATTAGCACAGAGGTAGTGGCAGATGTGGCTTCTTCTGCGAAAAAGGTGACTGGAAAGATTGATTTATGTGTGGCCTTATGTGTTCGGGTTGTGTAAAGCTTTCTTGTACACTTGGATTTCATTATTTTTGGTTTGCTCGGGTTTTCAAGCCTTGGTTGTTTGAGTGATGAGGTTGAGAGGGATCATAAGGTGGACTTGGAGTTGGAAGCATTTTGGAAATAATTTTTGCTTTTGTTTATTTGAGGATGTGTAGGGATATGGTTAATTATCTTTGAGCTATCTGGAATATGAAAAATGGTAACAATATATATTTCTGGTGTCATTTTTGGTTTTGCGTCACTTCATGGGTTGATGATCCTGTGTTTTGTAATAAAAATCAAAACACGCTAGTGCAAATTGAGTGGTTTTAAATGCTTTGTGGAGAATTATTAGAGAAATTTATTTTATTTTAGCTGTTTCATATGGATTTATAAGGTTGTCGAGTGGAGAAAAAGATTCATGTAAGACTCCATTTGATTGGACTTAAGACTTGGTTTGGTTTGGTTTAGTTTGGTTTATATGGATTTATAAGGTTGGAAAACCAGTTTATATTTGTCAGTTATGGCTTTGTTTAGTTTGTTGTCATTCTTTCATATTTTCCCCTTTTTTTGTTTGGTTCTTTTGTCTTTTCCATTATCTTTTTGGAAAAATTGCAAATAAGTGGTATTTTTACAAAATATTTACGAAGTTATGGAAAAACGTGTAACTTTAATTATTAAAATTGATAAACTGTTCCATCTATTTGTAATTTATTTTGGAAACTTACACTGAAGTGTAATTTACCCCATCTTTTTTCTCTCTTCTTTGCTTTTTCTTTCTTTGGTCAGTGGAGAGAAATATTTGATGCAAATATATGATACTGTGTTGTCATCGACCAATAAGAAGTCCCGTATAGTTGCATCAAATATTTCTGTGATGTCATTTTAAGATACTGTGTTGTCATTTTATTGTTGACACCACGTATTCGTTGCACCCAATATTTGTTAGAGGTTGGGCAGCGAGTGGGGTAGAGCGGTCACTTGCACGCACTCGCGCTCGCGTTCTATATATATATATGGGTTAGTTTGAAAAGTCTTGTTTGGGAAGAGTTTTTTGGTTTTTTTAATTTTTGCGAGAGAAAGAAGATAATGATTATAAGTTGAATGTGATATTTTGTTTTATTGAGCTAAAAGTCTATTTCGTCTTTTTTTGACTAAAATAGCATTAAATCCAACCCAATACTTCTTTCCAAAAGAAGCTATATATATATGTATAATATTCTTTGGTTTGTTTAAGGGAAAAGCATGGAAGGTATAAAGGAAATGTGCTTTTCTTTGTAATGGTTTTTTTGAGGACTTTTCTTTGTAATGTTACGATTGCATTTCTAATTTTCTTTTGAAGTTTTGGGGCAATTGTCAAGTTTTTTATTTTTTTGGTTCGAAAAGGTGACAATAGTTTGAAAGATTATAATATTTTTATCTGTCAACCTTTCTATCTACGAGTATACTTGTTTGACGCTGTTTATCAGCAACTTTTCCATTGAGTTGCACATGGCGACGGTGTGTGGTGGTTATAGTAGCGTGTAAAACGAGAAAGTAGAAATAGAAATAAAAAAATATAAATTTTAAAATAATAATTTGTATCATGCTAGTTTCTCTTCATTCCTCATCTTTTAATATTTCTTCATACTTTTTTTATGTATTTTAATTTAGATTTGCACTGGTGATTCAAAATGTCTATTTCATAAACTTTGCAATGAAAGTTATTTATGTAAAAAATTAATTTTATTGGATAATTATAAATTTGAGAATAAATCACATTTTTGTTTTATAAAAAGTATAAAGAGGTTTGAAGAGATGAGATCTGAAGGAAAAATTATCTTTCCAACACTCATAATGGTAGAGTTTTCATCAATTAAATCACACCAAACTCAACCTTATCCTGGGGAATGATAATGTACAGCCTGGGGAATTGAATCGGCCCAATCAGATGATTACAAATTAGAGGCTATGTCGTGCAAAGGGGGAAAAATTATTTATTAGTTGATCTTGGGATATCACGACATCACGCGGTTATGTTTTAAGTTAAATCATAAATTTTTATGCCCCTCATTTTTTAAATTATTTAATATAAAATTAGGGATCTTCTTTTCTCCAGTCATGTGTCGCTGATCAACCAATAACTTTTAGTAGAGGTGTACGCTGTAGTAGTGTATCCAATTCTATCCTATCATATCATTTATTGGATTTCATACGTGTACTCAACTGTCAACTCTTCAATCAAAAAATTTTAAAAATCATATCATGGAGAAACTTTATAGAATTATATAAAACTATAAGTATTATTGATCTCAGTGATTCTATGACAGATCTTATCCACATTTTTTCAAAAAATAAAAATAAAAATGCAGTCAAATCTATATTATTTTTTGTTTTCTTTATTTTTTTTAGCTTCTGTATTTAATTTAATTAAGCTTTGTTCGGAATGTAATTTTTTTAGTTTTTTAAGAAAAAATATGTAAAAAAGATAAAAAGAATGAAAAAAGATTTTTAATTTTATTATATAATTTTTTGACTATATTTGCCAAACGAATAAAATTAATTGCATTTAATGCAAGGAGTATGAATGGGATCATTTTACGAAGTTTTTTTCAAAAAAAAAAAATTTATTGAAAATAATTTTACTTTTCATAGCAGTGCAAGTGGGCGAACATAAAAAATTATATTTTACTTTATAATTTTTACTGGACCTTTATTGAAAGTGCATTTATTTTAAATTATTATCATTGACCTTTATTATCATTGAAAGTGCATTTATTTTAAATAATGTTCAAGATTTTATTTAAAAATAAAAGTTCTTCAATATTTTTTTTTATCTCAATCCCATGCAGAGTAGGATCATTTTTAATGGTAAATATCAAATTTAAATTTTATTGTCAAATTTTAACTATACTATACGATCTTATTTTAATACTGGCGTTTTTTTTTTTTTTTTTGATACAATCATCATCCCTGTCAAAAATTTCATGGATATATCAAAATTTGACAATTTCAATAATAATTTTACTATGATATATAGTTATGGCAGTTCTATTAGCCAATTTCACTGAAATGAAGGGATTAGTTGAGGTGTGCGTAAGTTGGCCCGGACACTCGATTATCAAAAAAAAAAAAAAAATCACTGAAATGAAAAAAAATTAGTCCATTTTGGGCAACAAAAAACAATACGGTTATTGTTATACTATTTTCGAGATAGGATTTTTTAAAATCTAAATAGTTTTTCTGAAAATATATTTTAATTAATTTGTTATGATTTTTTTAAAATCATAGTTTTAAAACAAAATTTCAAATTAAAATTTTACAAAAAAGCTTAAAAATAAATTCAAATTTACTTACATTTCATAAATAAATAGGATGAATTACACTCATTTCTCTTAAGATTTTTTTTTTAAAAAAAATAGTTAATTTAACATTTTTTTTATAAAAGTACACTGATCGTTCTTTTCGTAAGACTAAATCAATCCAAATTAATGCAAATAAAAGATAAATATTGTAATAAACAAAGACAAATACATATGTTAGTGAAAACGTGATAACAATAATATTTTTAAATTAGTGTTGAAAAGAGCCTAATTTTTATTTAAATTAAAAACTTGAGAGAAACAAATATAATTATGTTAAAAGTGTGGGACTAAATGTGGGCTAGTTTGGCATCAAATTTGTTGGTCAAAAAAGCAAAAAAATTAAATTGTCACATCATATATATCAATTAATTACTTTTTTTCACAATTATTTATTCAACAACAAAATTTATTCATAAATAATTTTTTATTTGATAAAAAAATTTTTAAAAAAAAACACTAAAAAAGTCAAATTTCCAAATGGGATCACTCTTTTTTTTTTTTTTTTGAAATTTTCAGAAATAATTTTATAAATTTTCAATCTATATATATTTTTAAAATTTTAGATTTACTTAAATCTAGATACACATAAAAGTATGAAATCTATACAATTTTTTTTCAAAAATTCATTGAATACAAAAAAAAATATATAAAAATTCAACACATTTTTATATTTGTTGTATTCAATGAATTTGTAATTTTTTTTTTATATAAATTTTATACTTTTTGAAGTAGATGTAAATGTAAATTAAGTACATCAAAAAAGTAATAGTAAAAAAATTAATCAAAATATTAAATAAATTCACAAAAAATACAAATTAAAAATTTTAATCCAAAACGAGTAATCACTCGGTTTGGTTTTGGTTTTGGTTTATAAAATTCATTTTTTTAAAAATTTACTTTTTTATTTTTCATATTTTTTTGGTTTTCATTGAATTTTTTAAATATTTTTGGACACGTCTAACATAAATATATTTAAAAAATATAATTTTTGTGAAAATTTTCACTAGATACAAAAAATATTTAAAAATACGAAAATTTAATATATTTTTCTTATTTTTTTGTGTATTTATTAATTTTTTAAAATATTTTTTCATAAATTTTTTACTTTTTAGATATATCTAAGTAAGGTGCATCTAAAAAAAAGTAAAAAAATTATTTAAAATTTTAAAAATATTCACTAAAAGTAAAAAAAAAATACAAAAAATAAAAAAACTTAATTTAAAAAAAATTAAAACTAGACACATTGAGTATTTTTTGTAAGTGTATTTCACTATGGCATTGGTACTTTACCATAAAATGTATAATTTAATCATAAAATTTTATAACGTTAATCACAAAATATATAATCTCATCATGAATTACTATAACAAAAAATATTATAACCAAAGTTACAAACTTCTATAATACAAATATTAAAATTTAAAATATCTTATTACTCTAATTTGTTAGGAATAATAATAATAATAATAATAACAATAATAGAAGTTGGAGTTTGGACTTTTTTTGATTAAAATAGTCACCAAAAAAAAAAAAAACATTTTAATTTAATAAGACAAAACATCACATTCAATCCATAAATCATTACTTCTTTCTCTCACAAAAAATCAAAAATATCAAAAAAATCTTTCTCAAATAAAACTTTTTAACGTCAAATTAAAATAACCAGAAAAAAAAGAAGCTAAGGCCAAGTTTGGGTACTTCCAAAAAAGCCAAAAAGTTAAAAAGTTACTCAAAAAGTTAAAAAGTTAACACTATTCACCAAAAGTCAACAATTACGGCTGCACAACTCCCAATTCAAATTTTCCTCTAAAAACTAATTTTCACAATTTTTTATTACACATTTTTCCATAAAAAATCAAAAAGTTAACCCAAACATCCATATTTTCAACCTCAATTTTTTTGTCCAAAAAGACAAAAAGTGTACTTATTTAGTTTTCCCAAACAAGACCTAAGACCTCGTTTAGGAATATACTTTTTTAGTAATTTTTTAACTTTTTAATTAAAATATGATGTAAAAAAAATTAGTATATTTATAATGACTTTTAACTTTTTATGAAAAGATGTATAAAAAATAAGAAGAATTTTTTTTTTTTTGATTTTTTAATATAAATTATTAATTTTTTGATTTTTTAATTAAAAAAACCACTTTATCAAACGAGACCTAAAAAATGAAAAAAGTAACCCACTTCCAAACGAAGATTTTGGCCGCGTCCGTATACTTTTTCTAGCATGTGCAGTTGATGAGAACTTTGGGAAATGTATCTGACATTTGCCTTTCATCGCATAAAAGCAACGATCGACAAAAAACAGGATAATTACTCGAGAGAGAGAGAGAGAGAGAGAGAGAGAAGGAAGAGTGGAATTTCATCGAAGAAAGTTGAGCAATCGGATGTACAGAAATAGAAGTGGTTGAAGCATAAAAAATCGTCATCAACAATGGCTTCCAAGAGGCCTTTGCAGAGTTTATTCAACAGAATTTGCAGGGAAAGTAGAATTATTAGGAGTTTTGGTGCTCTCTCCGAAAAAACTATGCCTTCCTCTTCTCAGCACCTCATTAATTTGGAATATGAATGCAGTGCCCACAAGTAATCCCTCTCTCTCTCTCTCTCTCTCTCTCTCTCTGATATCTTTTTCCATATAGTCTGTATATGGATACACAATTTTATGTTTATGTTTGTGTTCGTAAATTTGTATTTTCTTTTTCGCATCTCATATTGGATATGATGTTTGGTTTGGATAGAATTATTGATGGCTTAGGATACTTCTATTTTAGTGGTGTTTGGATTGAGTGATTTGATGAGAAATAAGTAGCAAGAAATTAAGCGAAAGAGAACTCTTTTCTTAATATATAAGTTTATAAGTGAGGTGAGAAATGGTAAAAATTTGCTAGAAAGAGAACTATTTTATTGGTTGTTTTGGTCCCTATACTTTCAATTTTGAGCTTAATTTTAGATTTTGTGTCAATTAATCCAATTGATAATGTTGTTAGTGTTTTTATACAAAATTATTACTGAATTAGTTAAAGATTAATCCACTGAATTATTACTGAGTAAGTTTATAATTTTACCTTTAAAACATGACATATGCCACTTATGTGAAATACTAATAGTTATAATCAATTAGACCAAATTGAGACAAAACTATAAATTCAAGGTCAAAATTGAGCCAATTAAAATTACGGGGATCAAAATGACACAAGGACGAAAATACAGGGACTATGGTCATAATTTGTCCTAATTGATTTTATAGGTTTTATTTCTCATCAAAAGTGGCGAGAGATTTTGTGAGAAACAAACGGATATTTGGTGGTGAGATTTAGTGAGAAACAAGCTGATTGGTTTTATTTCTCATCAAAAGGGGCCCAGTGTTGTATGTCAGGCCCTTCCCCATTGCAACTTTAGAGATCTAAGTTTTGCTTATTTGCAAAGACATAAAATTGAAAAAAGTTTGCATAATGTTAAGCTGATATTAGAAAAGCTAGAAGTTTCTTGAATTATGGAATTATGCATGATGGAACTCAAGACTGTTAAATTATGTAGCATAGCAAGAACAAAATTAATGGAAAGGGGGAAAGCAAACTCATTTCTTTGTGATTTAGCAACTTCAATTAGTTCTTGGCTCTTGCTTGAATAAAGTATTTCTACTCTTTCTAAGAAACCGTGGCTAAGAAACTATTATGTATGGTTGCTTATGTTGAGTTCTATCTTTTGAACTTGCATTACTTGTTTCAGAGAGTTGTGAAATATAAAATATACAATTGTCTACTCACATTTGTTTTGAAGTTTGGTTGGATGCATTCGTGCTTAGAACTCAAATTGCAAAATAAGGTTACTACAGGACAAAGAATCCAGAATTATATTACTTACTTACCAGTCTAAAGTTCCTTCATCATGTATATTTTCTGAAACAAGATCAATAAACAAGAAGCCAAAAAAACCATTGGGAAAAACCCTTGTGAAGATAGAAAGAGGATCCATTGTACTTGAGCTTGCAACTTTAGTGGAGTACTTGTCATTCTGATTTGCTGTCATCTGCTTTCTTTGTTAAATTGTGAAGGAAGAAACATGATTGAAACACCGCTTAGCTCACTTGAATGACCTCTTCCTTATTCCCTAGAACAGTGTAACTTTTATGCTGATGCAATTTTCTTGGAGAAAAAAGTTTCAAATGGTGCCAAGTTTCCCCTTCACTTATCATTTTAATAATTTTTTCTAAAACATCATGTACTGTAGTTAGCTTTTGTATTAGAAGAAAATATTGGAAGAAATGCATAATATGGTATACTACCACAAACTTATCAAATATATATAGTATACTACCACAAGCAATAATTTGATAGAAGAATAACAACTTTCCATACCAAAAAGAAAGAACGATTTATTGCTAGAGATAAGCCAGGCTCATTGTGTCTTGTATATATTGTATGTGTCTTGCTAACAAAGAAAAAGACAAAAATAGAAAACACAAGGCACTTTTTAGCAATTTCAAAACACTTTTCATTGATTTAAATTTTTTTTTTAAAAAACATTTTCACCATTTCCAATATGCATTTTACACAAATTCCAATATTAAAGCTTGCCCCAAGGCACTTGTTAGCATTTGCATATGAAGCACGGACATCTCTCCGAAGATTGCGTACAGGTGTTCGACACATGTTGGACACAGACAGGCGCCAGACATGCTCCGGACACGTGTCGGACACGCTGGAAGGAGTTGAACATGCTGTGGACACTTTGGGACACGCTAAGGACTCGCAAGTGACACGTTGAGGACACGCTAAGGACACATTGAGGACACTTTAGGAACACACTGAGTTCTATTTTTTTCAAAAAAAATTATAATTTCTAATTTGTTTGCTAAAATTGCTATAATTTGGCAAAATAGCACTATTCATTGCCAAATTATAGCAATGGCAATGCTATTTTGACAAACACCATTGGAGATGTTTTAAAGTTGATAAATTTGGTGAAATTAAATATTTGACATAAAATACATATTAAATATTTAAAAATATACATATAATAATAAAATATATTTTCAACGTGTTCCCAATGTGTCGTGTCTTGCATTTTTTAAAAATTTACGTGTCCGCGTGTCTGTGTCGTGTCGTGTGTCCGTATCCATACTTCTTAGGGATTTGCCATGTTGTATAACATCCATCATTGATGTGGGTTATTTAATGTGTCTTGGTGGATTTTTACTTATCTAAGTCACTTTTCTGGCTGAATCGCAGTTATCACCCCGTTCCCATTGTATTCTCTCAAGCAAAGGGATCATCTATATGGGATCCTGAAGGCAACAAATATCTTGATTTTCTCTCAGCTTACTCTGCGGTTAATCAGGTGAGATTCAGGGGCTGTTTATTTTAGTTAGTTATATCTTCATATATACCTTGTCAGAGAACCAACTGTACTGGATGTATCCTTTTGCCTGCCAGGGGAGGGTTTAACAAGTTCATCTTGGGAGGCCAATGTAAATAGGAAGGTAAAATTGAAAAAAGAAAAAAGAAGATGAAGTGTTTTTAAAATTATATGCATGCTAAAGACACCTACCTACTTGAGTAAGCTATAGTGATATTAGATTGATATATGCCCAACTGAAAAAGTGGTTACATATGACATTGAAATTTCACTTAAATTGTCAAACTTCTACAATTTTCTGAGAAAATTGGCCATTGGACTCCAAAGCTTAAAATTTGTAGAAATTTTCAAATAAGTTAAATGACAATGAAGAAACTTGAATATATATATATATGAGATTAAAAAAAATGAGAAATACAGGTTTTTATTTTAAAACAAGTTTGCAGCTGAGGGGAAACTGAATTCATAAGCCATGCCTACTAGATGCGATTCAAAGGTTATGATTGTGTGATCAAATTTTCAAAAAAATAATCTCGACTATGAAATGTTTCTATTATACTTGAATGAGGTGTGAACTGTCAACCATTTAGACACCATGATTACATTTTATGATTCCTTTTTTTTTTTTTTTTTTTAATGGGTATCCATAAAAAAGAAAGAAAGAAATTTTTTGTAAGGTTAGTCTAAAGATTGTAAAAAGCTTAAACAGGGTTTCTGAAACGATAAACTCATAATACTCATGTTGTATTCTAAAGCAAAAGCACTAGCTAATCTTCTTACACATTAGCTGTGGCGCTGGGGCAGTAGTTGTTGATTCATGATATGTGTTGTGTGTTGTTTTCATATCTCTCCATATCATGTACCTCGACTTATTTATTATGTACTTTTTAAGATTTTTTTTTTTACCATCTTTAAAATAGGTAGAGAACAATTATATATACAAATCACAAGTATCTTGCAAGAGTGAAGGATTAAGTAGCATGGTCACAACATGCCATTGAATTGTTCTCTATAGTAATATTTTGATAAAAACTCTCTTTAGCGCTACTTTTTCATAAAATTTCCAAAAAAAAAAAAAAAACAAAGAGAAGAAATTGAAGAGTGCTTGTGTATTGTGTATCTGCACTGCATTTCCACATGCTTTATGAAGATGTATAAATTTGCCTCAGAGAGGGCAGTGTATGGAATAATATAGAAGTTTGTTGTAGGAAATGAATACTTCTGAAAGGAATATTTGTTCTTTACATCTGTCTTGATACCAACATGTTGATAGAGCCCAAAGGCGATGAAGAGATCCATCTATAAACATTTATAGCCTACACTTGAATGGACTTATTGTATTGGTTCACTTCACTTTTTTTTATTGCATTGCATGGCAAACGGAGGTTAAGTTTTAACTTCGTAGCTTCTTTCTGCAGGGACATTGTCATCCAAAGATTATTAAAGCATTACTAGAACAGGCAGAAAGGCTCACTCTTAGCTCTAGAGCCTTCTATAATGACAGATTTCCAATATTTGCAGAGCATCTAACCAGCATGTTTGGTTATGAAATGGTCTTACCAATGAACACTGGTGCCGAAGGTGTAGAAACAGCTCTGAAGTTGGCAAGGAAATGGGGCTATGAGAAGAAAAAGATTCCCAAAGATGAGGTACCAAATATGTGTTCATCCCAGTGTCTTGAGATTAAAAACAGACAAAGAATATTCAAACTTTTTGGCTTGTGATTCTTCAAATTTTTATTATTTATTTATTTATTTTGGAAAAGGAACTCAAATACTTGATTTAGGTGTACTAGTTATGATAATCATTTACAGAAAGTTCCTTGATCCGTCTCCTTCTTTATCTTAGACTCCAAATGTCTGTTTTAAACATGCGTTGGTGGAATCTTTAATTTCATTTAGCAATGTATTTTTTTTCTTTATTTTCATCCGTTTATACAAATTTCTGGGGTTCATTAATCCAGATAGCAGTCTGCATTTATTGTTGCATTGTTTATTGGGTCTTGCAAAACAAGTGCCCATAGGGCACGCGGAAAGACAAAAAAGGAGAACACGATGCACCTTTATTAAATTGAATACACTTTTCATTGAAATGACTACACTTTTTAATCTTTTCACCTATTTTCAAGACACTTTTCGCCCCAATTCCAATATTAAACAATGCCTCATGGGCATTCGTTAGCATTTGCCTGGTTTATTAGGGGTATTTATTCATAAATCTCTCTTCACCTACTTATGTTCCACTTAGTCCAAATTATTTTCTTATATTCTAATAAGTCCTATGGTTGACATAATTACCAAAATACCCCTAATAATAATAAGGTGAAGCGTGCATTAATATTCATATTGACAGTGTACATGTTTCATGATGTGAATATTCACACTACCAACGTGAACATTCACATTATAAAATTTATTTAATGTGAAAGTTCATATCACTAAGTTACTAAGGGTTCAAAAAATATTTCTAAGGATAAAACTATCCATAAAATACCTTAAATATGAGAATTAGGATTTGGTAGATCAAATATCCACTTATTAGAATACAATAATATCTTATAGACTAATTGGGATACAAGTACTTGAAAGAGGATTTTCTAATAAATTTCCCGGTTTATTATGGCAATTACTTTTTGACATTTTAGCATTTAATGTTTTTTGTTGGCTAGTTGCCAAGTAGTATAACATCCTATTTGCACTTTCGATTTTTTTATTCAAATAATGTCTTTCGCAGGCTATCATTGTCTCGTGTTGTGGCTGCTTCCATGGTCGTACATTGGCTGTTATTTCTATGAGCTGTGACAATGAGGCTACTCGTGGTTTTGGGCCCTTGTTGCCTGGCCACCTCAAAGTTGATTTTGGTGATGAAGTCGCTCTTGAGAAGATATTTAAAGGTTTCTAAACATGGGAATTTTGTCAATTATGATGATATTTTTAAATTACAATGAAATATTTTGCACACAACTTTGGGACTAAGAAACCTCGTTCTTATGATATGCCATGTTATGTCAACTTTGGCAGATTAGAATATGTATGATGCAAATATATTATTTCACTTTCATGGTATGCAGAAAAAGGAGATCGGATAGCCGGATTTCTTTTTGAACCTATCCAAGGAGAGGCTGGGGTATGTGTCCTTGGTAGATCAATTTGGAAATGTGCTTTTATTTTATATTTTGATTCAATCAGAGCAACAAGCAATGATAGGATAATAATTTATATATTAAAATTTTTCGCTTCTAGCCAAACTGGCTCATTATTTTAGGCTACGTCTTAGCCATTTTCTTCAATCTCAATAGAATATATATATATATTTTTTATTTTTTGTGATATACTGTTCGGAACAATTTCTATTGTAGTTTGGCCTGCCCTAGCTGGGGCATGTATGTATAATTTAGTGATTTATTTTCTGTTTCTTAATTTCTTTACCTTTAGATAATTTTATTTCACATACTTTGTTGTTAGGTTATAATTCCTCCAGATGGCTATCTAAAAGCTGTCAGAGATCTTTGTTCAAAATACAATATTTTAATGGTTGCTGATGAGATACAAACTGGCTTGGCACGGACAGGAAGAATGCTAGCTTGCGATTGGGAAGAAGTTCGCCCAGATGTTGTAGTAAGGCCTTTTATCATATTAGATTCGTACACCCCACTATTTGATTTGAATGTGGCTAACTTTTAAGTTTTAACCCTATTGTTTATATTATATCTGAAACCATATCAACCAAGTCAACTAAATCTATCGGTAAATATATTTTAACTCTTTGCTTTAGCAATTTTCTTTGGTAAGACATTTGCTTCATGAATTTGGTTTGCAAGTTGGTTCCTTCTCTGTAGATGTTTTATTTATTTATTCCTTTTCTACATCTTGAGGTATGGATCTTCTCTCCAACACCAAGAAAAGGGCTTAGTTACAGGAAGAGAGAAATTCCAATGTGGCCAAGATCTACATTTCTTATTTTATTTTCAGTTCTGTCATCATGGTTCATAAATTTCAAGTCTAAAACAGTTATTTTCAAGAGGTTGTTGGGGCAACTATGTAACTTGATTCGAACAAAGTGGTGAAATCAATCTAGGATGTAACTATCCTCAAGTTCGGCCCGCCAATTACACTAGTATGAAGAACTTTCATTCTTTTATACATGTATTGACATCTCAAGAAAAAAACCTATTTTCTCGGTGTGTGTGAGGCAATATGCTTTCAAACTTTGTGTTACTAATACTATATGAAACCCTGGATTGTCTAAAGTATCTATGAATATTTTATTAACAGCTTAAATTTGCTTCCATGCTGTAAGATAACTTATTTTATGGTTACATTGTTCAGATACTAGGAAAAGCGTTGGGTGGTGGAGTGGTTCCTGTAAGTGCAGTGCTTGCAGACAAAGATGTTATGCTTTGTATCAGGCCAGGAGAGCATGGAAGGTCAGACTTATGACTGCCTCACTTTTATTGATAAATTTGTTGGATCCATTTTCGTTTCCCTGCCACTGAATTTGAATGTTGCTTACTCAACAAATTACAGCACTAAGCTACCAAGACCTATCTTGATTTTGAAAAGTAGCCAAGTACCCAAACCCCAAACCCCAAATGCGGTTCAATCACAGATAGACTGGTTACAGCTTTTGTTTGTGTTGAATGTAACCAATCCTACACCTACTCCACTATACCATAGTTAGTGCTCCATTACCATTATACCTACTCCACTATAGTTAGTGCACCATAGTTGGTGCTCCATTACCATTATAATGCTCCATTTCTCTCTATTGTATCCCCCATTTCTCTCTATAAAAGAGAACTCTTGTAAACAAATTAATAATAGATCAAAATATACATATTTAGTCTCTCTCCCTTTCTCTATCAATTTTCCTACATGGTATCAGAGCAATAGGTTAAGCTCTTAGTGTTTTTCGCCTTCCGGCGGGCGGCAACCTTGCCTTGACCGCCCGCCGGACCTCTACACATACCTTATTCCGCTGCCACTAAACCCAATTCAACATTCTAAATCCCTAAAGCATGCTTCAGCAACTGCTTGCGCAGCGGCAGCGGCAGCGGCAGCCTCAGCCTCATGTGCAGTCATGGTCTTCATCTTTTCTAGCTCTGCATCAATCTGGGATTTAGTAGGAATTTTGATCTCATTCTTCTCCACTTTCAAAATATTCTTCTGCTTTCCATCCAGGAGTGAAGGAGAAGAGTCTTTCTTTACATCAGAGTGTTTCGAGGTTGGTGCAATCCTGTACTGATGCTTCACCTTGATTAATTTTACCATTTTCAGTCAAAAGCTTTAAGGTTGCTGCCAACAGCCTTTCCAAGTTTGGTGGTGCTGAGTATTGATCCTCTATGTACATGGCAATTGCAACCCTTTCTCACCAGCTACAAGGTTTTCTAGTGTGTTGACACCAATATCACCTCTTAATGTGTCTGATCTTCCCCCTATGGATTTTCCTACGTTGCTGCCTGAGCCACTGGTCAGGTTGCCACTATCTAGATCAAGTTCACCCCAGATCCTAACATTCACACCTCTAATGTGAATGTTACACCCAAAACTTGTGAATCCATTGATTCCAGAATCTGATTCTGTTGTTGAAAAGGGTGCAAGAGAAACTCTGCGTCTGATCATCAGTTTCAGCCAGACCAACCCTCAGCTGATGGATGTATTTCCGTCTGTTATGACCAGTACAGAGGAGAAGAAACACAGCATTATTGCTCCTGGGAGCCGGGGTCTTTACATTGGTGCCAGTGATGCTGGTGCTGTTGCAAGCAGCTATCATACCACAGGCCTCTCACATCAATGGCTCTCTTGATGTTATTCAAGTTCTGCTGAGAGCTTCAAAGGTCGAAAATGGGGGAAGAAGATCATTGGGGCTTACCACCAACTGGAGCTCCACCATATCCAGAGAGCAATGGGATCAGCTAGACTTTTGGACACAACTTTACCTCACAAAATATGGATTAAGCAACAATTTTCCGTTGGGGTTAATGATGTCACATGAGTACTTGAACGCATGCCCCCAGTTGCTGTGAAGGAAAGCTCTACTGGACACCCAACTTTCTTTTATTTTATTTTTATTCTGTGATATACCATATCGATTTGCACACCAAACTTTACCTTATTTTATTCATCTCGGGGATCAACCCCGATCACATTTTTACACCAAAAAAAAAAAAAAAAAAAAAAAAAAAAAACCCTCACAAACAAATCAACCACAACCCACAACCACCACAACAACCAACCGGCCTTACTTTTTCGCCTCTTCTGCCGATCTCTTCCTCTTGCCTTTGTCTTGGGCGTCCCTTGCCGGTACTGCCTCCGTGTTTCCCACGTCGCCGAGCACGTTCACTTCCCGTTGCTCCTCAACCGTCACATATGGCGGCCCTCCAAATCTGAGCATCACGGTGGCCTTCCGCTTCAGTTCCTTGTTTTCTGCCTTCAGCACACATATCTCTACTCGGGCATCCGTATACATGCTGTTGGAAGCGAGCAGTTGAGCTTTTACTGCTGCACCTCAGTTGTTCTACTCTGAAGCCGGTGCGACAGGTTGTTGACCGCAGTCATGGTCTCAACACATGACCTTAATGTATAATAATTGGCCTCAATATCAGATTGAGCAGCCATTATCTGTTCAACTGCCACCATCGGATAGTTCAATGGCGCAAAACCAGGGGGGCTTGGTCCAGGGGCGATTGGTTGCGGTTCCAGGGCAACTGCCCCGGTTATATCTCTTGTGCTCTCATTGAGGTTGGGAAAGAGAGTGAGCAGACCACGGGACGAAGAGGCTATATTCTGGGGAGCAGAACGGGAAGAAGAAGCCATTTTCTGGGCAACAGAGTGACACAGTATCTCTCTCAGCAAAATGAAGAGGTTTTCAGAGGATTTTTCAGCAGATGTTTTGTTCTGCATAAGCAGCAGCCTCGCCTTGGTATAAATAGGCAAGGCAGACACGCGTATCACGCGCCTCTCAACGCAAGACGACAAAGCGGCGCGCCTTTTGATGGCTCGACTTTTGATGGCTGTCGGGCACGTCTTTTGATGGCGCGCCTTTTGATGGCTGTCGGGCACATCTTTTGATGGCACGTTTTTTGATAAGATTGGGCACGCCTTTTGAGGGTCCGACAAGACTCTGTAAACTGTCCCGACATTGATTCCGGTTAGCTCTTATATGAGTCCGACAAGACTCTGTAAACTGTCCCGACATTGATTCCAGTTAGCTCCTATATGGGTCCGACAAGACTCGGTAAACTGTCCCGATTTTGATTCCGGTTAGCTTCTATATGGGTCCGACAAGATTCTGTAAACTGTCCCGACTTTGATTCCGGTTAGCTCCTTTATGAGTCCGACAAGACTCGGTAAACTGTTCCGACATTGATTTCGGTTCTCTACTACAACGGTTCGACACAACCATATAGTGTCTTCTACAACGGTCCGACATGACCCAGTAAACTGTTTTCTACAACGGTCCGACATGACCCAGTAAACTGTTTTCTACAACGGTTCGACACGACCATACAGTGTCTCCTATCTACTTTTATTTGTCAGCTTATTTTTTCTTGTTTTGTTACTCTCTCCAAACTCAAGTTGGTTAGTTCCTAACCCCCTTGAGTTTGAGGGGGGCTGTTGAATGTAACCAATCCTACACCTACTCCACTATACCATAGTTAGTGCTCCATTACCATTATACCTACTCCACTATAGTTAGTGCACCATAGTTGGTGCTCCATTACCATTATAATGCTCCATTTCTCTCTATTGTATCCCCCATTTCTCTCTATAAAAGAGAACTCTTGTAAACAAATTAATAATAGATCAAAATATACATATTTAGTCTCTCTCCCTTTCTCTATCAATTTTCCTACAGTTTGTTAGGTGTGGTTATTATTCCATTTATTTTGGGTTATTACTGTGTCGTAAGCATAGTCTATTGGTACATAGAAACTTCGAATAAATCTTTGGGGTTCATTTCTCTGCATGATGTGTTTGACTGGTTCAATATGTCATGCCACCACTGGAATATAACTTGGTGGGGGTGGTGGGCCAGGTCTAGTTTGGCTGCTGCACAATTGAATTTTGAGAAGTCATACGAAGAGAACTCAACAAATGAAAGAACAAGTTTATGGATGTCAAGCATACATTGTCTACTTTTCTTGTTGAAGGAAATAATGGCTATGATTTAGCTAGAACATTACATTCCCCCAATTAGCTAAAAAAGAACAAGCTGCTCTTTTTCTTTTAATTTTTTTAGTTTCCCAACTCAATTTTGATGCTAAGTAGGGATAAAGTTCTGGTTCTAATACATGAATTCCCTATTGAATCGTGCTCTACTTGAACAACATGAATGGACTCATTTTAGCTTCTAATATAACTGTCACTTGATTCAAAACATTGAACTTGTAGTAGTTCTTCCTGACCAACACGAAACCGTTCAAATATGATATTTAGGAGATTATAAGGTTACACTGTTATGTTCATCAGCTTATGTGGGCAGGCTTTGTTTTCACACACAACTCTCTCTCAGTTCACATACCATTTTTCAATAGGAAGTGGATTTCTAAACAAAACTACATGGTTCAGAAATCAACTTCCGAATGAAAACCAATAGTTCAGAAATCAACCAGAGATATAGCCGAATCATAAAGTTTTGTTTGGAAGGTGATTTGTGAACTGAGACAATGTGTGTGTGAAATAGAAGCTCTTGTTTGTGTCCTATCTGTATTATCTTTTTCACTCTGTCATTCATAATATTGCTACGAGGCTGCATTTTGCAGAGGCTGACATGGTTTTGATTTGACATTGTTATCAGCACCTTTGGCGGAAATCCTTTGGCTAGTGCAGTTGCTGCTGCTTCACTAGAGGTTATCAGAGATGAGCGACTCGCTGAGAGGTATTAATCCTATTCCCTGCTGTTTAGGATAGCAAGACTTAATGCTATAATCATCAGACACAGGGAACTTGGAAGAAACTAAATTCAGAGTGTGTTCATTTGATTTGATTTATTTATTATTTTTAAGTTTGATTTTCTATTATATATACTATTAGTACATTGAGTGAACTCCCTAATATTTTAAATGTCAGTTCTTCTAGTTGGCAGAACAAAAAATGAATTTCTTGTGCTTGGCATTCGTAAGTTAACTTTGTCATCAATTGTTTATCTTGTGTTTTGCTCGATTTGCTTGGCTTATTATTGGGCTTGCTATGGTTGCGCTGGCATTTAGCTTCACTCAGCTTATTTAGCTAATGAGCTCTAATCTGATGTTCAAGCTTGGCTCATTTTACTAATGAACGACACACATGAATGAGCTTTTTAGCAAGCCACACCCATGCTGTCATGAACAACTCGGTTCATTTACAGCTTTACAGGCTTCAATCTGTGGAAAGTTGTTAAACTACCTAGATACACTTAACCCCTTTGAGTTTGTGATATTATCACTCCTAGCCCATCATCTGGGAATCTGACTTGGTCTTCCCTGTTCAATAATGTAAATTTGTTACTCTCTCTCTCTCTCTCTTTCTTCACTACTTGTTACTCTGCAGATCGGCAAAAATGGGAGAGGAGCTTAGGCATCAGCTAAACAAGGTTCAACAGCAATTCCCTAATGTTATAAAGGAAGTGCGGGGAAAAGGCCTGTTTAATGCTGTGGAGCTTAACACCAAGAATTTGTTCCCCATCTCTGCTTATGATATATGTATAAAGTTGAAGGAAAGAGGAATTCTTGCAAAGCCTACTCACGATACCATTGTTCGACTCACTCCTCCCCTTTGCATGAGGTAAGGATTGATGCTTGATGGATGTTTTATGGTTTCAATATGTTAAAATCTTATATTTATTCAGAGGATCATCATGGTTTAGTGACGTCTTCACCGGGCATACCCTGTTGACAACTGGTGTCAGTCCCAAGTTTTCAATTGTTCATGCCACTTTTGAAGTGATGCACTGAACTCAACTCAGTGAAGCGTCATACTAAGTATTTGGATTGACCACGATAACCCTTTGTGTTCTCCACTTTTCCCTGGATGTTGTAATTCCCCTTGCTCACTAACACGGAATATAACAATTTAAAAAAAAAAAAAAAGGATTTTGACCTGGCAACAAAAATGTGACTTTGTTTTATGGAACTAAACACTTCGCATAAAAAAATACATGACAAAAGGAGCAAATTTTAAATGAGAATGCTGAAATGCACGAGTGGCGTGTAGAATTAGATTAAAAAGCATTCATAAGAGACCAGAGATACCGAATGAGGTAAATATAAAAGTTTGTTGACTTTGTTTTGCGCAGTGACATTGTTTTACTGATATATATCTTGTGTGTTTCCAGTTTCCCAGTACTGAATGTTTCCTAAATTTCTGAATTTGTCATACACCTGTTCAGAATTCGCATGTTTTAACTGTTAATACTTCTCTGACTTATATTTTGCATGGTCTATAACCGAATTTCTGAGATAGATACAATTAATGGACTGTATGATGAGAAATTAGTATCCATAGCTTCCTGTTTGTTCTTAATTTTTACAGATTTGATATCATGTGATTTTCTGACCTAATTCGGAACTTTCAGTTTGGAGGAGCTCCAAGAGTGCTCAAAGGCACTGCACGACGTTTTGGAAATCGATCTGCCAGAGATGCAGAAGTCAAAGCCGAAAACAGTTCCCTCAACAACCTCAGATGTATGCGACCGGTGTGGCCGAAACTCCTATGATTCATCATAGGAACTCTGAATTACAGCCATATCGTTACCTCTTATATTTTTATATATCGTATATGGTACTCAAGAGCTGTGTTTTTTTTATTTTATTTTATTTTAATTTTAGTCAGAATAAAATTATGCTGAGACTCCTTCACTAAATTCTGGATGTTATTTCTTATGATTATTTTTCTTTTTATGTTTATAAAAATTTTAAAATTGTGAATAAAATTTTGTTGGGTACCAATTTCCGTTTTCAAAACATTATAGACATATCATAAAATTTTTGTAACTCTAAAAAAAAAGTTTTTATTTATTTTGAAAATACGTTTTCTTTTTCTTCCACCCCTTTTTTACTATCTCACCTCCACATTCGGCGACTCACCTCCAACAATTGTTGTCAATTGCCTCTTCTAACCATTGTCACCGGCAACTGCCTCCTATTTAAATGTCACTTGGCCTCGATTTGAAACCTTGGCTAAGGTCTCATAAATAATTGGGCCACCTCTTTGCACTGACGTGATAATGTTACGTCATAAATATATATTTTTTATATTTAATTGTTTTAGACCTATATGAAAGTGTGAGTGGGTATGAAAGAGAAGGATATCAACAAAGCCTTGGTTGGAAAGTTAGTTATTTTATTAGATTATTTTAGTTTTTGACTACTTTAGTAAGTTAAAATTTTTGTGTTTGGAAAGATGGTTATATTTTTTTGTAATTAGATGTGATGTTTGTGAAAGGAATACTGAAATCATTATAGGTTTGATGTAACATTTTGTCTTATTATCTATTTTATCTTATTTTGTCTTTTTTTTTGTAAATTTAAGTCTAAAAAGTTTAATTTTAGCCTTTGCCAAACAAGACCAAAGTGATATTGAATAATTGAGAGAGGGAAAATGAGTGGGAGTTCTAATTAGAGCTACAACTAATGATGTGGCAGTGGGTGGAATCCACTGCCACAGTATGTATTGTGTCTGTTTTGTTTTATTTTTTTATTTTTTCTTTTTGCTTTGTCACTTCATTAGTGGTGGGTTTAGAGCTACTAAATTAGTGGTCTCTAACATCACTGATTGAGAGAGAGAGAGAGAGAGAGAGAGAGAGAGAGAGGGGGGTTTGATTTTATTCCTGTCAAGTACTTAGAGCAGGTTGAATTATCTTTTGAAAAGAGGTTAAAAGTCAAAAAAAAAAAATTTAAAAACTTTTAACCTCTTTTGATTTATATTACATTTTTACTTGTTTTTACATATTTTTTTTAAAAAATTTAAAAATTTAAAAAGTTAAATTTTAACTTACTTTTCAAAATAATATGTTAAGTTGATTCTATTTATACGATGAATTTTTTTATGATACTTTTTACATTTGAAATCTCTTTCGTCGTTTTTATTTTTATACAAGCATGGTTTTTGGAAATTCAAAAATAAACTTTTGATATTTCTTAAAATTGGTTATTTCTAATTCTCAAAATTAAAATTTTAAAACAAAGCATCAAAATAAAAACAAAATTTGCTGTTTCATATATGCATTTACACAAGTTATTTGCATTTTTACTAACTCTCAATTTCCAGTCACATTATTTTGTTTCTTTGATTTATTTGTATGTGCCAAATAACAAAAGAAAACATCCAGCCAAAAAAAAAAAAATTCAAAATACAATTTAATTATGAAAAATGCTTGGGAGCACAGTGCTCCCACTAATTAGGTGGCAGTGGGTCCCGCCAGTAATGATGTGATGTTTTGGTCTTGGAGTTGTATTTTATTTTTTTTTTTACTTTTTGTGTGGGTGAATTTCCGATCACACTGCCCTCCTTAGTGATTCAGCGGTAGAACACAAGCAGAGTAGACGGCTCCCTGTAACCTGCACAGAAAGAAAAGACTCCGGCGGTGGTTCTTCCACCCGGGGGCACTCCGACGATCAAGTCAGTATATCTCTCAAAGATAATCAAGTGCTTAACTCACTAGCTTGAGTATAAAAAACATACCTTAGACCCATGGGGGTGCCTCTCTTTTATAGCCAATACAATCCTAGTCCCAATAGGAGCTTGGCCCTAATGGACTCAGGGATTATCGCTAACTGGGACTCCCAAAGGTTCGGGACAAACTCCCTAAGAGTTTTATCTTTACCCAAATGAAGTCTTCTCACAATCTAGGACTCTTGTCCATATCCTCGTTGAGCTTCCTCTTCATTCTAGGACTCTTGTCCTTTATCCGCTTATCTCGGATTCGATATCCTGGAGATAACCTCGCCCATCCGAGATAACCTCAAGACAACTTCCATGACTCGTGGGATCTCGGCCGACACTTCGGTGTCACCTCGCCACGTGTTGGTACTCGAAAATACATCCCCATTAATCGCCCTAGGTTCTATTACCTCGCATTACGAGGTGATGGAACCTATCTTCAAACTTTTCTCAGATATCGGCCTAAGAACTTTCTAGCCGAGATCATTCATTCGTGACGGCATGTCCTCTTCAGATTCAAATCAATTCCTTACGCTGTATGAGTCATTATGCACCAATCTTCAACCATTCGAGGACGCGCTTTCATTCTTATCGTCCGTGCCATTGACGCCTATATAAGCCGTCTTTTTTCCGTCATACGTCGACGACGCGCGTTACCTAGGCGTAATAATTCTCATTTTTTGCCGCTTTCAAACTTTGGCAAAACGATTCTATCTCTTCCTTCACTTTCGTGATTTGAATCTCCTTACTTTCTTTCTCTCTCAAACTTTTTCTTTCAATTTCGCCATTCAGCGAATCGCCGCCTCATGCCATTTAAAAGCTCAAGCTCAGTTAAGGCCCATTAATCGACTCTGCGAAGCTTCATCCCTACTTCACCTTTTTCGTAAGCCACCGCTCTTCTTTTCCCAGCTTCTTATGCTTCGATATTTTTCGTTACTTGATTGTTCTGTATCTGATTTGTAAATCACGTACCTCATCGCATTTTGTTGTTCATACTGCGAATATTTGTATCGTTTCACCTCTGTTTTTGGCCTTCCACTCTTTCGTGTTCTTAAATCTGAGACTTCTTTTTACTTTCCTGTTTTCCAGATTTTCTTCCCTTCATACTCATTATTCGTAGATTTAAGCTTGGGATTTGCTGTAGAACCTTCGATCCTTTAGGAAAAACTGAAACCAACTTCAGCAACATACACATAGGTTAAGCCGAGGTCCTAAGAGCCCTTTAGGAATACTGCTTTCAGAGTCGAACACTTGTCTATATCAAGACCATGGGTGTGTGGAGAGATAGAGTCAATACACCAACCAAGCTTCAAAACTTTAGGCAAGAATTTTCCATACCAGAGGATGTCCACCTTAGACTAGCTGAGGAGAAGGACTCCATTATGCCTGATGGTGATAAAATGCCTTTCCCTGTAGTAGCCTTCATCCAGTGTGGACTTAGGTTCCCTCTAGATCCCCTCTTCCGCGAAGTCCTTCATTACTACACCCTGAACCCCATGCAACTTTCCATTAACGCCTACAGGACACTTAATGGAATAATAGCCTTAGCTCGGCAGGAGAACGTTAGGATCACTCTAGCCGACGTCCAATATTGCTACACAATGTGCCCCCTGAACCTTAAGGAAAAGGGTTATGTCTACTACCTCAAGCCGAGGTCTCACGCATAAAATAGTAGCCGACCTTCCAGACTCCAACAAAGGGGCCGAGATGATTACTTGATCGCTTCGAACCGAATTTGCCCCAGATGAAGAGGTTCAACTCTTCCTCTCCTCGAATCGGGCCAAGGAGGGCAAGGGTAAGAGCCCATCATTAAGCTTAGCTGTTGTTTCCTTCAATTTTTTCCAAATTTTATCTGCTTTCTAAAGTTGTGTTTTTTGCGACGTCGCCCACCCAAGGATTTTTCGCCAATCATATTTCCTCAGTCAATCAAAAAGCTCTTAGATCTTCCACTTCGCGATTTAAAAAGCTCCATTGTTGTTGAACTTCATCCCCACTTACAAGTCCAAGTTGGCCGACGTTCCAAGGAAGAGGAAGAAGAGCGCTTCCATCAATCGCTTTACGTAACAGCCGCTTCCACATCTGAGCCAACCGATCAGCCATCAACCTCGGCTCCAAAGAAACGCCGACGAAGGCTTGTTAAAACAGCCGAGATGGAAAAACCAAATAAAGTGGTGCTGAACCTCTTGGCCGATCTTCCAGACGATATGGATGATGCTCCACCAACCTCGCCCCCACCAAAGCGAAGAGAACCAAGAAGGCCCAATAAAGGCGAAGCTACATGGATGACGCAGAGGTCAAGATGCCCCGCCAATCTCCAACCGCCGAGAAGATCACTTCGACTCCGCTAAGAGGCCCAAACCATCAAGGGCCACTCAAAGAAAAGAAGCCAAGGTCTACATCCGCCTCAACCGGGTTCCAGGCTCCCAAAGTTCCTGGGAACCCAAAGTTACTCTTGAAAACAAAGGTCACGCCAACGAAAGTGCATCGACGTCAACATTGGTGTGGCGCTTCGGCCAAAGATCCTTCTTGAGGGCGATATGGAGCGTAACGAAAAATGAACGGCTACGAGAATTACGCCTTCATGATGCAGCATTCAGTCCAAGTAAGTCTTTGACTTTGATAATTTGTCTTTCATACTTATTAAATTTTGAAATGTTTATAATGACTTTTGCCTTGTATTCTTCCAGGCCATCCAACACGCCCATACCTTCTCCATGCAGGCGTCTGAAACAGCAAAGAAGTTAGCCGACATGGGGCAGGAATTTGCTCTTCTTCATAAACAAAACAGGCCCTCCACTCAAGATGAAAAAGCGGAGGACTGTGCCGAGGTCGAACCAAGGCTAAACAAATAGCCGATGAAAAGGCCGAGGTCATTGAGGTCAAAAACTGTTGCTTTTATCTCAAAGAAAAGAAGAAGAAAAAGTAGCCCAGTGTAAAAGGAGCTACAAGAAGCCTTGGCCACCAAGAGAGCCAAAATTGATGCTGCCTATAAAGAAGGCATGGCCGATGTCGCTGAAGACTATAAGCTTCAGGTCAAGCAAGCATGCAACAAGGGATATTCCCTAGGTTGGAATGCTTTGGCCAAAAAGCTTGATCTCGGTCGACTTCGCCATGGCGCAAGACTAAGGCCATCGTCTTCCTTGTCTTCTTCCTCCATCTCCGTGCCAAGTCAAGAAGATGATTCTGCCGAGGTCAAGAAGAAAGGGAAAATGAAAATGAAGCCCTGGTGAGGAAGGCCAAATCTCCTCCAAAAGGTGATCAAGTCCGACTTGACCGGAGATGAAGACCTCATTCTTTGCTCCCAAAAAGGCAGACATCGGCACTCTATCCTCTGACCTCCTCTTGGCAGTGAGGAGTGTTGATGAAACCCTGGCCGAGATCGATGCTGAAGTTGCAGCAGATAAAGTGGCCGAGGTATCGACAAATAAAGAAGCTGAGGTTGTGGTGGACAAGGAAGCAGAGGCTATGGTGGAAAAGGATGCCGAGATCATTCTTCCAGATCCTTCCGACGTTTCCGCCCAATCTACTGTTAATGCTGAAGAAGTTTAGATATTTTCTACTTTTCTTTTTTGTACTTTGTCTCTTTTATGGCCGATGTGCCTTCTATGTAACCTGTTGAACAAGATTTTTGCTTAGGCCACATTGCCTTCCTTTTATATGCAACTGTTTCTCCTTTACATACAATTTACTTTTGCTAGGTCATTGTAGCTTAACTTTAACTTGTAAATTGCTACAAATTTCAACAAGTAAAGCTAAGGAATTTATCTCGGCTTAACTTTAACTTGTAAATTGCTACAAATTTCAACAAGTAAAGATAAGGAATTTATCTCAGCTTAACTTTAACTTGTAAATTGCTACAAATTTCAACAAGTAAAGATAAGGAATTTATCTCAGCTTAACTTTAACTTGTAAATTGCTACAAATTTCAACAAGTAAAGATAAGGAATTTATCTCAGCTTAACTTTAACTTGTAAATTGCTACAAATTTCAACAAGTAAAGCTAAGGAATTTATCTCGTGTTAACTTTAACTTGTAAATTGCTACAAATTTCAACAAGTAAAGATAAGGAATTTATCTCGGCTTAACTTTAACTTGTAAATTGCTACAAATTTCAACAAGTAAAGATAAGGAATTTATCTCGGCTTAACTTTAACTTGTAAATTGCTACAAATTTCAACAAGTAAAGCTAAGGAATTTATCTCGGCTTAACTTTAACTTGTAAATTGCTACAAATTTCAACAAGTAAAGATAAGGAATTTATCTCGGCTTAACTTCGGCTAAGCATTACTAATGTCTTCTCTCTGCCCCCAATGCGAACCTAAGTTCCTCTTGGGTTCTCATTATTCGAAAAACAACATCATGCAAAGTTGTATAACTTCAGAGGAATTCTGCTAAGATTTTATTGATCATATCGGCAAGAAAAAATCAAACAACATCTAATGATAGAAAAACTTTAAATTACAAGTGTTCCACGGTCTAGGCAATGCTTTGCCCTCATTATCTTCGAGCCGATATGCCCCATTCCCCAACACCGAGGTAATTCTGTAGGGGCCTTCCCAGTTTGGGCCAAGCTTGCCCTCTCTGGGATCATTCTTATTGCCGACCACTTTTCTCAAGACTAGGTCGTTGACTTGAAAATCTCTTGGATTGACCTTCTTGTTGTAAGCTTTGGCAAGCTGTTGCTGGTATGCTGCAAGCTGGATTGCAGCTTTCTCCCTTCTTTCTTCGAGTAGGTCCAGATCTCGGGCTAAGAGCACATCATTTGACCCGTTCTCAACTCCCTGTGTTCTGATCCCTGGGATGCCGATCTCCAATGGAATGACTGCTTCCGTGCCATAAGCCATGGCAAAGGGGGATTCCCCTGTTGATCTTCTCGGCGTAGTGCGATATGCCCAGAGCACGTTGGGCAATTCGTCTACCCACTTCCCTTTTGTCGCCTCTTTCTTTATTCCATCTAGAATGACTTTGTTTGATGCTTCGCTTGCCCATTGCTTTGGGGAAAGCTTGGTGTTGAAAAATAGTTCTTTATCTTGAACTTGGCGCAAAAATTTTTGATGAGCTTGTCGTCAAACTGTTCCGTTAAAGAACGATTGCTCTTGGAATCCCAAATCGGTGATGATGTTTTTCTAGATGAAACTCTTCACATCCACATCTCGGATTTTGGCAAGAGGCTCGCTTCTATCCATTTTGTGAAGTAGTCTGAGCTACCAAGAGGGTACTTCCGTTGCCCGCTTGCTTGGGGCAATTTTCCAACAAGATCCATGCCCCATTGGGCAAATGGCCAAGGGCCGAAACAGGTTCAGTCAAGAATGGTCGATGTATCAATGGTGCAAACCTCCGCATTGTTCACACTTCTTCACATAGGCTTCAGATCTTTGCATATAGGCCACCAATACCCCTAGGTAATGGCCCCTGAGCTAACGATTCGCCCTGCGTGGCTTCCACAAACTCCTTCATGAATTTCATACTGAAAGTCTTCGACCAAGAGGGTGTACACACCTTAAAAGAGGTCCATGAAGGATCTTCAGAGATGTCCTTCATTTGTCCGTGAATCTTGCCGACTTTAACTCGACCTTGTGTGCTTCCTTTCGATCTTCTGGCAGCTTGCCCTCTTTTAGGAATGCAACAATTGCATCCATCCAGCTTGGTCCCAAGTCCGCACATAATGCTTCTTGCATTGTGTTCGGTGGCTCTATGCTTGGGCCTGGTAGGTAATCAATCATTATTGTCCTCATCTTCCCGGTTTGCACTGAACTTGCCAAATTGGCCAGCGCGTCGGCGTGGTTGTTATCATCTCGCTAACTCAAGAAGTCGGCGGTTTGAAACATGTCCGCCAAACTGATGACTTCTTTATGTATGCCGACATCCTTTATCTCGGCGAAACTCCCCTGTAGTTTGATTCACTATAAGTTGTGAGTCACAAAAAACTATTACCTCATCTGCCACTGCCACGGCTGCCAACTTCAGTCCAGCAATCAGTGCTTCATACTCCGCCTCATTATTCGAGGCTTTGAACCCCAGTCGAATGGATCGTTTCTAATATCTCCCCATCGGGAAATTAACACTACTCCCGCCTCGCACTGCCGGTTTGAGCTTCCATCAACAAAAGTTGAAAGGAGTCTCCTAGATGCCGCAGGTCTGAAGTTTTTCCTTCCTTGGTTCCTTAGCCTTTGGTCGGCTTCTCCTTGTTTCGGACGTCGTTCATCTCGCCAATGGCCCGATGTTCGATGTACTCTGGTGAGAATTCGGCCACGAAGTCGGCCAAGACTTGGCCTTTAATTGCGGTTCTTGGCCTGAACTCCAGGTCATACTGGTCCAAAGTTACTGCCCATCTTGCAATTCTTTCGGTCAAGTCTCCTTGTTGCAACAAGGATTTTAATGGGTGCTCTGTCAGAACCACTATCTTATGGGCCTGAAAATAATGGTTTAGCTTCTTTGAGGCCATTACCAAGGCTAGCATTAATTTCTCTAGTGGTAAATACCTTGTTTCTGCATCGGCCAAGGTTTTACTTTACGAGTATACGCTTCGCTTCTCCCTTCTCTTCTCGGATAATCACAAGACTTCACCGCGTGCTCAAACGCTAGGTATAAAAACAGTTCCTCCCTGTTGAGGTGTTGAGAGGACCGAGCCGAGGTGAGGTATTTCTTCAGTCGGCCAAAGCGCCTCGCATTCCTCTCGTCCATAAAAATCGTGGCCTTTTCACCAAATTGAAAAAGGTTTACACTTGTCCGAACTTCGCTTATGAACTTTGTTTAGGGCGGCCCTTCCAAGAAGCATCCGAACTGTTTAGCCGATGTCGGACTCAGAATTCCGTAATGGCCTTGATCCGATCTGGCCGCTTCAATGCCCCTTCTTGTCACCAGTATCCCAAGAACTTACGGATTCGACTCCAAACGCGATTTCGATGCGTTAGTCGAGCCGATATGTTTTGAGTATGTCAAGACCTCTCCTAAGTCACGTGAGATGATCCTTTGGTTCTTTGGTCTTCACGACCATATCATCGATGTAGACTTCCACGCTCGCCAATCAAGTGTCTCGAACATCTTGGTCACCAAATTTGGTAAGTTGCTCTGCGTTCTTCAACCCAAAAGGCATGACTCAGAATAATACAGACCTTTGGGAGTGATAAACGCCGCCTTCTCCTCATCCGGGGTACATGGCTATCTGGTGATACCCTCTATATCGCCCAAGAAGCTCATCCTTCCATGTCCAGATGTGGCGCCCACCAACCGGGTCGATCTTTAGGGAAAGCATCTTTGGGACAAGCTTTGTTCAAATTTGTGAAGTCTACGCAGACCTCCACTTGCCATTCTTCTTCTTTACTACCACGGTATTTGATAACCACGTTGGATAATTGGCTTCTGATTGCCTCGCCTCTAGAAGTCCGCTACTTCTTCCATCGCTTCGACGTGCATCAACGCCGGTCTTCGCTCGTTGTATTACGGGTTTTGCCGACCATTAACGTTGAGTCTGTGGCATGTGACCTCGGTCAATGCCAGCATTTCATAAGGTGTCCAGCGAACACCTCAATATTTTTTCTCGAAAGGCTTCCAACTCCTTTCTTCTTCTTCGGCTAATCTGCGTGAGAAGAAAGAAGCGCTCATCGCCTCTTGGACGAAGATTTTCTTCAATGCTTCTTCACTCTTCTCGCTCGGCTCCTTGTCGACATCATCTAGGACCTTCATGTCCTCTTCTTCAACCTCTCGCTTCCTCCGGTTCTCGAATGTCGCAGTTAACTTCATTCTCGCCATGGAGCAATTTTTCACCGCGAATCGATCTCCTCCGATTTCCTCAATCCCATGTTCATTGGGAATCGTAGCAGTTGATGCAAGGTTGAGGGAACTGCCCCCATTGCATGCAACCACGGCCTCCCCAGGATGATGTTGTAAGGCGAAGGGGTATCAATCACAATAAATTCTGTCCTCATCTTCTTCGTGCCAGCTTGTACCTCCAAGCTTGTTGCTCCTAAAGGCCACGTCGGCGTTCCATTGTAGCCGGCCATCGCCGCTTGATCGCTCCATGTCATCGGTGAAGGCCTAACTCCTTGTAACATCTGACATACATGATGTCGCAGGAGCTGCCTTGATCAATCAAGATGCGTTTTACCTGGCACTCCCCAACCTGGAGGGATACTACCAGGGCATCATTGTGCGGGTGCTGAACCATGTCGAGGTCGGCCTCTGTGAAGGTTATCATTGGTCCTTGGCAATCTTCAGGCCGAGGTCTTTTCAATCCGACCTGGTTGACATGCTGCAGATGTTTCACCCTCTGCGTCTCCCCCCGTATGTCGTTTTCATTCACCTTTGAGTGGGTCACGCGTTAACCACCCGAGGTCCTCCCCGCCTGTGGTCTTTGGGGCTGCTGGTGCTTGGGGCAATCGTGCCTGCTCTTCCCTGGTTCTGGCCTCATCTACAAGGTCTCTCAAATGGCCTTGCCTCACCAGATCTTCTAGATGTGCTTTAAGGGCTCTGCAACCCTGAGTTGGGTGACCCTGCTCATTGTGATAAACAACGCCTACCAAGGTTTCTCCCCATAAATTCTCCTTGTGCTCTTTGGCTACTCAAATAGGGTCGATTTCAAATTTGGTCAAGGACCTTTTGATCGGAATTTAACACCGCTGCCATCGCTTGTTTAGTCCTCAACTCGCTCTCGCTTTGTTTTGTCCATTGTTACCTCGCCTCGCCGCTTGGCCGTTTTTCTGTCTTCGTATCCTTGTTCCCCGAGGTGTCTTCCTCGGCTCGCGCACTTCTCAATTCTCGCCATGAGTTCTTCCATGCCCTTTGGCAGGGTTTTCGCCAAAGACTTCCGCAACGGACAGTCATCTTTCAGACCGTTTCTTGAAAGATACGACCGCCACCTCTGTTGCATTCAGTATTCGATTGAACACCTCATAGTACCTCTTTGCATAAGCCCTAAGGCTTTTCTTTTGTCGATTTTAGGGCCATCAACGCATCCACCCTCGATGGTGCAGTTTGTTTGTTATGAACTCGCAACAAACATCTTGGCCAGCCTTCCCAGCTCTTCACGCCCCTTTGGTAGTTTAGGAACCACCGATGCAATCTCCCCAAAGGATGAAGGAACACTTTACAGAGCAACGGCTCGTTCCCACTGCATAAAGCCATGGAATTCAAAAATAATCCAACATGGAAGTTAGGGTCCGACTTACCATCATATATCCGAGCCTAAGATATCTTGAATCTTTTCTATGACGAATCTATCCATTCTGCCGAGAATGGAGTCCTCGGCTTAACCGGAAGTTACTTGCTCCAAAGATTCTCCTGTTCCTCTTGAGGTAATCTCTCAAGTCCTCTTTACTTCTTCCTCGCATTTGTCATTGGGCTTCACTTTTTCGCGCTACTCTCGACCTCATGGTGGCCCCTTTTCGATCCTTCTCCGCAGGACGCATCGAAACACAATATCCGCCCCGGAACATGCCGATGTTCTTTGGGGTCTGCTTCCTTCTCGCGATATGTCCTTCGGGACTCTTCTCTTCTCGGCTCTTCTCGGCCGACTTCCTTGGAGGGTTGGTGAGAGTATCTTCCGGTCCTCGTGTGCTGAGGGGCCTCGGGGATTTCTTTCCGTTCTTTCCGGGCGTTCTTCTTTGGCATTGGTGTGTCTGCGGCGGGTATGGAGGTCGATGACATTATTACGCATCATGAAGTTGACGACCGATTGAAGGTCCGCCAACTTATTTGCCATCTCCTTTACTTCTTCATCCTCCTCGGACATCTGTCTTTCCATGTCCGGAGGTCGCCTCGTTATAGTATTTGCCCTCGTCGCTTTCTTTGATGTATCACCGTTTTTGGCCGACGGCGTTCTGCGTGATTCGATCACGAACTTCCTCATTGTGGTCTCCTTCTTCCGTTAAGGTCGGCGGGTCTTCCACTCCCAACCGAGTGTCGCCCCAACCTTTTCCCTCTGTGAGTTATCGGCCATCTACTCTTCTCTCGCTCCCACAAAGGCGGCGCCAAATTGTGTGGGTGAATTTCCGATCACACCGCCTCCTTAGTGATTCAACAGAGAACACAAGCAGAGTAGACGGCCTCAGAACTCCGCACAGAAGAAAAGACTCGGTGGTTCTTCCACCCGGGCACTGACGATCAAGTCAGTATATCTCTCAAAGATAATCAAGTGCTTAACTCACTAGCTTGAGTATAAAAAACATACCTTAGACCCATGGGGGTGCCTCTCTTTTATAGCCAATACAATCCTAGTCCCAATAGGAGCTTGGCCCTAATGGACTCAGGATTACTGCTAATCTGGGACTCCCAGTGGGTTCAGGACAAACTCCCTAAGAGTTTTATCTTTACCCAAACTGAAGTCTTCTCACAATCTAGGACTCTTGTCCATATCCTGGTTGAGCTTCCTCTTCATTCTAGGACTCTTGTCCTTTATCCGCTTATCTCGGATTCCGATATCCTCGGAGATAACCTCGGCCCATCCGAGATAACCTCGGCACAACTTCCATGACTCGTGGGATCTCGGCTGACACTTCGGTGTCACCTCGGCCACGTGTTGGTACTCAAAAAATACATCCCCACACTTTTTTAATGTATTAGTGCTATTAGTGGTGGTGTTTTTAGTGGGATGAATCATTGTTATTTAATTATCTAGCATATGTTTTTAAAGTGTTGAGAAGGGTGTGAGTTTACAAGGCATTGCAAGTTGTATAAATATAAGCTAAATAAATGCTACTACCGTCTTCATTTCTGACAAAACAAAAATATTAAAGATGTTAAAAATTTTATTAAATGTATTATATAAAAATTATATTGTGTGGGTTCTATATCCATATGAGATATTTTTAGTAAAAATTTTGATAGAATTTTTGGAGTCACTAATATTATTCTTGATAAAAATCGAACTCCTATACTGTATTTGGTTAGAAATTTAAGAAAAGATTTGAAAAAGAACAAAAATTTGATAAAATATGAATAAAATATACTTATATTTTATATAATTTTACACTCTTTATTTTTTAAATTTCTTTTCAAATCTCCAACAAAGACAAAGACAGCACTAAGACCATCTCTAACGGTGCATCAGATTTGAAATTTGATAAAAAAATGACTTTTTCAAGCTCTAATAGTTTCACAAATTTGATATCAAAATGATAATGAAATAAACATTTCATTAAACTGAGGACAAGTTCTGTATATCAGTATTTCACTGTGCTTGACCGTTGGGGTGGGTCAACCGGTCAACCAACCGGATGTCCGGCCGGTTGACCCACCGGTCGACTGGTTCCCTTTCAAATAGGTAGGTTCAAACCGGTCAAAAATATTAAAATAGGTAAAAAAAAAAAAAAAAATTAGCCTTATCAGTCGACCCTTCCCTTTTGATGCACGGTTAAAACAAGCCATATCAAATTAAAAAAATTAATTTTTTTTTATTCAAATTTAATAAAAAATTTAATTAACCGTTAGAGTTGATTTACCGTGTCTAAATAAATATTGCCACCGTCTTCGTCTCCGAACTGTCACGAAGCTTGAAACCTTGCCCCCAAAAAAAAAGTTTAATTACATTAACATCCTCTCAGTTGTTAACAAATATTATTTTACACCATTTTTCTATCAATTAGTACTTTTTGAACCCAAAAAGGCAAAAAAGAAAAGAAAAAAAAAACCCTTCTCTCTCTCTCTCTCTCTCTCTCTCGCGCGCGCGCGTCTCGAACTCAAGCTCTGCGTCGATCAATACCAGTTCAAAGGTATGTGTATCTTCTCTTGTGATTCCACTCTTTTGTGACTTTGAATTTGATAATCGTATGCTTATCCCCAGTCATCACTTAATCATGGTTATTGTGCTATTTTCAGTGTTTTACAATCTCTTATAGCAATTCAGTTGTTCAGAAATGATTTACTCGATTCAAATTTTGATCCTCCGGCTTTTGATTTGTACTCGTTTGAATTATGTATCTGTCTGTATTCGAAATTGGGCTTAGGGTTTTACGTGGGTCTTACGTGGGTTCTCAGTGCTTGTGTGTTGTTGATTAATTAATTAATTAAGTCCATTTTTTGTTGTCTTAATGCAATGTTTGAATTGAGATTTGTTGAGGGAAATTTGCTTGCACTTGTTCAAACAAAAATATGATTTTTTTTTTTTTAGTTTTCTTCTCATCTTCTTAGTCTAACCAAACAAAAGCAAAGAATTTAGATAATTTTCCTTCTGTTTTCGCTTTCTTTCTCCTTTTTACTCAACAAATCCTAAAACCAAACAGAGCATAAACGAGTAAGAGAGGAAAGAAGAGATAATGCTATGAAAAGGGTTGCTATATTTGTCAAGGAACTAAATACTTTAGGAAGTGTATATGTGTTCTTTTAGATCTTAATTTGGTGCAGAAAAGGTGCTCGTATCCTTCTCCTCTCTCTCTCTCTCTCTCTGTTATCTTTCATCTTTGCTCTCTCTCCATCTCTATCTCCACCCGATCATCCTGCCTCTCTATATCTCTTGCGCAGATCCCTCCATCTATATCTCCACCGATGGTCCCTGCCTCTCTCTTCCCTCTGTATTATCTCTCTACCCTGACGAAGCAAGCAGATGAACAAGACGAAGCTTGAGATTAATGAAATCGTCTGAAATCTATCACGCATCTTGAAGTCCAGGTATGTTTTTCTGAAATCGTCTTTCTAATGATGGAGAATTGCTTAAAAGTTGATTCAAACTGCTTGAGATTAGTTGAGATTGCTTGAAATTTGTTTGAAATATGTTTGAAATTGCTTGATTATTGTTGTTGTTTTTAGTCTGCTTGTTTTTTTGGTGAATTGTTAAAAAATATTATTTTCTGTTTGGGGGAGTTTTTGCTGGGAAAGGATGAGGGAGGGAGGGAAGGAAAACAGTTGGAGATTAGGCCTGTGCAAAATACCGTCTAATCCGCTAAAACCGCACCGATCTGCATCAATCCGCACCGCTCTAACCATTAACCGCGGTTTAAACTTTAAAATTTATAATCCGCCAACCGAATCGCTCTGCTCCGCTATAGTAAATACATATATATTTTTTAACTTTCAATAAAATATCAATGTAAAAATGAGTGTGAGAGAAATTTAAGATATAAAATTTTTTACAAATTAGTGGTTATATATATGAAACATATTATGTAAAATTACTTTGTATTATATATCTAAAAAATATTATACAAATTAGTGTTATATATTATGCAAATGTGTGATAATTAGTTAGAATATTCTTCAATCTGCCAATCCGCCAAAAACCGCCCAAACTGCAATTTGTCAATCTGCTAATCCGCTAACCCGCTATTCAGTTTGTAATTTTACTCTTAAACCGTCCGAACCGCATTGCGCACACCTCTATTGGGGATGATGATCTGGCGGATTTGGCGTAAGCTTTGGCATTGCTATAATTTGGCAGCCAATATAGCATGCCATTGGAGACTGGTTTTTGCCAACTCTTGCCAAAATTTGGCAATGGCAGCCCACTGTGGATGCTCTAAGTCACGTTATAAGCTTTCTTTTATTTTCTTTTCTCGCATTTGTTTCCCAAACAAGAGGATAGAATAACCCACTATTTTCTCTTAATTTCTCTCCTAAATTATTCAAACAAGGAGAGATCACCATCCTTTCTTTTTGTTTATCCTAGTCTGGCAAATGCATTAGCATGCTCTGCGTTAAGGATCTCTCTTTCTCAACAAAATGACTCAGATACAGCTCATTTCTTATCATTCAAATCCCTTGCATTGTTTACTACCCTCTTACCCTTTGTCACTGGAACAAAGAAAAATTGAAGAAGGAGAAGAAAGAGAGAGTAGAAACTTATTGTTAATTACATTTATGCATCAATTGTGTATATTATTTCCTAATTTTTCTTACAGGGTTTCAACAGTTTGTTAAAGATCACTTTGAAGGTAAAGGCTCCCAAGATGGACAACATTGTAGATGCTTTAAATAATGCATACCAGGAGTTTGTTGCTGCAGCAGCTGGCGTGCTTGAAGCTAAGGAGAGTTCCGGTGGCCAGAAAACAGCGGTTACTGTTGCTGCTCTAGAAAACTTTAAGCAGTGTCAAGAACTGTTCAGAGTGGCTTGTGATCAAGCTGAAGAGTTCGTGGAGTCTGTGAAGCAAAGGGTAGGGTCAGAGTGCCTAGTTGATGAAGCCACTGGCTCGGTGACTGGAAAGCCAGGGCAGGCCGTCACAACTGGTCTTCCGCCTATCAGTGCAGTTAGGTTGGAACAGATGAGTAAAGCGGTCCGGTGGCTGGTGATTGAACTTCAGCAGGGTTCTGGAACTGCTGGAGGTTCATCGCATCCCCATCCTTCTGCACCTTTTGATGCTAGATTTTCTGAGGATGCAGCTCAATAGGTATACAGACAATTAAAGTCGTCTTTGTTCTAGATCTTTTTGGAAGTAGATGATATTTTTATTGCATCATTGCAAGATATTATAGTTATGAGTCACGACCATACATTTTGTGCAAACACTTGCATTGTCAAAGTGCATTTAATTTTTAAGTGAACAAGGGTTAACTGCTATTGCTTGTTTCTTTTTTTTTGAGCAACAACAAAAATTTATTAAAAATGTGAAAGAGGACAAGGAGTCCTCATTAGGGCTGAGCAAGAAATCCGTGAAATCCGTAATCCGATCAAGTCTAGTCCAATCCAGTAGGTTTGGATAGGTTTTTTGAATCCGTGATGCGGTTCCGAAATGAAAAATTAAAAATCCGTAGTTCATGGATTGGTTCCGGATTGAATCCCACGTTTCCGGATTGGAACCGATCCGGACCATATACAAATAGTCTATATTTTTATTATACACCCTCTTGCATAGCATCTTCTCTTATTTTATATAAAACTTAAATCCAAACATAAACTCACATAGTATCTTCTTTATTATTTTTATTTGCTAGTTTTTAATGTTAATTTCTAATGGTCTAAATACTTATGGTAGAATCAGTTTTCTTATGGTTGTTTAAATTTTAGAACAATATGTCGCTATTATGAAAAGACATGTTATTGTGAAACTAATATGGTACTATAATTATATTTTTATGAAATTAAAGTGATATATATTTTTTTGTTATTTAATTATGTAAATCCGTGGTCCTAAACCGATCCAATCCGTGTTTAAATAGATTGGTTCGGATTGGTTCCACGATTTAAACGGATTGGATTGGTTCCAATTTTTTAGGAACCGTAGATAACGGATTGGTTTTGATTTTACCCCAATCCGGTCCAATCTGGACCATGCTCACCTCTAGTCCTCATACAAAGAGAGAAAGAAAAAGAGCGAAACAAAAACATAAAATTCATGGCCCTAGGGAAGGCAAATAGCGGCCCAATCCCTAGAGATCAAGAACAAGGAAAGTCCTTTAAAAGGAGGGAATACAAAGGTCCAAAAAGACGCCAAATAATTCACCCTATCCCACAAAGCCTCTACACTTACTTCCTTGCCATCAAAGATTCTAGCATTTCTCTCCAACCATATGGCCCAAAAAATAGCAAAAACAATGCATGTCCACATTGTTTTGGCTCTCTTGGTTCTCCCAAACCCTATAAACCGAATAAGAAGCATTTGAATACAGTCCCGTGGAGCAACCCACTGCTCATCACATAAGCCAAACAGCCGCTGCCATAATACACGAGCCACCGGGCAATGAAGAAATAGATGATCCGCTTCCTCCAAGTTCCTCTTGCACATCACACACCATTGAGGACAAAGAGAGTAATTAGGTCTTCTCCTTTGGAAAACATCATTAGTTGTTACACTCTTTTGAGCCAAAGACCACATGAAAAACTTCACTTTATGAGGGACATCCACTTTCCAAATTTTCTTATGAGAAGGAAATAAAGGAATAGATGGATTATCAATGAGCTTATCAAAAAAGGATTTACATGAAAAGACACTTAAAGAGCCCAGATTCCACACCCTAATATCACAAGATGAAGAAAGGGAGACCCCCGCAAGCACTACCAACAAAGATGCCAGCTCCCCCGCCTCCCTATCATTCAAGTTTCTAATGAAATCAAAATTCCAAGAAATGGGTGCCATAGAAGAGCAAGCCACCAACGCTATCGAAACATTTGAAGAACGAACCAACCGGTAAAGAAGGGGAAAAGATCTATCAAACGAGATATCCCCTAACCAAACATCCTCCCAAAAGCGAATGTTTACCCCATTCCCCACTCTCAACGAAAAGTAGTTAGACACAAGGGGATACAAACGAGAAATGGATTTCCACGGTGAACGACAATTGCCTCTATTAACCACATTAGAATCTCTACCATTGTGTTGAACTTCATACTTGCTTTTAATAACTAAACACCATAGCGAATCACTTTCAATCGAAAATCTCCTCAACCACTTGCCCAAAAGAGCAATATTCCTAGCAACGATGTTTCCAATAGCTAATCCACCCTTTTCCTTAGGAAGAGAAACCATATCCCACCTAACCAAATGAACCCCTTTGCCCTCTTCACACCCTTCCCGAAGAAAGTCTCTCATCAATTTCTCAATTTTCCTCGCAATGCTAATCGGGATTTTCAAAATGAATAGGAAATAGATAGGAACAGATCCTAATACAGATTGTACTAAAATATATCTCCCCCCCTTAGACAACAAAGCTCGCATTCAACCTTTCAATTTTTTCCCAATTTTGACAAGAACAAGTTCCCAAAAGGACGCCAATCTAGGATCTCCTTCTAATGGAAGCCCTAAGTATTTGATAGGAAAGGAATCAATAGAACATCCCAACATATCCGCTACCCTCTGCACATAACTATCATCCAAATTAATACCCACAACACTGCTCTTGTTAAGATTGACCTTGAGGCCCGACACAATTTAAAAAATTCACAGAATCTGTAGTAAACTGCCCACTTTATTTTCCTCCTTTGATGAGAAGAATATAGTATCATCCGCAAATTGTAAATGAGTAACTCCAATCCTATCCCTTCCCACCACAAACCCCTCAATGACACCCTTATCCTTAGCTAAATTAATAATCCTACCCAACACATCAGCAACTAAAATAAACAAAAATGGTGATAAATGATCACCCTGTCTTAGACCCCTAGATGCCAGAAAAGAATCCCCAGCTTTACCGTTCACAATGACCGACATATTACATGACGACAAGCACCCTCAAATCCACATTCTCCACCTAACTCCAAACCCCTTCCTTTTCAAAACAAAATCCACAAAGCCCCAATCAACATGGTCATATGCCTTCTTGAAGTCTACCTTGAACACAACACCTTCCTTACGTAGCCCCCTATACTCCTCCACAACCTTGTTAGCCACTAAGACTACATCCAATATCTGCCGACTCTGTACGAACGCACCTTGTGCCAAGGAAATAGTTTCCCCAAGGACAACTCTAAGTCTCCTAGAAAGCACCTTTGCTAAAATCTTATAGAGAGAAGTAACCAAGCTAATGGGTCTAAAATCCCCAATCTTGACCGACCTCTCCTTCTTGGGAATTAGACAGATAAAGGATGCACTGGTACACAAATTAACCTTCGCACTCTCAAAGAACTCACCAAACACTCTCAAGAGATCACTTTTTACAATATCCCAACAATCTTGAAATACGGCCATTGAAAAACCATCCGAACCTGGAGTCTTATCTTTCTCACACTCAAATACAGCCTGTCTTATCTCATCCTCCTCAAAAGGCTTTTCAAGCCAATTAGCCGTCACTAACTCCACTGGAGCCCAATTAATGCCAACAATCCCTGGACGATCCACACCCCTGTCAGAATATAAATTTGAATAAAAATTAAAAATCTCCTTGACAATAAGCTCTTCTTGACACACAACCTCATTCTGACCCACTACCAAGTTTTTTATAAAACTCTTCTTTCTCTTTCCCGACGCAACTCTATGATAAAATCTAGAATTGGTATCACCCTCTCTAGCCCATTTCAACTTAGCTCTTTGACCCCAAAAAATCTGCTCCCTAAAAACAATCTCTTCCAGCTTCACTCTGAGCATTGACCGCCTATCCCTTAACGTGCCAGATAAACCCTCCCCAACCTCCTTCACATCTAATTCCTTAATATCCCGAATTAAACCCGCTTTCACCGCACCTATATCCCCAAAAACTTCTCGTTTCTAAACTTTTAAATTATCCTTGACTCCTCTCAACTTTCGTATAAACTTAAAGCCCTTCCACACATGGACTCTACCATTTTCTCACCAATCTTTAAAGAACTCCTTAAAAGATCGATTTTCCAACCACATATTCTTGAACTTGAATGGGGTGGGACCCCATTTAAAAGGACAACTCTTAAGAATCATAGGACAATGATCTGACACAACTCTTGGCCCAACCTCTTGCCTTATGTTCGGAAATAACTCCTCTCATCCTAAAGTATGAAGAAACCTATCCAACTTGCAACACACCCGATTTTCCTGAAGGTTAGACTAGGTGAACCGTGCATTACTTAAGGGAAGATCAATCAACTCAAAATCCCTTATAAAAGAATCGAAATCCCTCATACTTCTACTGGTGGAAACCCCATTGAGTTTTTCCGAAGCGAGCCTAACCACATTGAAATCCCCACCCACACACCAATTTGGGGAACAAAGCCCAAATAATCCTGCTCACTCAGCCCACTAGTCCTGCCGACTCCTGGGTTTATTAGGACCATAAACCCTTGTCAGCCACCATTCCTTATTATCCCTATTCCTGAATTTAATAGACAATGAAAATATCCCAATAACTACCTTACACTCCGATACGACTCTATCATCCCATATAATCAGAATTCCCCCGAATGTCCCTGTAGAAGACAAGATAGCCCATCTCCTAAATCGAGTCCCCCAAACACTCCTAATAAAAACCCTATCACACTCCTCACACTTTGTCTCTTGAAACATCACTATGTCTGGTTGTTGCATTTTCAGAACCTTTTTAACCACGGCCCTTTTCCTACGAGACCGTAGTCCTCTAACATTCCAACTGAAGATCTTCATCGAGAACCATTATCACCCCTTATTTCATTCCCCCAACCCTCATAATTGATGCTACTTTCAAGATTTCTTAATTTTGTCAACTCTTTCCTTCGGCCCGAACCTCTATGATTGCCACCCCCTTTAAATGTAAACCCCTCCCTCCTAGACCGAACCTTCTTCCCACCTCTACTTACTAATGCTAGCCCAAGAGTGTCAAATAATTGTGCAAAGTGAGGCACATCATCCTCCTCCGAAGGGAAGGACACATACTTACTCATTTTCCTCAACCACTTCGCAGACTCATTACCATCGTGACCACAAACATTGTTGCTTTGAAGCCTATGATTAGGAGACTCCTCCATTAAAAGATCATTCCTATAAGTGTCCATGTTACTCTTTTGTGGGTTCAAACTGTCACTGGTAGAGTTCCTATTTGTATTTAACAGAGGCCAATTATCATTCTTGTTAGAAACCATTATACCCACAGATGACTCCCCTCCCACCCCTCCCCTAACAGACACAGAATGAATACCCTGAATATGAGAAGGAGGTGAAGAATTCATGTTGTCCCTGTCAAAAGAATCACAAACCTTTTCACCAGAGTCAAAGACTGCCTCACCCTCAGTCCCCACAGTGTGCTGATTACGAGAGGAAAATGGAACCTTCTCTTCATGAAAAAGCCGATTGAGATTCGGATCAAAATCATCAACCCTCTCCTCCTCGGTACATGCATCAACTTCCTCGTTGGGGCCTAGAGATTCATCAGAGCTTTCATGAGAACCATATCCTTCCAATGCTTGGAGCACCCCTTGTGGATCCCAAATACCCACATCCACTTTGTTAATCATTCGATCAACACCAGGAAAAACTTCAAGTGCATCATTATCAGCTTCATCCACACCATCAACTCCAATGGGTCGCCCAATCTGGAGGAATTGCCCTGTCGATCGATCAACCACATCTGCCAAGCCCAAATGAATTTCATTTGGGTTTAACCCATCCTGTTGATTCAGAACTCGTTGATCAATCCCATGCTCCAAACTGATGTTACGAGTCGCAAACTCCACACCCTGCAGTTTCCGACTGTTGCTACCATAAGACCCATCTCCCCTCTGATTCGTTGTTTGGGTCCTGTTGTCCTCACCATTGGAGATACCCGTCGTCTGCCTAACCTGACAAAGCCCTTGCTTCGAACCTGGGACAAAAATACCCGAGTGATCTGGGTTAAGCCCATCACACCTCAGATTATGAGCACGACTTTTATGGCCCAATGTACCATCTCCCACATGGTTAAAATCTTGGCCCAAATTATGGTTGCAATTTGAGCCCATGTTAATACCCTCATCACCACCAATCTGTTTTTTATTTGATTCATGAGAGAGGTTCAAAACTGGCCTAGGCCCAATATCACCCATCAGCCCATCTCCTTCTAAAAAATCCTCTCCTAATTTGTATCACCCATGTTCGATACAAACTATATCGTCCCTTGACCTTCCTTCATTGTTGACATTCCTTGATTCAAAAATATGATCCTCTTCGTGAACCCCAACTTCCTTGGGAACCAGGCAGCCACGTGTCCCAGCTGTCCCCTCAACCTTATCATCTTCCCTACCTCTGCTGCCAAGCTCCGATGAAAACCCATGCCGGAAACTCCATTGCCAATGGCCCTCTCTGCATTTAACAGCTTTCGAAAGCAACTTCACACGCACTGTGATTGCTCCTTCATCCGCCGAAATCTCTACAGTTGATGGTAAAAACCCAGAAGTCGATCCTTTCACCTTCAATCTTGCCTCAAAAAGATTTGCAAAAGTCTTGGTTCTTTTGTCCACTGCTAATAGCCCTCCACATTTCGCACCAATTTGTTCAAAAATCCTTATATTCCATAATTTAAGTGGCAAGTCACAAATTGCAACCCATCCTCCATACGAGGCAATAACATTAGATTTTCTATGCTTCTCATCGGACCACCTCTCCAATATTACTACAATACCTTTATCAAAAAATTGCAAACCTTTATCCCCGTAGAACATAGCCATCTCTTTGGTTTTGGTGAAGAACAAAGCTCGATTCAACTGAAAGGGACAAAGCTTGATAGATAACTTGAAAGACTTACATAATACCTTCTCTATTTGCTCCCAAGATATGAAAAAATCTGTTCTCTCACACACCACCGCTTGATGGAGAACTAATGAAGAATCATTTGATACTGAAAATGATGATTGAAGCTTAAGAACCTCCGTATACGACCTACCTCTGTTCACCCCTGTTTTCACTTGATGACTCAAGTCCTCTGTATGTACCTCCTTATTTACCCCATTCTGCTGAACATCATCGTTAAGATCATTTGCCATGGCCAAATGTCTTATCTGTTTTCCTGCATCCTTTCCTTCAGTACCTCTCACGTGGTTCTTCTGCCTTGTTCCAAATAGGATTGTATCTAGTAACCCAGCCACATCTTTCCACCCTTGTCGATTGACCCCTGTTGGAATGATAATGCTTGATCTTCTTATCCCAGCAACCCACTTGGATAACTCCACAAATTCACCTCTCCTATTAGAATAACTCAAGAAGGCAAGATAGCGTAACTGTCAGATACTTCAAGAAGAAGCCCACCGCACTCGTAGTTCCAACATCTTGAAGGACCTGCGATGCCCAGAAAACCCCTCCCAAATCAATCTTCAGTGTGAAACTTCTATGCCTATTCCTTTCAATGATTTCCATGACCTCCCCGTGAGATCTCTCATCGACCTGAACAATGATTATCTTTTGCTCAATCTTCAGATCCAGAGCACGATCTTTGTACGTCTTCATGTTCTCATGAGGGATATGTGATACCAATGAATCAACCTCAACTAAAAGTGATAGCAGTGTAGTACTTAGTAAAACATCCACATTAGGATGTTTCACAATCTTTGAACGGTTCAGCTGTCTACTGCTATTGCTTGTTTATGAATTTCTTGATGTTTCTAATTTTCTGTTTAACTCTGGCGTGCTGCATTATCCGTTACATATTTTTTTAGAAGTTTCTTACATTGGTTGCATGCCTTTTTATGGTTCTTGTTTTTGTTAGGGTTTTCTTACTATTTGATTTTCATGGTGCTATGATTTAAAGTGCTGATCCTCTGTATTGTTAATTGGGCAAACTTCACTTTACCCTCCTATAGTTTGGGCCATATGCAGATTACCCCCTGCGATTTGGAAATCACCACATAACCCCTTGTGGTTGGTGGACTAAAACGCACCGTTCTCTTTTCTATCCAAGTTAACGGCTTGTGTAGTTCAAAATACAAAGAGTGAGTTACATTTTAAGACCAAAATACCCCTAGAACATCTTTAAATTTGCAAAGCATGCCATTCTTTTTCCTCATTCTCTCTCTATTATTTCTCTTTCTATTCCTTTACTCCAACCCACTGTACCACACTTCCCCAACCTTGCTTGCCACTGCCACTCTCCCCCCCACACCTCCCATCCCACCGCCTCTCTCCTCCCTCACCACTATGTCCTGTCTCCTCTCACTGATTTGCAAATTTGCAACACACAACTTTGCTACACAGAGCATAGCCCCTTGATTTGGATGAATGCCACAAGTTCGCAAAACACATGCCATTGGCCCAAAGCAAATGCAACAATTCATTTTATAATTCAAATTCCTATATGTGTATGTCTATATATATGTATTTAAGTGTATATATATTTGTATCTCTGTACACAGTTATAAACATAGATGTATATATTTTTTATTTTTTAATAAGATTAACTTATATACACTTTTTATCCATTACAATTGGTAATGGTGGTTGAATTGAATAGATTGATGGTGGTTATTTTTTATTTTTGTTTTGGTAACACTGTTATTTGTTCATATACATAGTATCTAAGAAGCATGGACACGTTGGAAGTCGAGGCAACAGACAGGGTGTCGGACACGGACACGCACGTCGACCGAGACACGCAGAGACACGTGTAATCGACACTCGACCTAACGTGTCCCTGTTTTTTTTTTTAATTTTTGCAGATGGACACTCTTTCGGACACGTTTTGACACGTCGTGGACACCTAAACAGAAGAAACCCTAACCAGAGAGAAAGAGAAAGAGAAAGAGAAAGGGAAAGAGAGAGAGAGAAAGAACCTGTCGAGGCTAGATCGAGGAAGAACCTGTTCGTCTCTCATCGTCTTCATCTCCTCTCTCTCTGTCCAGCTCTCTCTGGTGTCGCCTCTCGCCGTCGCCTCTCGCCATCGCGCCATCGCCTCTCGATCTGTCTCTCCCTATTTTTTTGGTTTCACTTTCCTCTCCCTTTGCCTTATACGTGTCTCTCTCTCCCTCTATACTCTTTTTATTCTTTTTTTTTTTATGTCTTTGTTTTGTAAATAAATAATATAAATAAATATAAATAATATATTTATTTTTTAATTTTACATATAATAAATAAAATAAATAAATAAAATTAGTATATATTTTTTAATTTTACATATAATAAATAAAATTAGTATATATTTTTTAATTTTACATATAATAAATAAAATAAATAAATAAAATTAGTATATATTTTTTAATTTTGCATATAATAAATAAAATAAATAAATAAAAATAAATACAAATAGTATATATTTTTTAATTTTATATATAATATATAAATAAAATTATATATATTAAACGTGTCCCAGTAATGTGGTCCCCCATTTTTTAAAAATTACGTGTCCACGTGTCTGTGGTCCGTGTCGTATCCTTATCCGTGTCCGTGTTTGTTCATATACATAGTATATATATAATGTAATATATGAAAAATGCTGGGTTTTCTAGTGTTTTGCATCAATCAAAATTTTTTGAAGCTGAAATTTGTTAGAGTTGGCAGAAGAAAGATTGTGGGATTGAATTGTTGTCATTGAGATTAAGCATTTAAACAGATTTTAGGAATATATGTATACATATATATACAGATTATATATATGCAATTTGCAAGTTTATATATATATATATATGTTAGAGTTGGTAGCATGAAGCTAAATCAAGTGTTTTGTTTTATGGAAACGGAAATTTGTTTAATGCGAAATTGGGTTTCGAACAAGGTCGAATTGGGTATGTGTGTGGCTCTGAATTAGAAGAGAGAATTGTAGAAATTCAAGCAATGGCAAGGGATAATGATGGTGTTGATATGTATATATGCATATGTATGTATAAAATGTGGGTATGGAGAGAGAGAGAGAGAGAGAGAGAGAGACTTCTGGGTATGATGAAGAAGAAGAGAAGGAAGAGAGAGAATAAGGATACAACTGTCAATTTACAACTTCTGTTAATAGAAGTTAGTGTACGTTTTAGTCCACCAATCACAAGGGGGTTATGTGGTGATTTCCGAATGTTAGGGGGTAATCCGCACATGGCCCAAACTATAGGGGGTAAAGTGAAGTTTGCCCTTGTTAATTTTATCATTCACAATATACTTTTTTTTGCCTATTCTAATTTCCCATTTTGTTTTCTACCTCTTGTACGTAATAGTGAAAAGGTCAACCAGGCTCGTTACATGCTCTGTCTAGATATTGGTTTTAAAATGCTATTACCCACTGTCATGACCCATTATTGGGCTTATTAATGAGGGGTGCTGGGAGTGTGTAGTGGATTTGGATTTGAGTGCTTTAACCTAAGAAGCACGGGTATGAACATAGACATGGAGAGAGATTAAGTACCTTTGAGATAGTCGCTTGTTGATGTTGTCTGGGTCTGGCCCTTGGTCAACACTGGGTGTGATCATGATGGAATCATCCCTCGTTGATATTGTCGACCAAGTACCTTGGAGATTGTCGCTCTTTGTGGTGGAATCAATTGACAACCAGTGATTTAGGGCAGCAAGATCAACACTTCTCTTCTCTTTGAGATCGTCTCTTCTTTGTTTGATTTAGAGCAAGATCGATCGATCAAATGGCTTTATGTAGTTACAATTTGACTTGCCCTGTCCCTTGTTTCCGAATTTGGACACGTGTCCATGGCACATGGGTGTCCAGTGAAAAGCAAATTAATTGAATAAATAAACACACCAGCTGGTGTGTTTCTTTCCTGCTGAAGATCTATCAGATTATCCACCATTCAATTTCTTCTCCCCCAGTTTCTTTTTCTTTGTATTCCCACAAATTGGCTGTCAGTATTTCTTACCAAGCTGCTGTGGTGTTCTGTGGTTTTGCTACAAGCATTGACAATCATCATACCACATGTGACATATTGTGATTCTAGTAAACTCCTGCTGCATACATGAAAAATTTTCTCCTTTTTCCTGGGTAAATTTCAACTGCATTTTTTCTGGTTTTTTGATTTGATGCATTTCATATTGTGCAGTTATCTGTTTCCAGGGCAAGAGGATGCTGGGGGAATTGTTCATGGATGGTCTGTAAAATGAAGGTTGTAGGTCCCACTTAAACTTAAGGTTGCAAGTCCCATCTTTTGAGCTTAACAGACAGTTCTTTTTTTTTTTTTTTTTTTGTTTTTTCTTGATCCAGCTTAACAGACAGTTCAGTTCAGTCATTTTGTTTGTTTTAATTGTTGAAGATAAACTGATGTATAATGGGGGTGGTTGTTTGAGCTTTTTTTGACTTACCTTATAATTTTTAGTTTTCGAAACGTTATTTTGAATTGTTTGGTTAAATTTATTTCAAATAATTTTTAATTCTAACAATTTATTTTAACTCAAAAAAGCTGATTCTAAGATGCGGCTCACCCCTTGCTTTTGATTATCAGCTTCTACTGTAGATATGTTAATTTACGGTTATACTCTTAGATTTTTTTATTTTTTATTTTTTTAAAAATAGAAAAAGACCCAAATAGACTATACATTATTATTATTATTTTTTATGAGAAATGTACACAAGTAGTGAATAACAAAAAATAAAAGTTAATTGAAAAAGTTACTTCACAGTTTATTTAACAAAAATTACTAGCAACTTAAATCTATAATTCAACAGTTACACCAAACAGATTAACAGTTTCTGATTAAAGTTATAATTTATAATTTATTAAGTTATAATTTATAATCTGTTTTAACAGTTACACCAAACGGGACCAATGTGGTGGTGACAGTTTTAAGAGGTCAGGAAATGCAGCTCAACTGGTTTATTAAAATTGTGGATACCATTATTTTGAAGTGTTTAGAAAGGGTCTTCTTCTGTTTTTTCTAATCCCAATATTTTGAAGCCAATGGTGCAATTGTTAGGTTATTGATCATTGGATTGTCATAATCTTCTACCATCCAAACAAATCAAAGTAAAAATGAGAGATTTTAATGATAATATTGCTTTGTTTGGTGGTTTTAAGCATTTTTTTTAAAATTTTTTTTTTTATATCAAAATCTTTAATCAATTTTAAAATTATATTTTTTTGGTGTTCTAAATTTTTTTTGATCCACATACAACACACCTCTCCTTACTTTGTTTTTAATTGCAAATTTGGGGTATGGTTTTTGTGGCCAGCAAATGAATAACTGCCTCAAATTGAAGTTGGGTTTGGGACACATATTTCAATACCAGCTCTTTTATGTGCCATGAAAATAAGATTATAAAAATTATTATCAAAACATAAATTAAGTAGGGTTCACCTCACTTTAAAATATATATAATAAAAAAAAAAAATCAAAAGTGATGACAACTTTTAAGACAACATTTTTGTTATCTCAAATTTTTTGTTTCAACAAAGAGGCACACGCTTTTTTAGTGTAAAATTAAATATGGTAGGGCTAGAATCAAGTTTTATACTTATACAAATGTAAAGGTTTTTCAAATTTTTTTTTTTATATATATTTAAAATATTTTAAACATATAATATAAGTTTTGAGGGAGACATGGTGGAGACACAATAATGCTAAAACTTTAGGTTGTCATGCAATTATTTATTAAGAGACAAATTCTCTTTACAATTTCAAGAATATTTTAGAAACTTGGAAGATCTCAAAGGGTTGATCTCAAAATAGTAATGTTAAAAATTAAATTTTAGTATCTTATAGTGTTAAAAATATTTTAATTTGACAATTCTATTCTAATGGTGCAAATAATCTTTCTTTTATTATTTTTTTTAAAATTTAAATTTCCTAGCAAAGTGTCAAATGAAATGTCATTGTCAGTCCATTATGAGAGGGAAAAAAAAAAAGAAGAGCTTTGTCAACTATGGATAATTAATTGTTAAATTTTGTGTCAAATTTAGTATAAATTTTTCTAATGCTGCTAAATTTGACAAGAGAATTGGCAGACAAATAGGAAAAAATTGTTAGATACTCCTGAAATATAATATGGCATTATCTATATAGTACCCCTGAGCAATGAGAAACAACAATATATACTAAGGAGTTGTTTGGGGTGTCCTAAATAAGTGCACTTTTTGACTTTTTAAACTAAAAAGTTTAGAAAAAAAATATGATTGTTTGAGTTAACTTTTTGACATTTTACGAAAAAATGTGTATTAAAAAATTGTATAAACTAGTGTGTAGGAGAAGATAAGGATTGTGAGTTGTACAGCCGTACCATCTACATAGGCTGAATTGATGCTAAGAAATGCTTGCCTACTTTTTTGGGTATTGCATTGAACGGTGTTGTTCAGCCCGTGGGGGCCATCACGGGACTCGTTTTGATAATTTGAACCGTTGAATGTGTAGAACTCGTCAAGTACTATATGTTTGTAAAAAATCATGTTGATCGGATATTGATAACTATCTGATCAAATTAGTTTTTTTTCAACCGTTAACTATAATACCATCCATTTTTTTATACAAAACTGATTTGATCATGTAGTTAGAGATATTCGATCAACATACTTTTTTACAGACATATAATACTTGACGAGTTCAACACATTCAACGGTTCAGATTATCAAAACGAAACCCGTGATAGGCCCTAACGGACCAAACAACACTGTCCTGTGTAAATTTGTTGTGCACTCATGTGTAATTTGTACCGGGACAGACCCATCACTGTGTCATACCTTATGGCTTGTACTTTGCATCAATAAATTTATTTATTTTTATATTTTAAATTTGTGAATAATGATAACTTTTTGACTTTTTGTCTTTTTTAAGGCATGCCAAACCAGCCCTAAATGCAAGTCATGTTCCGCCGTAAAATTTTCTATTACGTGATTGGTTTAGAATCCTATGTAAACAATGTTACATGGTGTTTCAAAACTACTAAATAATCACTTGATTAGAGATGAATTTTAGAAAAATATTGTCAAATTTTAACTTTGGCAGATATTTTAGCGCATTCATTGATAAAGGAGCTGGTATTTTGTGTCATGGTAATGAATTATTCCCAAACTCTCACAAATATATGGATCTCATAAAAATGAATTCCACTTACTTGCAAGAGAATAGAATATACTACAATGATATAACCGATATATAAAATACTTTTCATCCGAGAAAGATGCTCTTATTTGTTTAATAAATTGGGAGATAGTCTTGGCATTATTCAAGGACCTTAGCTGGAATTCATTATTGTATTATGACAAAATAATACTAATAATAATAATAATAATAATTTGGCAATGGCTTAGCTGTTTTGTATGGTTAATTAGCACATCTGAAGATGACTTGTTGCTCATATAAACCAGACTTGTAATATAATATTGGTTTATGTCATGCCAAATTCTTGGTTAACAACTTCGCTTAGAATGTTAAGGTAATCAATAAACTTATAATCTATGGATTCAAATTATTGTTTGTGTGTTCCAAAAACACTGTCAAAAACTGGCATGGGATGTGGACTTGATCTTGTGAAATGGCAACTTGATACCTTATTGTGACTATGGCTTATGGCAACACTAGAAATAACATTGAGAATAGAAGACTGCATATATTGTGTGTTATATTCCGGTTATCATTTGATCCAAAGACCTGTGGTCTATTCTAGACTCACGAGGACCGATAGATTTATAGATTTTTACTCAACTTGAATGAGGTTTGCAGTAGGCCTAGGGTTTGAAGCTTGGCCTGTCAATCGGCCTATGAGAGGCACCCTTTTTGGTCCACCCAATAAAAAATATGAAAAGGGAAGGGACGAAATCCAAAAATATAAGCATTAATCTTAGTTCATTAGGTTAAACCTGCAAATCAGTCCATGGAACCCGTAAGAAGTGGCTCGTTAGCTAAACCCACAATTGGGCAGGGCTTGGTTCGTGGACCAGCTTGTATAAAATAAAGCCTGTTAGTTAGGTCGAGATTATTAGTTTAAGTAGTAATTATTAGTTTTGATATACATGGTAAAAAGTATATAATTATGTGTGAAAATATTAAAAAAAAAAATTGTAAAATTATTTAGGAATGTTTAAAAATACATTGAAATTTTCAATATTTTCATATTCTCTCTACTTATGATGTATACACAAAATACGCACATTATTTCATCCAAAAGTCATGCATGAAAATGTTAACATTCAAATGCTACAATCTTCCTAAGCTAATTTTGTGAGAACTACGATTAAGTGAAAAATAGAATGAACAATTACAAAGTAATGAAAGGGTAAATAGTTCTATGGTGTAAGCAAAAGTTATAGTCTAGAACACATCTCTCACTTGAATTCGTTTATACCTTCATGAATTTTTTATTATTTTCCCTATTTTCTATTGATTTATAATTCCCCTACATTTTTCTGCCTCAAGACATAATTAGATATGATTACATAGAGACAAAAATTCATAAGATTCAATACTATGGATGGGTTTTCTTCTAACAATGCATTGGCTAGCTTAGTGTGTTTGTTCATCCACTTAATTTGCTTTTTGTCACTTCACTCAATTAATAATTAATTACAAACCCATGCGACATGGTAGTTAGTAGGGTGCACGCATCAAATTATCCATGTTATCAATTGATGAGACAAAGTATTCATCATCTCATTCTCATTGAAGGCTATAAATTTGTGGGCAAAATAAGTGTACCTTCCAAATTGGGGACCATGACCTAGAGTGGTTATGTGGATCATATTTTGGTGGCAAACAATTGGTCATGGGCACTAGCTAGTTGTTCCAAGGACAATTTACCCTTTGGATTCCCATGCCATGGCAAAGTTTTGCATTCTTTGCCTTGCTTGACAAAGATTTTTTATTACCTAAATGTTTGTACCATTAACTAAATTCTTTTTGTCGATACTTATTTAGTCAAGTAATATTTAATTAGCAGTATTAGTACCTCAATTGTAGAGGTTTTGAGTTTAAAACCTGTTAAGAAAAAGATAAGTGGCCAGTTTAATATATTTCTCTCCATATTAGTATTACAAAAAGAAAATTTTAATTCCTTTCCATTAATGTACTTTGTTTATGTATTAGTCCATCTTCGCTCTTGCATTCATTTAACTAGGGAGGGGAGAGAGAGAGAGTGAGAATGTGTGGGGTATGAAATGGGACTTTGTCTTTGCTTTGCTTTAAAAAAGGATATGGTTTGGTATATTTGTCTTTATACTTCAAATTTAAAAAGAAAATAATTTACAAATAAAATTTTTACATGGAAAAAAACACGCACTACATAACGTGACAATAATATATTCAAAATAATAAATCATTTTGACAGATTTTTTTGTTTGGAATGAAGGGATATAAATATGTCGCATTATTTTATGTACTTTTTTTTTATTTGTATAACTTTGCTCAATTGCTAACTTCCTTTGTTGTCAAACTAGGTGTGTGAGCTGAGGAATTTTTCTGCACAATTGGCAAACAAGACATCTAAGCCCATCCATCCTAAAGCCCAAACCCAATCAAGTCCATTGGGTTTGTCGAGAGCTTAACACCAAATAGCACATTCGCCGATCAAGAGGTATGCCGATAGAATCAGCTTACATTGGTGTCGAGAGCTATAGTGGGCCCAGGTTGTCCCTTTCCGAAGGTGTCGTAAGAAGCTAGGCCTTGACATTCAAGTAATGATGACAAGCAGGTCAAGTTACGTAAGAAATATCTACACCAAATGACTATAAAAGGAAGTAGAGTTGAGCAAGAAAGGTATGCATTATAAACCCACAAGAACTTTCTCTTTCACTAATGACGCACCCCTTCTCATACATGAGCTAATTTACCCGTCGGAGTGCTAATTTCGGCACTCCCAACCGAAGTGTTTTTGGTTTCAGGCATCAAAATGAGGATCAAGTAGTGGACTATTTGGGCAAAAGGAATATTTTAGAACCACTCCCCACACTAGGCATGACAAATTGGCAATGGGAAATAGTGAACATTTCTTTAATCCTAAATCAACCTTCTAAAAAAAAAGAAGCCTATATTCACAATTTTTAATACTTGCTTTATTCCTTCACTATGACGTGGAAAAGTAGGAAAGTTAAGAAGAAAAAAATTGTTGTATGCTGAGGTCTTAGGTTCGAGTTAATAGAGTGGTATCAACTTATTTTAATCTAACCCTATTGACTTGCTACCATCTTTCCATGTGACAAAAAACAATATTAAAAATGAAAAACGTTTTGCTTTCTAATATGAGAAATGTGAAATTTACCATTAGAAGATGACTAAAACATGTTAAGACTTTGGAACTATATATCCTATGAAATTGAGATATTGCCATATATGTAAAATTAATAGATAACTACCACATGAAAGAAACAAAATTGAGAATACATTTCATATTTTTTTTTTAGTAATAATATATAAATTCATAAATTTGTCAAAATTTTCTTTACTTACTAATGTGGGACCTATCATATTATTGAAGTCATTCCTGTTTATGATTTCAAAATTTCATTAATGCATATGCATGACATATCAGTTAGTAAAATATTTTCCTATTTTAAAAAAATTGTCTCACCTTCCTATATGTTTAGCGTGACAACTCTTATTTCATTATGAGTAATGCTATCTAAACAAAAATATTTTATATTATTTTTCTTTACTAACTATTGTAATACATATCATATTATTGCAGTGAGTTCTGTTTCAATTTCCAAAAGTTCATTACTACAGGCATGTTAGTAACGAAGAAAAATTTATCACTAGTTTGCATGACGTTTTTTCTTTCATTATTCAGAAATGTAGTTAACATTATATAAAACGAACGATTTTATTGTGTTATTATTGACAACGTTGAGTTAAAGGGTGTGTACCATAAAATTAGTCATAAAGTTAATAGATACACATGCACGTATATATAATCAATTCGATATACACAATGTGCATGCAAATAATAAACAGTTGATTTTTGGTAATGGCTAGAACGAAACTTTATTTAAGAACTCCTAAAAACTAAAGTTGTTGTGTCGAAGAATTTACATAAATATTCTTTTGATAACTAGGCTAAAAAGATCACATCAAACTTTGATGTGTTGTTCATTTATATGATAGTATATATGTATATATTAAGCTTGGTTGTTAATAGAACTTGAATATATATAGAGTGTAAAATTGAGCCATAGTACAATAGTTTTATTTTACTTATTTTATTTTTTTTGGTGTAGAAATTGTAGAAGCATACCTTATAAGATCTACTAATATTAACAATGTTGTTTTTCACATTTTTTTTGGTACGGATTGCACGACATTGTATCCCTTGATTGAAAATCTGTAAAAATGTTAATGAAACACCAAAACATTCATGCCCATAACATGTGGAGAGGGGGTGTTGTTGTTCTTATTAAATTTTATTATTGAAATTGCTTCTCATATCTAAAAATTTAATTCTTTGATTAATTCTTAAAATTTAATTCTTAACTAAAATAAGTTGGTAATTATAGAAAAAAATGGTAGTAGAATTTCCCTTAATACATATTACATTACGTTATACATCCCCCATCTAATGCTAATCCCCTTTTAGGTTTAGCAATGATATCATTCATCAACTAAAATTGCTCAGGAAGTATGAACCAATTCACATTCAGTTCAATCGCACAAATCACCGTCACTATGAGCTAATACGCAGAACAAACAGAGGTACAAAGAAATTGTTATTCAAGTAACGGGGGGAGAGAGAGAGAGAGAGAGAGAGAGAGAGAGAGAGTTTACAGTAATTTCGATCAATTGGTTTTAAATGATGAGAAGTAAATAGGAAGGAAAACAAAATTTGAAAATCACCATATCTGTCCTAGGAGAGCTTTCCGAGCCAGAAGCTGGTGAGGGTACAACATTTGATCGTTGTTGAAATCTACGACACTTAAAACAGAAGACACAGAGCTATAAGAATGAGTGAGAGAGAGAGAGAGAGAGAGCCGTCAATTGCGTTAAAATGGGCCAATTTCCCTCACTAGGGTATGTCCAGGACTCTATTGTTAGGGGCACTTATCAGTGACTCTTATATATAAATTTTAAAATTTATATAGACTTAAAATAAAAAATAATATCATGAAATATTTTATGTAAATTTTTTATTCTAATATTTTTTTTCTTATCTCTACTATTACTTTAAAATAAAATATTTGTATCAATTAATTTTATATATTTTTAATTAGAGTAAATTATAGAGAAAATTAGTATAGGGTCTCTCTCCTATTTTTAGTAATGAAAAATATTCACAATATTATTTTTTGATGTCTAAGGTCCCTAAACCCACACCATATATTATATCAGAGAAATTTGACCCTCTATCTCTCCTCTTCTACTGCAGATCGGTACTTCCAATCTCTATCTCTCTCTTTGAAACCCTAGACAGAAGAGATGGGCAAAGTCAGCTCTACACCGCCCCCGGTGGCTGGATGCAAGTCTCCGTCACATTCATCAACCTCAATCTTCCTCAGCACATTCCCATTTTTCTTTTTCATCAAATCATCAACAACGTCGTCATCTTCGTCTCCTCCGCCGTTCTTCGATCTGCATTCTGAGTTAATTGTGGTGGTGGTGGTAGTGGTGGTGGTGGTGACGGCGGTGGTACTCTCTGCTCTTCCATTTTGCTTCGTGTACAAATTGTACAACACCATAATCACCAATATCGAAGCTATTAGCGAGCCTAGCAAACAATGATCCACCATTTTTCGGACAATGCAATTCAAACAATGAGACCGAAACGACGACAACAATCGACATGCCGACGAAGAGGACTCCGCTCTCTCTCTCTCTCTTACTGGAAACTCTCTTTTGTTTCTCTCTCCCTACAAAGTGTGAGTTTGCTTTTTCTGTCCTTGCTGGCTTTGCCTCTGGATGTGTTTATTCAAACTTTTTCCATTTTTCTTTCCTTCATTTTTGACTTCAACATCTCATTTTTCTCTGATATATTTTGCAATTCCATCTCCTTATCCATCAAATTTGCCCTCAAATGTTCAATGTTGTCTTTTGATTTCTTTAATTCCTTTTCCAGTTCATATTCTCTCTAGCTTGGTAAGCTCTTCTCAAGCTTCATATGCAGCCCCTCATTCTCTTCTGAGATACCTTGCAATTCAGTTTCCTTCAAATTTCTCTGGTAGATCTTTGATTTGTTCAAATTTCTCTGGTAGGTCTCTAGGTTGTTCAAATTTCTCTGGAAGTTTTGTTATTGCCTCATGCTACCTCCAGTTAATCATTTATCTTGTTGTACATTTGTGTTGATGCTATCAAAGTGTCCTTGCTTATTTTGCTATCATGGTATTGTTATAGCTAATGTAGAAAGACGATGATGATGATGATGATGATGATAATGATGAAGGCTATTAAAGAATTTCTCTGGAGAAAGAATTTGAATTTGAACTCAAAGAAATTAGTCTAAGGTCCCTCTCTTATTTTTGATAATGAAATAGATCCACAATATTTGAATTTGAATTTGAACATAGAGAAATTTGAATTTGAATTTGAACCCAGAGAAAATTGGTCAAAATGATTTCAGAAAATAATATTGTGTCTTTATGATATAGAGAAAATTGGTTAAAATGAACCCAGAGCAATTTGAATTTTCTTTGTGTTATAAATGAACACAGAGAAATTTGAATTTGAATTTGAACTCAGAGAAAATTGGTTAAAATGAACCCAGAGAAATTTGAATTTTCTCTGGGTTGAACCTAGAGAAATTCTTTGGAAGTCCAGAATTTCTCTGGACAAAATTTCTCTAAATGAAATTTCTTTAGATCAAATTGAGAGACCTTAGACATTATGAAAATATTAGATGTCATTTATGCTATAAAATCTTAATACCAGAGACCTTAAAAAAAAAAAAAAAACCCCTAAATTATAAATACAATATTTGATATTTACTTAAATTATAAATTATCCCCTAATTTTAGAAATTACATTATGTCTGTTAAGATTTTTAATTTCATAACAAATATGTCATTTTGTTAATAAATTATTAAGTTAGTTAACAGTTTTTAATAATGTTAAAATTTTATTTCAATTAATAATTCAGAAAATTTTATTATTGTATAGGTAAACAGTAAGAAATTTCACTTCTTCAACTAATTCTATTAAATAAAAATTTTTGATAGAGAGGTATTTATAATTTTCAAATCATATTAGACAATTCGTATTTTAAGCAAACCTTAGGGGTGTATTTATAATTTACACTTTTAATTATTATCAAAAAATCTTATTCTACTTTTTTATAAATTTAAAACGCTGTTACATTTCACCATCGCCGGACTTCCGTTAGACAGTTATCAGAGACTCAAATGAATGTTTAATATCACCGGAAAGTCATCGAGCATTGTTGGAATATCGTTGAAATGTTCTAAACGTCATTAGAAGTTGCCAGAATGTCCAAAACGTTCACTAGACGTCAAGAATATTATTAGAGACTCACTGAAATGTCCAGAATATTGTCTAAAAAAAGAATAAATTGAGAAATTAGAACGAAAAAAATTGCAAAATGTGATAAAAATTAATAAAGTGAAATAAATAAACAACAACAACAACAAACAACAACAATGAGAAAAAAACATATATTATTTTTCAATTTTTATAGGGTTTAATCAAATAACCTCCAATATTGATCAAACTGAAGAGTAAGTTTTGAAACTGTGAACTGTTATAGTTTCAAAATATGATCCTATTAAGTATTTATCCTTATTAATCAAGCTAGAAAACATATTATCAAACTGTAAATTTTATAATTTTAAAGAATGTTATGAAATTGCAAAATTTTATAATTTTAAAATATGATTCATTTCAGCATAAAAAAAATTGAAACTGCAAAATTTTATAATTTTCATCTCTTGTAATTAAAACTCGAAACAACTTGTTCAAAACTTGAAAATTTTCTCCTTTAAAATAGAAAATAAAAGTGTATAGTAGAGAAAATATAGAAAAAATGAAGGAAACGTATATAGAGAGAATATTGTATTCCGGCAACTATTTTTGGTTTAGATCTAATCGGATTTGATGTACATCTACTCAGATTTGAGTAGATCTACTCATCTTTGATGGAAACTTGTCTACTTCGCCGTTGATAAGGATGAAATAAGGAGTCAGTGTTTGCCGATAAACCCCAATCAATGGTAGTTGTCGACTGCTGGTGACTATATATCATAAAGAGAATGAGAAGAAATAAGGTGTGATCGCCGGTCTCCAAAAATCAGGAAGAGAAAGAGACAGAGAAAAATAAAAAACGTAGAGAAGAAGGAAGAAGAAAAATATGTAGCAGATTTTTGAGAATATTTAAAAGGTTATTGAACTAAATAAGGTAGCGTTTGATCGAGTTTTGTAAATGTGATTTGAGAGTATGAGTTGTATTTTGAATTTGTGTTGTGTGAAATTATGATTTGAGTGTAGTAAATTTGTTTGGTAAAGAGTTTTGAAAATGAAAATGCATTGTACCCCCATTGGGGGTCGACCCCCAGTGAGGTGGAGGCCCGTGATTGGGCGAAAAAAACTATTTTTTTTTTTTTTTTTGGACTGTTAGCCAGTGGGGGTGCGCCACCTCACTGGGGGAGCGACCCCCACTGGGGGTCTAAGGCACTGCTCTTTTGAAAATAGTTTTGAAAAGAGTTTTGATTTGAGTGAGAAATTGTTGATGTGACATTTGATATGTGATACAAAAATTTACAACTCATAACTAAACATACAACTCAAAATTATTTTAAAGTACATAAAAAATTTTAAAAATTTCAGAAAATATTTTTTTCGATTATATAAATCAATTGCAAAAAAAAAAATTCACTATTCCGGTCAACCGGTTGGACGACCGGCCGGACGTCTCGTCAGGCAAAATTTTCAAAAAAAAAAGAAAAACGCGTCTATCAAAACAGAAAACTACAGGTGTTCTGTGCAGAGTTTTGGAATCATCGTTTGAGAACACTAACCAAATGTCATACTTGAATTAACGTGTGGAATCATAATTTGAATTCACAACCAAACAGATAAATTTCTCCTCTTTCAAATAGAAATTCTAAGTAATTTGCTCATATTATTATTCTTTGGTAGATTTTTACTTTATTTCCAAATACCGTAAAACAGCTTTTCATAAACTGTTTTCAAGAAAATGGCTTTTTAAAAACAATTTTGGAGATATAACTTTGATTAAAATAATAAAAAGAATATAACACAGGAATTGACTTTTGAAAATACATTTTTGATTAAGATATTTTTAAAATTTAATTATTCAAAATTGACTTTTATAAAGGCATTTTTACGCCCAAAAAAAATTTATTTATTATTTTCAACTTCAATATTTTATTTTTAATAAAAATATTTTCTTTTCTAAAAGCGGGTTTACAAAGTCCGCTTTTTAAAACATCTTTACAAAACTCATTTTCTAAAATGTCTTTACAAAACACTTTTTACACTTGACTCGTATAATATATGTATATATATTTTTGTTAATTACACTGACCTCTTTTGTCAAAGTTATTTAGGTCTCGTTTGGAAAGTGACTAATTTAGTCAAAAAATCAAAAAGTTATTAAAAAAATAAAAAGCCAACAATACATACCAAAAAGTCAAATATTCCATTTTTTCTTTACTTTTTGCATATCTTTTCGTAAAAAGTTAAAAAATCATGCCAAACATACTAATTTTTTTTACATCACATTTTAGTCAAAAAGTCAAAAAGTTACAAAAAAAACATGTTTCCAAACGAGGCCTTAGTAACCAACCTTAACAACAAATAGATAATTACTATTTTAGCCTTAGATAGAATTAGAATTTCATTACAACATATATGTGATCAAATAAATAAATAAAAAATATTGGTGGTACTTGATTTGTATTTTAGGAAAAAAAAAAGGAGGTAAATTACACTGACACCTCCTGAGATTTATATTTATTACAGTTCCCCCTCTCACATTTAGGAAATTACATTGACTCTCTGTTAATTTAATTTTATGTATGATGATCATTACGGTGAGAGGGGAACTGTTATGAAACTTTAAACCTCATAGGGCAATCTGTAATGAAACTTTAAACCTCAGGGAGGGGGATGTAATTTTCAAAAAGTGAGGAGAAAAACTGTAATAAACATAAACCTCATGAGGTGTCAATGTAATTTACCCAAAAAAAGGTACAATTTTTTTAAAATAGAAAATAATTAAAATGTCATTATTGGCGATTATTGTCGATAGCGATTATCATTAACAATTATTGTCAACCCATTGGAATGTCATTATTGGTCCCGTTTAATAATGCTTTGGTTTTTTTGTTTTAATTTCTTTAGAAAATTGGCAAAAAAAATTATTTACCAATTAATTGTAAAACTAGGAACATGAAGGATATTTTGATATTGAGCAATGCTCTAGCCATCATATTTCCTCCAATTGATAGAAAGCGAATTAGGGATAAATGTTATGCAACTACAAACATTAAAAGAGGTTGTAATTATCTCATACTGATGGGATCAAGAGTGTTTTTACCAACACTCAAAGAAGATCTATGTAAAATATGCTCCTGTTTTTTCAATAAAGGAAATAAATAATATAGAATTGGACATTCAATTGGAAATATGTTGTTAGGTTGGATGAATTCATTTTAGAATTTACTTTAGTGATATGAACGATTCTTTTTGTAATGTTTATTGAGCAAATCATTCATGTAAAAAATTATATTGATATAACTATATAAGCAGATTACATTGATCTTTTTGTCTTAAGAAAATAAGTATAATGTCTTAAAATTTTATAATTACTTTTATTCACCTATATTACACTTATGTAGGTTATTTTAAAATTTTAAAAATATCAATAATAAAATTGGTTAATTTGTATAGTATTTCTTTATACTCAAAACCTTATAAAATATTACATTAAATTAGGTAAAAGTTACTTTTACACTACGTGACCTCAATTTCAATCCAAATGTAGGTGAGAGAAAATTTTAAAGAAATTATTCAATACCCGTACAATAAGTTTAGATAGTATTCTAAATTAATAATTATTGATCTAAGTTATAGCACTTATCCCTTTTGTGTTAGAATTTAAAGATATAACTAATGTGCAATGTGTGAATGAATAAATGGAATTGCTTCAAGAGCACTGAGAGCATTTCTAATTTTTCATCAAATCTTATATGAAATTTAAATTTGATAAATTTTTTTGGTGAAAATGGCTTCCAAATATTTCATCAAACTTATATCAAATTTTTCATCAAATCTAGGGCTGAACAAAGAATCCGTGAAATCCGTAATCCGATCCAGTCCAGTCCAGTCCAATCCGATAGGTTTGGATTGGTTTTTTGAATCCGTGGTTCGGTTCCGGATTGAAGAATTAAAAATCCATAATCCACGGATTGGTTCCGGATTGGAACCGATCCAGACCGTATACAAATAGTCTATATTTTTATTATACATCCTCCGCCATAGTATCTTCTCTTATTCCATATAAAACTAAACTCAAACCTAAACCTGCATCATATTTTCTTTTATTATTTTTGTTTGTTAGTTTTTAGTTTTAATTTGTAATGGTTTAAATACTTATGGTGAAACTAATTTTCTTATGGTTATTTAAATTCTAGAACAGTATGTCGCTCTTATAGAAAGACATGTTGCTATTGTGGAACTAATATAACACTATGTTTATGTTTTTATAAAATTAAAATGTTATATATATATATATATATTTTTTGTTATTTAATTATGTGAATCCGTAGTCCTAAACCGATTCAATCCGTATTTAAATAGATTGGTTAGGATTGGTTCCATGATTTAAACGGATTGGATTGGTCCCAATTTTTCAGGAACCGTGAATAACGGATTGGTCCTGATTTTACCCCAATCCGGACTATGCTCAAAATAAGTATTTGATGAAACAAACTAGTAATTTTTTAAAAATATTTGATAAAATTTAATGCTTCCAAATTTATGAAACCCGACTCATTGGGTATAACCCATTACAAAGTCCTCATTATCAATTGCAGAGGGACAAAAATTAAGACAAAAATTAAGTATGGACCTAAGTGCTAAAGTCGCCTTTGTTGGGCGAACAAGAATGATTAAGGGAGCATAGGCTAAAACCCAAAGGAAGTGGGTCAACAGAGGGCCGAAATAGGTCTGACCCACCAAAAGTCTGAACAAGCTCCATGAAAAAAATTGGCTAAGTCAAGTTGCGGAGGCAACATTTGGCGATAAAATTGCTGAGGCATTTTGTCTCAGCGCCGCTATTCTTAGTATTGTCGGCGCTGCCACCCCAAGTATTGTCGACGCCGCCATTTGAGCTTGCTGAGAGAAAGAGAAAACTGGAACAACTAACTTGAAGAGGTGACACTTGCAGTGGTCAAGTTACTGAAACACTTTGTTGGCACCGCCATCTCTAGTATTATTGACGCCGTCATTTGAACTCGCCGAAGAAAATAGCTGCCGCAACAATTACAACCTCCGTAACTAACTTGTAGAGGGAAGACTCCACCAGGGTGATAGCAGCCTTTGAGAGAGGCTTCCCCTCCACAAATAGAGGCTAATGCTTGGCGCTGATAGCAGGCTCCAAAGCATTACCAACATAGGGCTGATAGCAGGCCCGAAGGTCATTATTAACTCGGCGTTGACAGTAGGTCCTGAAGCTTACTAGCTTGGCGGTAATAGCAGGCCCCAAAAGCTTACTGGTTAGAGCTAATAATAGGCCCAGAGATACCAATATACAGCAGCAACCTCGCGAAGATGAAAACAAGACAGCCCGAAAGTAAAGGACTCCCTTCCTATTTACCCAGGTCATGGACCTACCTTGGTTGCATAGGTAGGACCAAGGAAGCCCCCTTGGCTTGGTACAAGGCACGACTCTAGCTATGGCTTTCGCCGTGAGAAGTTGGAGAGTTTGTGGTTAGGTGTTTAAGAGTGGAAGAGTTGCTAAGGTAAACACAAACATGGCTGATAGCATGCTATAAAGTCTTGAGAATGCATGTCTTAGCCAAACTGAACTGAGAAGGCAAGTGCATCAGCAAGTATTACTACTGCAAGTGCATTTGCTGAGGTTCAAAAAGGAAGTTGCTAACGAATGTTGTCAAATAGATAGTATAGTGCACATACTGAGGCACTTGTGCCAAATAAATAGCATATAGTACATGCAAAGGGACACGTGGCAACCTCAGCTTGGTAGTCTAAGACAGAATATTCCATATGATCCTTAGGGACGCATGTCTTTACCTTATTTGGCCACTTGGTATCCTTTGGTACCAAGGAAAAACCTATAAATAAGACCCATTTTCCAATATCAAGAGGAGAACTTCTGAGGATTTGGGAGATATGTTGCCTACTTGTGCATTGCCATTTCCTTTTTCTTGAGCCATTTGCTCCATCCTCACCCAGTTACTCATCCTCTAACTTTCTCAAATTTGTTGACTCATTAACATAGTTTTGCCTCTCTGATTATTCTCATAATCACTTTTCATTTCAAACCCCTACATCAATATACTTAACAAGTAGAAGCAATATTTTATCTCAACAAAACATAAGTCAACATCATACTAAATCCTTATATTTCATTCGTGAGTTTCGTTTAGAGATTACAAATTGAGATCACATGTGATAATACATTCACAAGTCCTAAGACTTGAATCTATAGCATGTGATTACAATAATTAAAACTAAACAAATATAGGTATATGTCATATTTGATTTCACAAAAATACGTAAATTGAATACAAATTAAAATAAATTCATTAAAACTTGTGTGATTATGCAAATTTGTGTTTAACTTGCCTATTTTTGTGAGATCACTTATGTAAGTTTGTGAAAATTTACGTAATTTTGTACATGATTGCATACGGTGTGTATTGCACATCGGAATTTTTTTTATTTTTTACATATTTTCACACATTTTAATGCAGTTTTTACACTTGAAATTATACAATCTTTGGACCTATATTAATATTTTTTTTTGTAAAAACACCTTTGGGTCACTATATGTTAAATGGGTTTAACAACTACATACTATCTTTGCCTTCCTTCTAGATAGCACAGAGTGGCACAACTATGATATATTTCAAAACTCGAGGATGAAGAAAAATGGCATGACTAGGCTATAGGTTGAAGGTGGATGGGATCTAAATTTTTAAAAATTTAAAATTAATTAAAAATAAATTGTGTGACCATGAGTTCAAAGGCATGAGACAAGGAGCATGCATTTTTTTTTTAATACAAGATCCGTGCCCGGTCATAAATTTAGCGGATTCTATAAAAATAAATCATTATAAAGAGATGAACGAGACTGATTAAACTAGATGTTTTGGTAAGTTGGAACTATCTTCTTGCTACACATAACAAATTATGGACTTATAAGACACCATTCATCTTTCTTGCAACAAATTCTGATTATCCTAGCTTTCCACAAAAGAAGCCCAAGTTTGGTGTAACTTATGGAACTGCTTACAACTTTTTTATTTAGAAAATTTGTGTCAGACTATTTGATGTATTTTTTGCTTACAAATTATGAGAGTCGAAAAAAATTGATTATTGAAGAAATGGGCACTTTTAGATTCTACAATCCAATTATCAAATTTTAATTTGCCAAAGCCTGCACCGAACATGCCCAAAGTACTAAATGTGAGTGTCGGGAAGAGTTCAACTTCATGAACACATTGGAAGGAAGAACAATCATGGCAGTGATCCAAACCTAAAAATCTTTGAATGACGTAAATTCTAACAATCAAGCAAAATAAAAACTCCTACTAATTAATCACAAGAATCGACAAGAATATATACTAGATTTGAAAAAGGCTAAACCAAGAAAACCATATGTACCTCCGAAAACTATTCCTTTTACTTTCCTAGCCTAAATACGACCGTGCCCAAATTATCCTATTCTAATTGCAAGTCACTAGACAAAAAACCCAAAAAATTTGTCTACATGAAATCCATCCAAGAGAAGGATTACCAAAGAAATTTATCATGTTGGAGGTGCTCATTTTGACTCCGTCACATCTTTAGCCCTCTAGAAATGAGAATATCTCCATATGGAACGTCTTGCTCAACTCTTATGACATCACGAGAAGCAAGAATCGCACGTAAAAGAAAGCATTCGCTTATCAAATTCCATTGAGTCAAAATTGTTGCAAGTTGAGAAACAGATTTTTCAACCAAAAAAAATAAAAATAAAATTTGGAGCATGTTGCGTTCATACCACAAGATTGATAAAAGAGATGGGCTGCTTTCTTGTTCAATCCAAAGGCTAGCTCATTAAGCGATTCTGTTTGAGAGGTTCCTGGTGTATCAAAATGTGTCTTGAGCTGCCTGTAGGCATCAAGTCCAATATGAAGCATAAATTAAAAGATCGAAAATTAATATAGGACATAGAGTGGTTCAGTAGAATCTTAAAAAGAATGTTACATTCGAATAGAATCAGTTATCAGGTCAATGGGCGGATTAAAGATTGGTTGTTGAGTTTGTGTAGGTCCAGTTTCCACCAAGAGATCTGCAGAAGTAAAACATGAGAATTGAACAATCCTACAAGAACTAAAATGAGGTCATTTACTATTGCTTGCAATTAAGTGGAATGGAAAGGTCAGATGAGCTAATTACCGTTATCAGGTGTCAGGCCATTTTCAGATAGTCTAGCTAACTTGAAATTCAGGTCCAGTTGCTGCCATGAATTCTCCTCAGCTACTGGTTCAAGGCCACTCCCATCATGTCTAGATGAAGAATAAGGCCTTTTCTTGTTGGACCTGAATAGTTTGAACTTCTCATTCAAAATCGACCACTAAACAGTTTTGATGAGGCACTAGAATATAGTGATTATGACTTGTCAAAATAAAATTTTCCCTAAAATTTCAGAGAAAGCATAACAAACCATTTTTTTTTGTCTCACCTTATAATTATATGGATTCACAATGTAAGAAATGACACTCTACGAACCTGCCCGAATTAACATCTGAATTATTTGACAGGAAACCATTCCCAGATCCTGAACTGGGAATAGATTTTACTTCGTCTCCTGTAGTAGATTCAGCCATGAATATCTTGATCTTAAAGAATTGTGAGAAAAGAGAGAGATGATAAGAATATAATGTACCAGAATTTCCAGGCGTGACCATCACATTGGCCTCATTCACCCTCACACCATTGTTCCCAAGGTTGTTGCTTAGCCCCTTATGAAGACTTGATTGGTATCTCGTTAGTTTTGAGATTTGTCCGAAGCTTCTCTCTCGAAACTCCCAATGATTGGGAGACAAGTCCACTTGTGAAAATCTTCAAAAGGCTTCACATTCAAGTATTTTATCGAGAGAGTACGTAATGTTTTGGAGATCTCAAGTAAAGATTAATAGATTGGCTTACAAATCCCAATGGATCAGTATAATGTGCTCTATCTGGTGGTGATGATGAAGAAGGTTCTGGAGGCTGGGGTGGGGATTTCCTCCCTGCATCCAATTGTAGATTAGTTTTACCTTTATATTCTTTTAATAAATATAATTCTAAGAGCTACTATCATAGAACTCTGACCAGAAGGCAAATCACGGGTAGGTATGGTACTTCTCATCCATAGTTCCAAAAGAGGTGCTGGATAATGTATTTCTCTATTTCCAGTTGTGGAAAGCCCACAGATTAGTGCTACGGGAGGCAATTCCATGAGGTTTCCTATCTCTATGGTAGACATGGCATCATAGATCTGAAATGGATAAAGCATGAAAGCATTTTATTGGAAGGTAATTTGCCACAATTGAATTTAAATAACCCACCAAGTCTATGCATATAGAATGGAATAAACAGGCAGGTGTGTATCAGAGCATGCCTTTCTCTTTCTTCCTCTTCTTGACACAATATCAGAAGTACTGGCCGTGATTGGTATATGTGACCGGGGATGATAGTTTGTTCATAATCCATGGTAGAGGCTGCTGGCTTTCTTGCTTTCCTTCGAGTTGGTCCTTGCCTCTGGTGATCCTGCTGGGGCTATGACATCACATGCATATTCCAGGTTTGTTAATTTATTTTGAATTACAAATTTGTTTTAATTTTCACACATAGTTACAGTATTTACAGATGTTTAATTTAGGTTACCTGAATAGCTTCCTTTTGTTTATTAGGTTGCTGATTGACTTGGTCTTCTGGATGCCGGTCCAGGATTTCATCAGCTGCAAGAGGGCCTGATTTAGCATCTCTAGGCAGATAATAGTTCTCTCTCTCAAGTTTTTATGTCTTTGATCATGATATATTTGAATAGGTTTTTCAATATCCAATGTTTAAGATTTTTGCTTGCATCGAAGTCAGTTTCTGTGATTTGCAGAAGAGTAATATATACTTAGTCACTGATAAATGAACCTAAGAAGCAAGAACTTAGAAGCTTTATTAACCTATAAGCTTCATTAATGAACTTAGAAGGAAGGACATACATATAAGCTTTATTAAACAGTAAGTAAATAATACTTGGCCTTATTAACCTATTTAACTTGAGGGCTTCATAGTAATCAGCATGTCAATGTCACATAGCATCGGACTGGGAAAAAATCCTTGAATTAACCGTGGTACACTTGCTGGAAACTCCATACTGAGAGCCTATACACCCTTGGGGATTAGTTGGGCTTTGATCCGGACAACCCGGTGCCAATAAAAAAAAAATGTCACATAGCATCTAGTAAAATTTTTGTATATATGATGGCTACAATATTTGGCAGATTAACAGGCAGAAGCATCTAGACACACCACTCTCAATAGCATTTCAACATGTCAATTCAAATTCAAATTCAAAGAGAACACACAATAAGATCTTTTATAGTGATCACTAACCAGCATAGTTTCTTACATTTGAACTTGAGATAAAATTTTACTGTTCAACATGGTAAGTATCCTTAACTAAAATATGAATTTCTAACTTTCAGGTTTACGAGAATTAGAAGCATTAATATGTTGCTTACGTTTTTGAGGCCCTGCTGGACGTAGTGGAGAGGGTATTAGAGTACTTGGAATTTGAGTGTCCTCTTGAGAATTAAAATTCAACTGTGTCTCATTGTCCCCTTCAATATCAAACCTGCCAAATCATTCAAAAAATAACCCCCCAAAAAAAGTAAGTCGAACCCACGAATTACCCAAAATGCAGTGTTTCCCTGCTTGGGACATATGATTAGGACTATAGGAGTTATTACATAACCATTTAGGAGAGTAGAGTAAGAAGCCCTGAATCTAAAATTTACATTACATCATTATTCAGAAATTACCTTTCAAAGTGATGGTATGGCCGCGTATCTGTCTGATACGAATCAAATAAGGTGATGTTAGCGGCATCAGCTGTGACAGAGAAAGAAGGATTAGCTGACGATATTACTAACAAATCTAGCATGATGATAAACACAGAAAATCAACATGTTTAATGTTGTGTTTGGTTAGGGGAATTGATTAGGAAATTTGGAAAGGAAAATGAAAAAATGCGTATCAAATTAGTTGAAATATAAACATATTTTATTCATATTTTACCTCTCATTTTATTTTTCCTTTCCAAATTCCTTTCTCAAGTCTCCAACTAAACACAGGGTAAATGATCACAAAAAATGGAAGAAAGTAGAAAACCTTGATGGTATTGTTCTGATTGATCTTTTTCACTGGGATTGTTGTTGTTAATGTAAGGCTCATCCACATTATCTAGTCGCTGCACAAATGGGAAGGTCAAGCAGAGATTTTAGTTTAGCCCTACAGGGTTTTGGGTGAATTGGGTTGGGGTTTTGGCACATATATAACTTCTGAAAATAAAAAATAGAAAAGACGTAGAGAAAAAAAAAAGGAATGTTACCATGGCGATATAGCCAGTTTGTTGAAACCCCATCATTGTTCTTGTGTTAGTGAGGGACTCTTCGATCTCTCCAAGCTCTGCCTCTTGATTATTATAAGGTAATGTCACAGCTTCGTACCTTCAACAAAAAAAAAAAAAAAATGAAAATGGAGAGAGAGAGAGAGAGAGAGAGAGAGAGAGAGAATTCAAAAGTTGTGCGAATTGATGATCCTACCCTTCCTATTTCTCACGCCTCTCTCCCGCGAAAATGCACTTCAACGTTATGATATCGGCTAAAGTGCGCCGTTAGTGAAACTTGAAACTTAAAATCATGATGAAATGCGCCATTATGAGCAAAACGAATCAAATTTCTATCATGCACCGATTTTCACTCTATACCTAGATGATGCTAAATTGCGCTGATTGTTAAGGAAGAAGCTAAAGTGCGCCGTTAGTGAAACTTGAAACTTAAAATCACGATGAAATGCGCCATTATGAGCAAAACGAATCAAATTTCTATCATGCACCGATTTTCACTCTATACTTAGATGATGCTAAATTGCGCTGATTGTTAAGGAAGAAGAAGAAGAAGAAGAAAAAAAAAGAAGAAGAAGAAAAAAGAAGGTGGGACTGACTTGGCCTGAGATTTGCCCTTGGGGAGGAGGGTCGGATCTGGAACAGATTTCACCTTCCATGCTTCGTTTAGCTCCACCTGAGAGAATCGCAAATTACTATGGAATTCTTTTTCTCGTTACTCAAAATTTAAATTAAGCAAAAAAACAGAGTGTATTCGATCATCGATGAAGGACATAAGGAATTCACAAACGTACGTACCAGAAAACGATTCACATCATCTATAAAAACACATCAGAAAAACTTATTCAGACTCTGTAATTCAGATATACGCCAAAGAGAAAACTAAACAAATAAGATTCTAAAGCTTACCGTAAAGGAGCTTGACTTTTCGTTCGTAGACAATCACTACTCCACCTGAGAACGAACGAATGAACGAACGAGCCGAACAAAGCCAACGGTTAGTCGAGAACAGAAATTGAAAATTGAAATTGATGGGAATTTACAGAGCTTTACCCATTAGAATTCCAGAGAGTCTCAGAGCCATTGGAACTGATGGATTTAGGATTTCTTCACTGTCAGGAGGTAGAAGAAAATCAATTTGATTGAAGTGAGTGAATGATAGGTATAGAAACTAGAGAGAAAACTCACCATATTGTGATGATGTTGAGCTTATTCAGCTTCCTCCGATTGATCTTCGCGTGCACTGTCGCTGCCATCCTTGATTACACACATACAGAGAGAGAGAGAGAGAGCTTGAATTAGATTTATGTTGGTTAGATTACGAAAACAGAGAGAGTTGATGGAAATTGCAAATGCATTAGGAGTAAATTCAGATTCAATATGACCAAATCTGGGAGGAAAATTTCACAGAAACAGAACAGAGTAAGAACCAATTCCCATTCAGTCGCATAACTTACAGTGAATATGAGCTAAACACAGGTTGCAGAAAAACACACAATTCACAGACGAAGAAATTGAAAACCAAGTTATATTATGAGAAGTAAATAAAAAGGAAAACAAAATTTGAATCACCATATCTGTCCGAGGGGAGCTTTCCGAGCCAGAAGCTGGTGAGAGTAGAACATTTGATCGTTGTTGAAAACTACGACACTCAAAACAGGCAGAAAGCTATAAGAATGATGAGAGAGAGAGAGAGAGAGAGAGAGAGAGAGAGAGAGAGGTGTCAATGGCGAGAGGAGAGAGAGAGACGCATGGAGGTCACATAACCCGCATTGCGCATGGATTTTCTGGGGTGCGGGATGGGGATGCTGCTGTGCTTTAAGCACACGCGGCTCTACGGTGCCGTTTTGGGCCCAAAAAAACATTGTTTGCGTTTAGTATTTCTAAGAAATTCCTTTACATTTTTGTTGTATGAAAAACAACGTCCAACTTGTAAAGCCTGGTTTGGCATGTTTTCATTGTGTTATTTTGGGATGATGATTATAATTAATTTTTTAATAAAAAATGGTTTATAAGTAATTTTTTTGTGAAAGAAAAAGTGAGTTATAATCTGATAAGTGGATTATAACTCACTTTTCAAAAATGGCCAAAGTCAAAAAGTTATTTAAAAAGTTAAAAAATTATTATTATTCACACAAAAAAAAATACAATAAAATAAATTTATACATAAAAAAATACAACTCAATTTTTTGCTGAAGTGATGGGTTATCCGCGTGATTGGTCTACTGTACTAGTCTAGAAATGATTACCTCCTTCGCGGGCAACCATTTAGACTATATTGTTCGGACCGTGGGGGCCACCATGAGTCACATTTTGATAATTTGAACCGTCAATACGTAGAACTCATTAAGTATTATATGTATGTAAAAAATCACGTCAATCGGATATTGCTAATTATATAATCAAATCAGTTTTGTATAAAAAAAAAAAAAGATGGTGTTATAGTTAACTAGTAAACAAAAACTAATATGATCAATGTGATTTTGATATCCAATTAATGTGATTTTTTAATGGCATATAGTACTCGACGAGTTCTACATATTGAACGGTTTAGATTATCAAAATGGGACTCGTGGTGGGCCCCATGGGCCGAACAACACAGTCCAAATGGTTGCCCGCAAAGGACGCAATTATGTCCTTATCTCCTACACTCTGGACAGAAAAAAGTGTCGTACAGCCTCTTATACTTACTTTTTCTATACACTTATTTATACAATTTTTTATTACACATTTTTTCGTAAAAAGACAAAAAATTAACCCAAACATCCATTTCTTTTGTCTCAACTTTTTAGTTCAAAAATACAAAAATAACACTTATTTAAGACACTCTAAACAACCTCTAAGATTGGGTACATATTTCTTATTTTGATTGTATAAAAAGCAACGTACAACTAGTAAGATTGAGTACATATTTCTTTGGTATAATATGGGCATTGATTTAGACCCCCTTAAAACATCCACTCCCACAACCCCCTCACACATATGGAGGTTGGGGATTGGGTGAGGAAAAAAAAAAAAAAAAGTTGACCAATCAAAATTAAAAGAGGTAACCCCCAAAGGGATCTCAACCTTTATTCGTATAATATATACAGTGATAGTTCTAAAACTCATAGTTCTAAAACTTAAATCCATGACTTTAAAATTATTAGATAAATATTAACTGTTGAACCAATGATCACCCTTATTACATTTTGGTTGTATACATTATGATTTAAAAAATATATATATATATATATTATGTAAAATTTTGGCAAATTTATGACAATTTGGAATTTAGAAACAAAATTAGTATTTTCGATAATGTCATAAATTTTTTAATACTAATATTTTTTAACCATAAAAAAATATGGGATCAAATTTCTCTCCAATTCAAAATTGGACTGGAGCAATTGTTGGGTCCGTGGGGCTTATTATGGCCCATTTTAATATTTCAAATTGTTCAACATTTAGAGGTTGTCAAGTAATTTATCTCTAAAAAAATTATGTTGATCGAATATCGATAGCCACTTGATCAGATCATAATTTTGTCAGTAATTTGTTAACAAAAATGTGTTCTAATCAACTGACTATCGATATCCGCTCAGCGTGATTTTTTGTAAGGATGAAATACTCGGCGAGCCTTACACATTGCGCAGTTCGGATTATCAAAATAAAGCTCATGATGGATCCTACAAGTCCAACCAACACCTTCTAGACCTTAAAATATGTGACGTTACTAAAAAATATGTAATATATACCACAAAAATATATAATAAGATGCATCTAATAGACACCACAAAAATTTCAATTTTTTATATAATTTTATTTAGTTGAATAAGAAAGTAAGTAAAATAGAATTTTAAGCTCAATATAATTTTTTTGCTTTATATTTGAATGAGTTGTTTGATAAAATAAAAAAACAAATAGTATTTAATTTATTAAAATTTCATATTTCACATATTTTATACATTTTTTTACAAACTTTAATATGATTCTTTGTGCACACACTAATATTAATCACCGCCCAATGACCCACGGTAAATATGAATGAAATTACTCACAAAAATTAGGTCCTGTTTGACAAATGATTTTTTTGACTAAAATATGATTTTTTTTCTTTTTTTCTTTTTTAAACCTTTTACAGAAAAGCGTTTATAAAGCAAAGTAAATAGAATTGAATTTGTAACTTTTTTGTATGAGTTAAAATATATTTGATTTTTTAAATGTTTTTTTTTGGACCTTTTAAATAAAATAATGGCCATATTTGGTAGAGCTGTGAGAAAGTGCTTATAGTTTATACCTAAACAGCTTATAGCTTATAACTATGAACATAAGTTGATTTCTGACTTATAAATTAAGTATCTCCTGCCCCACTCAAAGAATAAGCTGATTTCTGACTTCCAAAAAGCTATAAGCTATAAGGTATAAGTTAAACCAAACACATCAAAATAGCTTAAATTAAGCTAAAAGTTGAAATAAGTAACTTTTAAGCTGCACCAAACAGGGCTAATCACTTGTCAAACAAGTGACTCAATCTCATTTGTAAATTTGAAAAACCAAAATTTATTTATTTTTTATTAAAAAAATGTTAAAAACAGTCCTAAAGACAGTTGTTAGTGTTGAAAAATTGTCTACAAAAATGGTCCTGTTTGGTGTAACTGTTAAAACAGCTTATAGATTATAGCTTAACAGATTATAAATTATGACTTTAATCAGAAGTTGTTAATCTGTTTGGTGTAGCTGTTGGATTATAGATTTAGGCCTCGTTTGGCAAGAAGGTTGGGGCTAAAATAGCCACAAAAGACAAAACATGCTATTTTAGCCCCCAAAAAAACAAAACATCACATCCAACCCATAATCATTACACTCTTCTCTCACAAAAAAACTCAAAAAAGCAAAAAAGCCCTTCCCAAACCAAGCTTTTAAGCCCAGGCTAAAATAGCCAAAAAAGCCAAAAAGCCAAAAAGCCAACCCACTTCCCAAACCCACCCTTAAGTTGCTGAATAGTATTTGTTAAATAAGTTGTGAAATAGTTTTTTCAATTAATTTTTATTTTTTGTCATTTAATACTTGTCTACATTTCTCATAAATAATAATAATAATAATAATCTATAGTCCATTTGGGTCTTCTTCTGTTTTTAAAAAAAAATAAAAAATAAAAAATAAAAAAATCTAAAAGTATAACCATAAATTAATATGTCCACAACAGAAACTGATAATCAGAAGTAAGAGGTGAGCAACTTTTCAGAATCAACTTTTTTGAATTAAAATAAGCTGTTAGAATCAGAAACTGTTTGAAATAAGTTTAACCAAAGCCTAAAAATAACTTTTTCAAAGCTAAAAGGTATAAGTTAGCTTTGAAAAGTCAAACAAAGACTCCCAATGTATTGTCTGGAAAATGTAGGGAATTTCTTAGAAATACTATTTAAAAAGAAAAACAAAGGGACAACTTTCTCTAAAAAATAGTACAGCCAACAAGTAAATCAATGTTTTTTTGGTCCAAAATAACACCGTAGAGCCGCATAGCAGCCTAGCAGGAGTTGCTGTTCTTTGAGTATAGTAGCATCCTCAATATATATATATATATATATCTATTTATGTAAGAAGTACTTTTTTTTCCTATGCTTGTCATTTCTTTTTCTATTTTGCCTTAGCTTATTTTGAAATTGTTATTTTGTTCTTTTGTTGGTTAGTGAAACAAGCATTTCAAAAATTATGTAAGATATTTTAATTGTTTTGGTTGGAAAGGTCTGTTTTGAATTGGCTATTTTGCGCTTAGCTTATTTGAGAATTTCCTATTTTGCATTTTTATTTTGTAATGGTATAACAATTTGAATGAAGGTTTTTTTCATAAATATACAAATATTCTGATCAATTGTAAAACATAAATCTTTTATTTTTTAACAAATTATAAATATACCTATAATGTTTTTGTTTTATGAATTAATCATATAATAATACAAATAACACCTATCGCTTTGTTATAAATTTTAATTTAACCCAATAATCAGAAGAAAAAATAAATAACTACTCTTTTATGCAATAATAAATTATCAAAATTGTTTATTGAAAAATATCTCTCATATCATTAAAAACTATTAATTGATTTAATGCTTTATTTGTTAACAAAATGGTTAACTGAAAGAGATTTTTCATATCATTAAAAATTGTTAATTGATTTAAGGATTTATTTATTAATAAAATTGATCATTTGTTATGCAAGTATGATTTATTTATTAATAAAATGGGTCATTTATATATGTGTGTGTGCATGTGTGTGTATTCTTTTTTGCTTCTTTGTTAGTTTAGTTTTTTTTAGATGGGGAATTATCTTATCTCTTTTATACTAAAATGTATACTTTATTTTGTTTATCTTTATGTCTTCACACTTAGTCTTACTAAAAAAGATAATAATATAATTATATTAAAATGATAGAACTTATTATATTTGTTCTAATTGTTATTATTTATAATACAATTTATATAATTCTAGCATATATTTAATGATTTATTCTATTTAATTTCATAAAAATTATTAAAATATAAAATTTAAATATACTATAATAATAACCCGTGCCTTGCACGGGCCCTTGTAACTATTATATATATAAGAAGGTCTTTCTTACTGACAGCTTGTCATTTTTGTTCCTATTTTGCCTTTATATTTTGCATAATTTATTAATTGTGACCTATATGTTCAGTGAAGGTTTTTTGTCGTAATTATGCAAAAATTTTTTGTCAATTATGCAATAGGTTTTCTTATAATTACGCAAACATTTTTTTATCAATTATAACATAGGTTTTTTCATAATTACGCAAACATTATTGGTTAATTATAAAACATAAATCTTTTATTTTTTAACAAATTACAAATACACCCATAAAATTTGTTTAAAATATGAATCGGTTCTATAATATTAGAAATTATAACTATTGTTTGTTATAAATTATAATTTAATACAATACTTAAGGGAAAAAAAACGATGTAATAATAAATTATCAAAATTGTTCATTGAAAAATATTTCTCACATCACTAAAAATTGTTAATTGATTTAATGATTTATTTATTAACAAAATGGTTAACTAAAAAATATTTTCATATCATTAAAAGTTGTTCATTTACTTAATGATTTACTTATTAATAAAATTGATCATTTGTTATGTGAGTATGATTTATGTATTAATAAAATTAGTTATTTGTATATATATGTATTTTCTTCCACTTCTTTATTAGTTTAGTGACTTATTGTAGTAGTGTTTTTTAGATGGAAGAATTATTTTAAATTTTGTTTTATATTTATCTGTTGAGAAAAGTTACATACCATAATTTTTTTTTTTTATAAATTCAGAAGAAATGTTAAAACTCATAAATTCATAATAGAATTGGAGTCGACATCATTGGGTGTAAAACAAATCAAAAAATGATACATATCACACCACATAATTCTGTCATATATCTAATGATTTATTCTATTTAATTTTATAGAACAATATATTAATTTTTTAAAAATTATTAAAATACAAAATTTAAAAATACTGTAATAATAACATGTGCCTTGCACGGGCTTGTGTAAATTAGTATATATATATAGATACACACATATATTAATGCATAAATGAGGGGGGATTCTAAAATTTTGTTTAAAATTCATAATGATTTTCCTTGTTAATGAATTGTGGCTATAGAACTTGAGAAAATTATATATGAGGAAAAACTCCAATTTTTCTCAAAACTCTAGAAGGATTGAAAAGTTTAAAAGTTTTGGATTATGTATTATTTTGGGTATCTTTTAATTGTTGAATTAGAGATAATTGTTTTGGCTATTAGTGGATAATAGTATTGTCGTGTGATAAAAATTGTATGTAAATTAGGCAAATTGAAATATTTATAATTCATGCATTTCATGGAACATATCATTGAATCAGTGGTTTTTATAATTGTGCACTTTGAGAATTCTTGGAAATTCGGTTTGTGAAAGAAAGGTAAATAAAATAGTAAATCCATATAGGGGTGCAGTTGTGGATAATTAATTTGGTTATAGACCCATGGTGAAACTCCGAAAATCCACGCGATTAGGTGCCAATTCCTTCTGGTTAGAAGCCAATAAAGTAGCTTTTGGTAGTGTCTTTATAGCCTACTTGTAGACACTAGCCCCAGGAATTTATAGCATTGTATTTGCTGTCCTATTTTCTAGTTTAAAGAAATGTTTGAATTGTGAATTTTAGAACTCTTGCATGGCATTGTTTCAAAGATAAAAACTCATGTTTCATCATAGCATTTCATTCGCATTCACCATATGACATTGTTAAATATCATATATATCATTAAAATTATCTCTACTAGGTTTTTAGGTCGCCCTACGTGGAAAATATGTTCAAGTGTTAATCTGTGCCTCCGTCAAAGTAATGACTTAGGAGGATCTGAGAGCTTGAAGCTCATTTTTGTTTACTTGCTTTTGTAATGCCAAGGGCTTCCGTGTATTGGGTTTTGTAGCTCTTGTTGATGTAACCAGGCTATGCCTTGGAATTTGTAACCTTTAAGGTATAAACTTGTTGTAGTTTATGTGACACCGCAATTATTTAATTAATTAAATAAAATATTTGATTTTATAGTTATGCTCGCTAAAATATAATCTAACTTAAAATTAAGGACATTGTTATTACCAAAACATAACAACGTGATTAATATATTTTTCTAGGCCAAACGAAACATAACCATGAAATTTAGTAAATTGTGTGGGCCAATGTAGAAATAGGCGTTAAGGTGTGTTAGCTACTTAGGAGGTTAAGTTGTCTTAAGAGCATGGGGTGGCTTTAGTTAAGGCAAGCCTTGTGGGAGTCTAAAAGGGCCAAGTAATGGAGCCTATGAGATAGGGATAGCAATTTGAACCTGGCCCGACGGGGACCTGGTCCCCCGACCTCAATTAGAATGGTTTTTTCTCAAAAAATACCCCCGACGGGCCGGGGATGGTATTGGAAAATAAATCCCCTACAATATTCGGGCTGATAACGGTGAAACGTTCCTCATCCCTGGCCCGTCCCCATTTTTTCGAATTGAAATTACTATTATACCCCTTTATCCATTCATATATATATATTATATACCCATCTGTCACACACACACACACACACACACACACACTCTCTCTCTCTCTCTCTCTCTCTCTCTCTCTCTTCCCTCTACTCTTTCTCACTCTCTCTCTAAGTTTTGATTACTCAAAGATTAATAACATAATACTTAAAATTCATTAATTATTCTATATTTGTACATATTTAAATTGATAATGCGTAAGGATTTACTCTAAACTCATTTTTATAATTCAAATCATTTATTTTGTAAGATTTGTTCAAATAAATAATTTAGGTAAAAAAATCAAATTAGTTAGAGCATCTCTAAAGCTTCAAGAAAAATTTTCACCAACTGAGTAAAAAAAAGGTAATTTTCTCAATCTGATACGAGCACTCTAATCGTTCCACTGTAGCATGCATCAAAACAAAGGGGACGTCTAGTGGATCAACCGGCTGGTCGACTGGGTAGCCAAATCAAATTTTTTTCCCCCTCTCCCTTTCTGTTCACAATTCGTTTATTATTATTTTTTCCCTCCATTACATATTTTCCATTTTTGGTTGCCTCCAATAATGATTTCCTTCCAAAACCTGCTATAAACACATTATCCATGCACCATATACCAGACAAGTGATATGTTATATCTGAAAGGCACATAACTAAAAGAAAGCAAAGCATAATTAGTATCTTAAATTCCATGATGTTCTTTTCATTTTCATCTTCTTCTTCTTCTTCTTCCTCATCCTCTGATGATGAGTTTGATAATGAATATATGGTCACACTTTTGGGGGCTTATGAGATGAATAATGCTAGTACGATTCAGATTCTACAATCAACTGATAGATCAAAGAAAAGAGGTGGTTTTCTTGTAGGCCATAAGTACATACGTCGCAATAAAATGAAGGGTCATGAGCAATTGTTTGCGGATTATTTTGCGGCAAATCTAGTTTATTCACCCACAACATTTCGGAGACATTTTCGAATGGGTCGTCCTTTGTATCTGTGAATTTTGAATGCCATCGAAGCACACAATCCATATTTTGTTCAAAAACAAGATGCAGCTCATATTCTTGGATTGTCTTTCCTACAAAATATGATTTCAGCTATGAGAATATTGTCATATGGAGTGGCAGCAGATGCAGTTGATGATAGCACTGCAATTCAAAGTTTGCAACACTTTTGTAATTCAGTAATTGAAATCTTCGGACCAGAGCATTTGAGATCTTTAACACCGACTGATATTGCTAGATTACTTGCTATTGAGGAGGTTCGGGGGTTTCCAGGTATGTTGGGAAGTTTAGATTGCATGCATTGGGAGTGAAAAAATTGTCCAAAGGCATGGCAAGGTCAATACGTAGGCCATCAAAAAAAGCCAACCATCATTCTTGAAGTAGTAGCTTCTTATGACCTGTAGATTTGACATGCATTTTTTTGAATGCCAGGATTAAACAATGAGTTGAATATGGATCGATTGCCGTTATTTTCTGATCTTGCTCAAGGTAAAGCTCCCCCTGTCCATTACATTATTAATGGACACAATCATAATATGGGTTGTTACCTTGCTGATAGTATATACCCTCAATAGGCAACACTGGTTCAAACAATCTCTTCTCCCCAAGGAGCAAAGAAGTAACATTTTGCAATGATGCAAGAGTCAGCAATAAAGGATGTAGAGCGGGCGTTTGGAGTGCTTCAATCTCGATTTGCAATTATAGGTGGTGTCGTACGTTTTTGGGATCCGAAACTGCTTGGGAACATAATGAAGAGTTGCGTTATATTACATAATATGATTGTCGAAGATGAGAGAGAGGAGTACCTTGATTTCGATTATGAACTTTCATCAACCAACGCACCAGTACAGCTTTCTTGTACTCCTAACAATGATTTTCCATCATTTCTATCTCGTCATTTAGGTATTAGAGATAAAGATGCATATTATGCCCTTTGTAATGATTTAATAGAACATATGTGGCATCTTCACGGTGAAAACTAAATTCACCACGTCAATACGAACATGTAATTTTGCTTGTTTTTTGGAATGGGAGGTTGTCAGATATTGTTTGTTGTTATTACTCTTCATAATTTTGTCAATATTATCCTAGTACTTGACAAGTTCTGTTCTAATGTTCTGTTTTGATAATCCAATCTATAAATTTGACAATTGATAAATGTTCTCTGCTGATTATCCAAGATTATCTAATTCATAATTTATTGATGTTGTCTTCTTATGTATATCCACATATATTAAATTACTAAAGAATTATAGGTTTTAATAACCATGTCTTAATCAGTTATAAAATAATAACCAAAGGCTTACTGATGTTGGAAGTCTTATATTTAAAAATTCATTCATAAATTTGGAAATTCATTTATTCAGTACATCATGAATATTCAACACCTCATTAATTTGACTAATCAATGAGGTTGTACAATACAAATTTAAGAACTCAATTTGTTTTCAGATGTGGCATATGAGCCTCATTTGATGAGTCAATGCCTCATGACACACACCACCGTCCAACTAATTCATTAAACCAATTTACCAACTACATTAATTCCCTCTACCACCTACCTCATTTATTGACCCTCTATATCAGCTCAATATTGGACAGAAATGGCTAAACAAAATTTGCTCCACAAACCCCAAGCTAAAGCAGCAACGAATATCAGCAAGCCAAATTCGGTTCCCCAAACACTACATATTCACTCTATACAAACTCTATATTGGAAGTGTGAATCGACAGAATTAGCAAGCCAAAGCAAATCAAGTAACAAGTTTTAACATCAATGTAAACAACAAATCAAACAGCAGCAAAAACTTAATTTCGTGAGTGTATAACACCAATCAACCAGTGGGTTGACCGGCCGGTCAATCGGCCGTGCTTATTTATTTATTTATTTATTTATTTTCAGTGTGCACTTCCTTATCTATTGCACTTTTGTACACCACATTTCACACCATTTGAGCTCCTCACACTGAATTTCAGCTCTAATTCACCTTTGATATTTAATACATTTTCATTTTAATTTGAGCTTGTTTGTAATTCACCATTGATATTTAACACATTTCCATTAAAATTGAATAAATATTTACATCATGCCTAGAACAAAACGAGCCAGACCAGAATGTAGTGCAACCTCCAACCCTCTACCACACCAACAATAGCAATTTTGAAAATGAGGCTTATCCTACTTCGATTTTCTCAATGAAAGTCATGAACAAGTTTTTGAAAGCTTCTCCAGCACCTATTATAGCCGGAGAAGGGTTCATCCGCCACCTCAACATGATCCACTATTAGTTAGCATACTTGAGGCAATAGGGTGGGTAAATTTAATTAATTTACTACAAAAGGTATATCCATGGTCGGTGTCTTTATTTTATGTTCACCTAAGAGGTACTAACGAAGAAGATGGAAATTTTACTTTTTGTCTTATGTGAAAGGAAAGGGTATTTAGTTTGATATCCCTACTTTAGTAGGAATTATTGGAGTTAAGGAAGGGATATGCATATCCATTTTCAGTGAGTGACCTAATTGATATTGTTGGTAATATCAGTGACGTATATACTACTATTTGTGAGAACAAATTTAGCGGAAGTAATCTACAAGCAAAACATTTGAAAGGCCATCTTTAGATTCTCCACTGGTGGATTGTAGAAAATGTTACTCCGAAAAGAGGACATTTTGATGCTATCCCATATTTTAATACTTATTTGATATACTGTTTTGAAGTTGGCCATAAATTAGATTTGTGCTATATAATAATGAAAAAAATGATGTATGTAAATCTTGGTCAATTAATGGGGCGGTTATTACTTTTTGGGGCACTGCTAACTAAAATTTTCAAACATTTTAGGGTTTGCCTTGTAGGTGGAACAAAGACCAAAATCTCTTCAGCCATTTTGGTGTATACACTGACCCGTGCCGCTGGAGCCGACAATTTAATGGGAAGTCTTAATGCACATGTCCCACCAGATGATGTCCCATCAGATCCTCATGCCAATTCGATGCCATCAACTAAACAACCTCAATATTGGACTGAGTTTTCGGCCATGGAAGAAGAACGACATAATCAGCACGTTTAATGGGAACAACAAATGGCTAATCAGGTCAGTTCGTTGGGTACTTAGTTCGATGCATTTACCACTGCGCAGAACTCATTAATTCAACAATTTGGTGAGTTCTGCTAGACATTGAAAACCTAATGAAGTGGCAAGCAATCGCATGGATGGGATTGAGCATCACAGAAATGACATCTACTATCACTACTTCCCTCCACCACCACCGGATAATGACTATTGATGTGTTTCGATGACAACTTGGATGACAAGAACAAATTATGTGATTTTTTAGAATGTACTTTTACATTATGTATTTTCTTTGTTTTGTATTTTGTTAACAACCTTTTGTTATTTTGTTGGGTAATTTCATTTTATAAATGTAGTGGTTCTGTCTTTTATAATATAGTAGCTTCCTTTATTTGCTGGTGGTAATTTAAACATTAGCAATGTACACACTTTTTTACCAAACACAGAACAATTGGCAAATAAATATGTGAATGATACATTTTTTACCAACAACATATTTATGAGCATGTTAAAATCAAATCAATACAAATATGTGTTATGAAAAAAAAAAAAACAAAAGAATACAAATAATTCCAATACAATCAATACAACCCACTGTTAATGTTTTTAAATAATAAAACTAATACTACCCACCAATACAAAAACAGTCAAGGAAATCTATTAGTTGTTCGAAATAAGATTTGTCGTTGAAACTCTTTGTAGTACGCCCTTTGCATAGGATTTAAATTTGTCATGTCCATTGACATTATTTTATGATATTCATTTCGTTGTTCTCTTTCATTCATCATAGATACGAGTTTTAGTTGTTCCTCTCTATCATCGGCCCTTTTTCGATGCTCTGCAGCATTCTGTTCACGGTCTATCTCCTTTTGTTCATCTCGCTCAACAGTTCTAGCGGAGATAGTTGATAAAACTTCAACAATTTTGGATTGCTTAGCAGCCATTTCATCAAATCTATCATCATGAGTTGTTTGATTCTTCAACTTCTCTTTCGCTGCCTTAGTACCAATTGGTCGTATTGATGTATTAGTCGGTTGTTGGTCCACTGCAATATTCTTGTTGGGTTGAAAAGCCGCATCTTCAGTTGGTGGATTCGAACATGGGTAATCATGTTGCGTGATTTTTTTGGGTTATGTTCCAAATTCATCCCACTTACAACTTCGGCACAAAATATCCCAACACGTATCAAATATGAAGTGTTTTTTTCTGTGTTGCATGATACATCCACTTCGCTTCAGCGACCTACAAAAAAAAATGACAAAAATTTCAATAACAAGTATACATTACAAAAGAAAATTGATATTTAATAACATAAATAAATTTTACCATGTCTGCCTCTGTTGTTCCACTTTGTTGCCTTAATTGAATTTGCTCAAGAAAATCACAGAATTTATTAATTGCTTTTTGCATGACAGACCAACGGTGAGACAAAGAAATACAGTTTCGATTTGATTCACTGCTCAATTGTGAATTAAAATAAACGAGTACTCGTTCTCAAAATATTGCCATGGTCTGACTATTACCAGTAATGGGATCTTGAGAGACTGCCAACCAAGATCTACATAAAATTTCATCTTCTATAATTGTGAACGCTTTACCACAAGAAGCATGAGAAGTTTCCAAAATAAAATTAATATCAGTGTTGTGCTCTCGTGAAGTTTCTGAAATAAAATTAATATCAGTGTTGTGCTCTGAAATTCATGATTCCTCAAACATTTCAAAATCTTCCATAGTTCGAAGCAAATTCAGTAGGATACAATATCTAACTCAGACGGTGAAATATATTGTAATGATATACACTAAACCTCAAAATTAGATAATACACACTGAAGCTCATAAAGAAAATAGAAATTATACTGATATTATCAAACTGAAACTCATAAAGAAATTGAACCTAAGAAACAAAAAATATTCACTTTAAAAAAATTGTAATGCAATTATCAAACTGCAGCTCACAAAGAAATTGAACCTGACAAATAGATAATACACACTGAAGGTCACAAACTAAATAAAAATTGTAATGATATTATCAAGTTGAAGCTCACAAACAAAATAAAAATTATAATGATATAATGAAATTAAAAGATTGGTATTATAGAGCATAACAGCAACGGTAAGTTTTTAAAATACTCTGTCACATTAATGGTAAGTTATTGGAATTGTCCGGTGTAATGCCTACTTCACAACTAAAAATTTCTATGTATATACGATGTATCTTTTCCATGTTGCATTTTGATGGGAATTTAAATTTATATCAACGTTCAATTTATTCGTAGTGTCAGCAAAGGAACCTACCTATTTGAACCAAATAAGCCAACCAAAAATTGAAGCAGATTAAAGCGCCTATGTATAAGAAGTTGACCGTGGGACCCACCTCCAATGTAAACACAAAGGAAATGGTGAAATTCACAGGTCCTCGCTTGGTGAAACTTTTGCTGCTTCTCAATTTGATATCGTTTGGTGAAACCATTGGAGAGAGAAAAATGGTTTTTTTCATCAAATTCAAATCTGATGCTCAATCTGATGCAACGTTGGAGATGGTCTGACCATCTCTAATGGTTAAGCAAATGTATCACCAAATTTAAATTTGGTGAAAAAGTACATCTTTTTTGGCTCCAACAGTTTTATCAAACTGATATCAAATTGAGAACAGTCTCAAATTTTCACCAAATTGAAGACGTGTTGCACCTTTGACCAAATTATTCTGCGTAGTCATGAATATGGACCCACCGACAACCTATTGGATGTCTTCCCTCAAGCAAAATTTTGTGAAAATTTTACACTAGGAGGTCCTCTTTACTAACTACTTTTGTTTTTTCAAGAAAAAAAAATAGGGAAAGAGAGAAAGATCAGAACTAGGGTTTTTATTTTTTTGCATTGACTGATTGACCGGCCGGTCGACCGGTAGTTTGATAAAAAAAATCAAATTTCTCCGTTGGAGCAGGTGATATCAAATAGAGAAAATCGTCTTTTTTTTACTCAGATTTGATGAAAAATCTGATGAATTATTAGAAATGCTCTTAGATATCAATGATCATATTATATTTGTTTTAAAAAGAATTAACCGTAAACATAATTTTAGAATCGACAATGCTACGTAGCTCAAATTTTGTGGCTCAAAAGTGGCTCAAATGGCCAAAACGACGTCGTTTTGAGTACAGAACAACATAAAAATGGCCAAAACAACGTCGTTTTGGCCATTTCAGCCACTTTTGAGTCACAAAATTTGAACTACGAGACATTTTCCTTTTAGAATAGAAACCATCCACTTATTGAAGACAAATATATCACTAATTTTTACAATGGCTCAAATGCAAAAGTAGAAGCAAAATTTAAAGTTAAATTTCTATTGGGCTATCAGTACACCATATAAGCAGCTAGCCATGTTTATGATTGATCTTTCATCTATGTGGGATTGTCATGGTAGGAGTATCAAATGTTTGTAGGGGCCGTACACATGCAAACACCTGTTGAACAACACAACTTACATACATACGTATGAAAGTAAATTGTAGAAAACATTCGAATAGATCAAAAAAAGCCTTCTCAAACAGACATCGGTTGTTGTTAAAAAAAAAAAAATACATTACTGTTGAAACCTGTAGGCGTATTTTTGGAATAAAAATTGTAGAAAACATTTGAATAGATTAAAAAAGCATCCTCAAACACATTATTATTATTATTTTTTAACTTTTCACCTCATAAAAATAATAATAATAAAAACACTGAAAAAAATTTCTAAGTAATTAAATCTAAATTTCCCTTAAAACATATTACATTACGTTATACATCTCCCATCTAATGCTAATCCTCTTTTAGGTTTAGCAATGATATCATTCATCAACTAAAATTGCTCAGGAAGTATGAACCAATTCACATTCAGTTCAATCGCACAAATCACCGTCACTATGAGCTAATACACAGAACAAACAGAGGTACAAAGAAATTGTTATTCAAGTAACGTAGAGAGAGAGAGAGAGAGTTTACAGTAATTTCGATCAATTGGTGTTAAATGATGAGAAGTAAATAGGAAGGAAAACAAAATTTGAAAATCACCATATCTGTCCTAGGGGAGCTTTCCGAGCCAGAAGCTGGTGAGGGTACAACATTTGATCGTTGTCGAAATCTACGACACTTAAAACAGAAGACACAAAGCTATAAGAATGAGAGAGAGAGAGAGAGAGAGAGAGAGAGAGAGAGAGAGAGCCGTCAATTGCGTTAAAATGGGCCAATTTCCCTCACTAGGGTATGTCCAGGACTCTATTGTTAGGGGCACTTATCAGTGACTCTTACATATAAATTTTAAAATTTATATAGACTTAAAATAAAAAATAATATAATGAAATATTTTATGTAAATTTTTTATTCTAATATTTTTTTTCTTATCTCTACTATTACTTTAAAATAAAATATTTGTATTAATTAATTTTATATATTTTTAATTAGAGTAAATTATAGAGAAAATTAGTATAGGGTCCCTCTCCTATTTTTAGTAATGAAAAATATTCACAATATTATTTTTTGATGTCTAAGGTCCCTAAACCCACACCATATATTATATCAGAGAAATTTGACCCTCTATCTCTCCTCTTCTACTGCAGATCGGTACTTCCAATCTCTATCTCTCTCTTTGAAACCCTAGACAGAAGAGATGGGCAAAGTCAGCTCTACGCCGCCCCCGGTGGCGGGATGCAAGTCTTTGTCACATTCATCAACCTCAATCTTCCTCAGCACATTCCCATTTTTCTTTTTCATCAAATCATCAACAATGTCGTCATCTTCATCTCCTCCGCCGTTCTTCGATCTGCATTTTGAGTTAATTGTGGTGGTGGTGGTGGTGGTGGTGACGGCGGTGGTGCTCTCTGCTCTTCCATTTTGTTTCGTGTACAAATTGTACAACACCATAATCACCAATATCGAAGCTATTAGCGAGCCTAGCAAATACTGATCCACCATTTTTCGGACAATGCAATTCAAACAATGAGACCTAAACGACGATTTATTAATCGACATGTCGACGAAGAGGACTCCGCTCTCTCTCTATCGAAACTCTTTTGTTTCTCTCTCCTACAAAGTGTGAGTTTGCTTTTTTCTCGTCTTGCGGCTTTGCCTCGGATGTGTTTTTTTCAAACTTTCCCATTTTTCTTTCCTTCATTTCTGACTTCAACATCTCATTTTTCTCTGATATATTTTGCAATTCCATCTCCTTATCCATCAAATTTGCCCTCAAATGTTGAATGTTGTCTTTTGATTTCTTCAATTCCTTTTCCAGTTCATATTCTCTCTAGCATGGTAAGCTCTTCTCAAGCTTCATATGCATCCCCTCATTCTCCTCCGAGATACCTTGCAATTCAGCTTCCTTCAAATTTCTCTCGTAGATCTTTGATTTGTTCAAATTTCTCCGTAGGTCTCTAGGTTGTTCAAATTTCTCTCGAAGTTTTGTTATTGCCTCATGCTACCTCCGCTAATCATTTATCTTGTTGTACATTTGTGTTGATGCTATCAAAGTGTCCTTGCTTATTTTGCTGTCATGGTATTGTTACAGCTGATGTAAAAGGACGATGATGATGATGATGATAATGATGAAGGCTATCAAAGAATTTCTCTGGAGAAAGAATTTGAATTTGAACTCAAAGAAATTAGTCTAAGGTCCCTCTCTTATTTTTGATAATGAAATAGATCCACAATATTTGAATTTGAATTTGAACATAGAGAAATTTGAATTTGAATTTGAACCCAGAGAAAATTGGTCAAAATGATTTCAGAAAATAATATTGTGTCTTTATGATATAGAGAAAATTGGTTAAAATGAACCCAGAGCAATTTGAATTTTCTTTGTGTTATAAATGAACACAAAGAAATTTGAATTTGAATTTGAACTCAGAGAAAATTGGTTAAAATGAACCCAGAGAAATTTGAATTTTCTCTGGGTTGAACCCAGAGAAATTCTTTGGAAGTCCAGAATTTCTCTAGACAAAATTTCTCTAAATGAAATTTCTTTAGATCAAATTGAGAGACCTTAGACATTATGAAAATATTAGATGTCATTTATGCTATAAAATCTTAATACCAGAGATCTTAAAAAAAAAAAAAAAAAAAAAAAAAAAACCCTAAATTATAAATACAATATTTGATATTTACTTAAATTATAAATTATCCCCTAATTTTAGAAATTACATTATGTCTGTTAAGATTTTTAATTTCATAACAAATATGTCATTTTGTTAATAAATTATTAAGTTAGTTAACAGTTTTTAATAATGTTAAAATTTTATTTCAATTAATAATTCAGAAAATTTTATTATTGTATAGGTAAACAGTAAGAAATTTCACTTCTTCAACTAATTCTATTAAATAAAATTTTTTGATAGAGAGGTATTTATAATTTTCAAATCATATTAGACAATTCGTATTTTAAGCAAACCTCAGGGGTGTATTTATAATTTACACTTTTAATTATTATCAAAAAATCTTATTCTACTTTTTTATAAATTTAAAACGCTGTTACATTTCACCATCGCCGGACTTCCGTTAGACAGTTATCAGAGACTCAAATGAATGTTTAATATCACCGGAAAGTCATCGAGCATTGTCGGAATATCGCCGAAATGTTCTAAACGTCATTAGAAGTTGCCAGAATGTCCAGAACGTTCACTAGACGTCAAGAATATTATTAGAGACTCACTGAAATGTCCATAATATTGTTTAAAAAAAAAATAAATTGAGAAATTAGAGCGAAAAAAATTGCAAAATGTGATAAAAATTAATAAAGTGAAATAAATAAACAACAACAACAACAAACAACAACAATGAGAAAAAAAACATATATTATTTTTCAATTTTTATAGGGTTTAATCAAATAACCTCCAATATTGATCAAACTGAAAAGTAAGCTTTGAAACTGTGAAATGTTATAGTTTCAAAATATGATCCTATTAAGTATTTATCCTTATTAATTAAGCTAGAAAACATATTATCAAACTGTAAATTTTATAATTTAAAAGAATGTTATGAAATTGCAAAATTTTATAATTTTAAAATATGATTCATTTCAGCATAAAAAAAATTGAAACTGCAAAATTTTATAATTTTCATCTCTTGTAATTAAAACTCGAAACAACTTGTTCAAAACTTGAAAATTTTCTCCATTAAAACAAAAAATAAAAGTGTATAGTAGAGAAAATATAGAAAAAATGAAGGAAACGTATATAGAGAGAATATTGTATTCCGGCAACTATTTTTGGTTTAAATCTAATCGGATTTGATGTACATCTACACAGATTTGAATAGATCTACTCATCTTTGATGGAAACTTGTCTACTTCGCCGTTGATAAGGATGAAATAAGGAGTCAGTGTTTGCCGATAAACCCCAATCAATGGTAGTTGTCGATCGCTGGTGACTATATATCATAAAGAGAATGAGAAGAAATAAGGTGTGATCGCCGGTCTCTAAAAATCAGGAAGAGAAAGAGACAAAGAAAAATAAAAAACGTAGAGAAGAAGGAAGAAGAAAAATATGTAGCAGATTTTTGAGAATATTTAAAAGGTTATTGAACTAAGTAAGGTAGCGTTTGGTAGAGTTTTGTAAATGTGATTTGAGAGTATGAGTTGTATTTTGAATTTGTGTTGTGTGAAATTAAGATTTGAGTGTAGTAAATTTGTTTGGTAAAGAGTTTTGAAAACGAAAATGCATTGTACCCCCACTGGGAGTCGACCCCCAGTGAGGTGGAGGCCCGTGATTGAAGGCTTTTTTTTTTTTTTTTGACTGTCACCAGTGGGTGCGCCAATTATCGGGGAGCGACACCACTGGGGTCTAAGGCATCGCTTTTGAAAATAGTTTTGAAAAGAGTTTTGATTTGATTGAGAAATTGTTGATGTGACATTTGATATGTGATACAAAAATTTACAACTCATAACTAAACATACAACTCAAAATTATTTTAAAGTACATAAAAAATTTTAAAAATTTCAGAAAATATTTTTTTCGATTATATAAATCAATTGCAAAAAAAAAAATTCACTATTCCGATCAACCGGTTGGACGACCAGCCGGACGTCTCGTCAGGCAAAATTTTCAAAAAAAAAAGAAAAACGCGTCTGTCAAAACAGAAAACTGCAGGTGTTCTGTGCAGAGTTTTGGAATCATCGTTTGAGAACACTAACCAAATGTCATACTTGAATTAACGTGTGGAATCATAATTTGAATTCACAACCAAACAGATAAATTTCTCCTCTTTCAAATAGAAATTCTAAGTAATTTGCTCATATTATTATTCTTTGGTAGATTTTTACTTTATTTCCAAATACCGTAAAACAGCTTTTCATAAACTGTTTTCAAGAAAATGGCTTTTTAAAAACAGTTTTGGAGATATAACTTTGATTAAAATAATAAAAAGAATATAACACAGGAATCGACTTTTGAAAATACATTTTTGATTAAGTTATTTTTAAAATTTAATTATTCAAAATTGACTTTTATAAAGGCATTTTTACGCCCAAAAAAAATTTATTTATTATTTTCAACTTCAATATTTTATTTTTAATAAAAATATTTTCTTTTCTAAAAGCGGGTTTACAAAGTCCGCTTTTTAAAACATCTTTACAAAACTCATTTTCTAAAATCTCTTTACTAAACACTTTTTACACTTCACTCCTATAATATATGTATATATATATATATATATATATTTTTGTTAATTAATCGACCTCTTTTGTCAAAGTTATTTAGGTCTCGTTTGGAAAGTGACTAATTTAGTTAAAAAATCAAAAAGTTATTAAAAAAATCAAAAAGCCAACAATCCATACCAAAAAGTCAAATATTCCATTTTTTCTTTACTTTTTGCATATCTTTTCGTAAAAAGTTAAAAAATTATGCCAAACATACTAATTTTTTTTACATCACATTTTAGTCAAAAAGTTACAAAAAAAACTTGTTTCCAAACGAGGCCTTAGCAACCAACCTTAACAACAAATAGATAATTACTATTTTAGCCTTAGATAGAATTAGAATTTCATTACAACATATATGTGATCAAATAAATAAATAAAAAATATTGGTGGTACTTGATTTGTATTTTAGAAAAAAAAAAGGTGGTAAATTACACTGACACCTCCTGAGATTTATATTTATTACAGTTCCCCCTCTCACATTTAGGAAATTACATTGACTCTCTGTTAATTTAATTTTATGTATGATGATCATTACGGTGAGAGGGGAACTGTTATGAAACTTTAAACCTCATAGGGCAATCTGTAATGAAACTTTAAACCTCAGGGAGGGGGATGTAATTTTCAAAAAGTGAGGAGAAAAACTGTAATAAACATAAACCTCATGAGGTGTCAATGTAATTTACCCAAAAAAAGGTACAATTTTTTTAAAATAGAAAATAATTAAAATGTCATTATTGGCGATTATTGTCGATAGCGATTATCATTAACAATTATTGTCAACCCATTGGAATGTCATTATTGGTCCCGTTTAATAATGCTTTGGTTTTTTTGTTTTAATTTCTTTAGAAAATTGGCAAAAAAAATTATTTACCAATTAATTGTAAAACTAGGAACATGAAGGATATTTTGATATTGAGCAATGCTCTAGCCATCATATTTCCTCCAATTGATAGAAAGCGAATTAGGGATAAATGTTATGCAACTACAAACATTAAAAGAGGTTGTAATTATCTCATACTGATGGGATCAAGAGTGTTTTTACCAACACTCAAAGAAGATCTATGTAAAATATGCTCCTGTTTTTTCAATAAAGGAAATAAATAATATAGAATTGGACATTCAATTGGAAATATGTTGTTAGGTTGGATGAATTCATTTTAGAATTTACTTTAGTGATATGAACGATTCTTTTTGTAATGTTTATTGAGCAAATCATTCATGTAAAAAATTATATTGATATAACTATATAAGCAGATTACATTGATCTTTTGTCTTAAGAAAATAAGTATAATGTCTTAAAATTTTATAATTACTTTTATTCACCTATATTACACTTATGTAGGTTATTTTAAAATTTTAAAAATATCAATAATAAAATTGGTTAATTTGTATAGTATTTCTTTATACTCAAAACCTTATAAAATATTACATTAAATTAGGTAAAAGTTACTTTTACACTACGTGACCTCAATTTCAATCCAAATGTAGGTGAGAGAAAATTTTAAAGAAATTATTCAATACCCGTACAATAAGTTTAGATAGTATTCTAAATTAATAATTATTGATCTAAGTTATAGCACTTATCCCTTTTGTGTTAGAATTTAAAGATATAACTAATGTGCAATGTGTGAATGAATAAATGGAATTGCTTCAAGAGCACTGAGAGCATTTCTAATTTTTCATCAAATCTTATATGAAATTTAAATTTGATAAATTTTTTTGGTGAAAATGGCTTCCAAATATTTCATCAAACTTATATCAAATTTTTCATCAAATCTAGGGCTGAACAAAGAATCCGTGAAATCCGTAATCCGATCCAGTCCAGTCTAATCCGATAGGTTTGGATTGGTTTTTTGAATCCGTGGTTCGGTTTCGGATTGAAAAATTAAAAATTCATAATCCACGGATTGGTTCCGGATTGGAACCGATCCAGACCGTATACAAATAGTCTATATTTTTATAATACATCCTCCGTCATAGTATCTTCTCTTATTCCATATAAAACTAAACTCAAACCTAAACCTGCATCATATCTTCTTTTATTACTTTTGGTTGTTAGTTTTTGTTTTAATTTGTAATGGTTTAAATACTTATGGTGAAACCAATTTTCTTATGGTTATTTAAATTCTAGAACAGTATGTCGCTCTTATAGAAAGACATGTTGCTATTGTGGAACTAATATAGCACTATGTTTAAGTTTTTATGAAATTAAAATGTTATATATATATTTTTGTTATTTAATTATGTGAATCCGTAGTCCTAAACCGATTCAATCCGTATTTAAATGGATTGGTTAGGATTGGTTCCATGATTTAAACGGATTGGATTGGTCCCAATTTTTCAGGAGCCGTGAATAACGGATTGGTCCTGATTTTACCCCAATCCGGACTATGCTCAAAATAAGTATTTGATGAAACAAACTAGTAATTTTTTAAAAATATTTGATAAAATTTAATGCTTCCAAATTTATGAAACCCGACTCATCGGGTATAACCCATTACAAAGTCCACATTATCAATTGCAGAGGGACAAAAATTAAGACAAAAATTAAGTATGGACCTAAGTGCTAAAGTCGCCTTTGTTGGGCGAACAAGAATGATTAAGGGAGCATAGGCTAAAACCCAAAGGAAGTTGGTCAACAGAGGGCCGAAATAGGTCTGACCCCCAAAAGTCTGAACAAGCTCCATGAAAAAAATTGGCTAAGTCAAGTTGCGGAGGCAACATTTGGCGATAAAATTGCTGAGGCATTTTGTCTAAGCGCCGCCATTCTTAGTATTGTCGGTGCTGCCACCCCAAGTATTGTCGACGCCGCCATTTGAGCTTGCTGAGAGAAAGAGAAAACTGCAACAACTAACTTGAAGAGGTGACACTTGCAGTGGTCAAGTTACTGAAACACTTTGTTGGCACCGCCATCTCTAGTATTATTGACGCCGTCATTTGAACTCGCCGAAGAAAATAGCTGCCGCAACAATTACAACCTCCGTAACTAACTTGTAGAGGGAAGACTCCACCAGGGTGATAGCATCCTTTAAGAGAGGCTTCCCCTCCACAAATAGAGGCTAATGCTTGGCGCTGATAGCAGGCTCCAAAGCATTACCAACATAGGGCTGATAGCAGGCCCGAAAGTCATTATTAACTCGGTGTTGACAGTAGGTCCTGAAGCTTACTAGCTTGGCGGTAATAGCAGGCCCCAAAAGCTTACTGGTTAGAGCTAATAATAGGCCCAGAGATACCAATATACAGCAGCAACCTCGCGAAGATGAAAACAAGATAGCCTGAAAGTAAAGGACTCCCTTCCTATTTACCCAGGTCATGGACCTACCTTGGTTGCATAGGTAGGACCAAGGAAGCCCCCTTGGCTTGGTACAAGGCACGACTCTAGCTATGGCTTTCGCCGTGAGAAGTTGGAGAGTTTGTGGTTAGGTGTTTAAGAGTGGAAGAGTTGCTAAGGTAAACACAAACATGGCTGATAGCATGCTATAAAGTCTTGAGAATGCATGTCTTAGCCAAACTGAACTGAGAAGGCAAGTGCATCAGCAAGTATTACTACTGCAAGTGCATTTGCTGAGGTTCAAAAAGGAAGTTGCTAACGAATGTTGTCAAATAGATAGTATAGTGCACATACTGAGGCACTTGTGCCAAATAAATAGTATATAGTACATGCAAAGGGACACGTGGCAACCTCAGCTTGGTAGTCTAAGACAAAATATTCCATATGATCCTTAGGGACGCATGTCTTTACCTTATTTGGCCACTTGGTATCCTTTGGTACCAAGGAAAAACCTATAAATAAGACCCATTTTCCAATATCAAGAGGAGAACTTCTGAGGATTTGGGAGATATGTTGCCTATTTGTGCATTGCCATTTCCTTTTTCTTGAGCCATTTGCTCCACCCTCACCCAGTTACTCATCCTCTAACTTTCTCAAATTTGTTGACTCATTAACATAGTTTTGCCTCTCTGATTATTCTCATATTCACTTTTCATTTCAAACCCCTACATCAATATACTTAACAAGTAGAAACAATATTTTATCTCAACAAAACATAAGTCAACATCATACTGAATCCTTATATTTCATTCGTGAGTTTCGTTTAGAGATTACAAATTGAGATCACATGTGATAATACATTCACAAGTCCTAAGACTTGAATCTATAGCATGTGATTACAATAATTAAAACTAAACAAATATAGGTATATGCCATATTTGATTTCACAAAAATACGTAAATTGAATACAAATTAAAATAAATTCATTAAAACTTGTGTGATTATGCAAATTTGTGTTTAACTTGCCTATTATTGTGAGATCACTTATGTAAGTTTGTGAAAATTTACGTAATTTTGTACAGATTGCATACGATGTGTATTGCACATCGAATTTTTTATTTTTTTACATATTTTCACACATTTTAATGCAGTTTTTACACTTGAAATTATACAATCTTTGGACCTATATTAATATTTTTTTTTGTAAAAACACCTTTGGGTCACTATATGTTAAATGGGTTTAACAACTACATACTATCTTTGCCTTCCTTCTAGATAGCACAGAGTGGCACAACTATGATATATTTCAAAACTCGAGGATGAAGAAAAATGGCATGACTAGGCTATAGGTTGAAGGTGGATGGGATCTAAATTTTTAAAAATTTAAAATTAATTAAAAATAAATTGTGTGACCATGAGTTCAAAGGCATGAGACAAGGAGCATGCATTTTTTTTTTTAATACAAGATCTGGTGCCCGATCATAAATTTAGCGGATTCTATAAAAATAAATTCATATAAAGAGATGAACGAGACTGATTAAACTAGATGTTTTGGTATGTTGGAACTATCTTCTTGCTACACATAACAAATTATGGACTTATAAGACACCATTCATCTTTCTTGCAACAAATTCTGATTATCCTAGCTTTCCACAAAAGAAGCCCAAGTTTGGTGTAACTTATGGAACTGCTTACAACTTTTTTATTTAGAAAATTTGTGTCAGACTATTTGGTGTATTTTTTGCTTACAAATTATGAGAGTCGAAAAAAATTGATTATTGAAGAAATGGGCACTTTTAGATTCTACAATCCAATTATCAAATTTTAATTTGCCAAAGCCTGCACCGAACATGCCCAAAGTACTAAATGTGAGTGTCGGGAAGAGTTCAACTTCATGAACACATTGGAAGGAAGAACAATCATGGCAGTGATCCAAACCTAAAAATCTTTGAATGACAGAAATTCTAACAATCAAGCAAAATAAAAACTCCTACTAATTAACTGCTGCAACTGACAAGAATATATACTAGATTTGAAAAAGGCTAAACCAAGAAAACCATATGTACCTCCGAAAACTATTCCTTTTACTTTCCTAGCCTAAATATGACCGTGCCCAAATTATCCTATTCTAATTGCAAGTCACTAGACAAAAAACCCAAAAAATTTGTCTACATGAAATCCATCCAAGAGAAGGATTACCAAAGAAATTTATCATGTTGGAGGTGCTCATTTTGACTCTGTCACATCTTTAGCCCTCTAGAAATGAGAATATCTCCATATGGAACGTCTTGCTCAACTCTTATGACATCACGAGAAGCAAGAACTGCACAGAAAGAAAGCATTCGCTTATCAAATTCCATTGAGTCAAAATTCTTGCAAGTTGAGAAAGAGATTTTTCAACCAAAAAAAATAAAAATAAAATTTGGAGCATGATGGGTTGATACCACAAGTTTGATAGAAAAGATGGGCTGCTTTCTTTTTGTTCAATCCAAAGGCTAGCTCATTAAGCGATTCTGTTTGAGAGGTTCCTGGTGTATCAAAATGTGTCTTGAGCTGCCTGTAGGCATCAAGTCCAATATGAAGCATAAATTAAAAGATCGAAAATTAATATAGGACATAGAGTGGTTCAGTAGAATCTTAAAAAGAATGTTACATTCGAATAGAATCAGTTATCAGGTCAATGGGCGGATTAAAGATTGGTTGTTGAGTTTGTGTAGGTCCGATTTCCACCAAGAGATCTGCGAAGTAAAACATGAGAATTGAACAATCCTACAAGAACTAAAATGAGGTCATTTCCTATTGCTTGCAATTAAGTGGAACGGAAAGGTCAGATGAGCTAATTACCGTTATCAGGTGTCAGGCCATTTTCAGATAGTCTAGCTAACTTGAAATTCAAGTCCGGTTGCTGCCATGAATTCTCCTCAGCTACTGGTTCAAGGCCACTCCCATCATGTCTAGATGAAGAATAAGGCCTTTTCTTGTTGGACCTGAACAGTTTGAACTTCTCATTCAAAACCGACCACTAAACAGTTTTGATGAGGCACTAGAATATAGTGATTATGACTTGTCAAAATAAAATTTCCCCTAAAATTTCAGAGAAAGCATAACAAACCATTTTTTTTTGTCTCACCTTATAATTATATTGATTCACAATGTAAGAAATGACACTCTACGAACCTGCCCGAATTAACACATGAATTATTTGACAGGAAACCATTCCCAGATCCTGAACTGGGAATAGATTTTACTTCGTCTCCTGTAGTAGATTCAGCCATGAATATCTTGATCTTAAAGAATTGTGAGAAAAGAGAGAGATGATAAGAATATAATGTACGGAATTTCGAGCGTGACCATCACATTGGCCTCATTCACCCTCACACCATTGTTCCCAAGGTTGTTGCTTAGCCCCGGTATGAAGGCTTCAGTTGGTATCTCGTTAGTTTTGGGATTTGTCCCAAGCTTCTCTCTGGAAACTCCCAATGATTGGGAGACAAGTCCTTGTGAAAATCTTCAAAAGGCTTCACATTCAAGTATTTTATCGAGAGAAATGAGAATGTTTTTGGAATCTTTGAAGTAAAGATTAATAGATTGGCTTACAAATCCCAATGGATCAGTATAATGTGCTCTATCTGGTGGTGATGATGAAGAAGGTTCTGGAGGCTGGGGTGGGGATTTCCTCCCTGCATCCAATTGTAGATTAGTTTTACCTTTATATTCTTTTAATAAATATAATTCTAAGAGCTACTATCATAGAACTCTGACCAGAAGGCAAATCACGGGTAGGTATGGTACTTCTCATCCATAGTTCCAAAAGAGGTGCTGGATAATGTATTTCTCTATTTCCAGTTGTGGAAAGCCCACAAATTAGTGCTACGGGAGGCAATTCCATGAGGTTTCCTATCTCCATGGTAGACATGGCATCATAGATCTGAAATGGATAAAGCATGAAAGCATTTTATTGGAAGGTAATTTGCCACAATTGAATTTAAATAACCCACCAAGTCTATGCATATAGAATGGAATAAACAGGCAGGTGCGTATCAGAGCATGCCTTTCTCTTTCTTCCTCTTCTTGACACAATATCAGAAGTACTCTGAAGCCAGGATTGGTATATGTGACCGGGGATGATAGTTTGTTCATAATCCGTGGCTGAAGCTGCTGGCTTTCTTGCTTTCCTTCGAGTTGGTCCTTGCCTCTGGTGATCCTGCTGGGGCTATGACATCACATGCACATTCCAGGTTTGTTAATGTATTTTGAATTACAAATTTGTTTTAATTTTCACACATAGTTACAGTATTTACAGATGTTTAATTTAGGTTACCTGAATAGCTTCCTTTTGTTTATTAGGTTGCTGATTGACTTGGTCTTCTGGATGCCGGTCCAGGATTTCATCAGCTGCAAGAGGGCCTGATTTAGCATCTCTAGGCAGATAATAGTTCTCTCTCTCAAGTTTTTATGTCTTTGATCATGATATATTTGAATAGGTTTTTCAATATCCAATGTTTAAGATTTTTGCTTGCATCGAAGTCAGTTTCTGTGATTTGCGGAAGAGTAATATATACTTAGTCACTGATAAATGAACCTAAGAAGCAAGAACTTAGAAGCTCTATTAACCTATAAGCTTCATTAATGAACTTAGAAGGAAGGACATACATATAAGCTTTATTAAACAGTAAGTAAATAATACTTGGCCTTATTAACCTATTTAACTTGAGGGCTTCATAGTAATCAGCATGTGAATGTCACATAGCATCGGACTGGGAAAAAATCCTTGAATTAACCGTGGTACACTTCTGGAAACTCCTTCTTGAGCCTATACACCCTTGGGGATTAGTTGGGCTTTGATCAGGACAACCGGTGCCAATAAAAAAAAATGTCACATAGCATCTAGTAAAATTTTTGTATATATGATGGCTACAATATTTGGCGATTAACAGTGAAGCATCTAGACACACCATTCTCAATAGAAGAATTAGGATCTCCTTCAAACTCCAAAGCTCAAGTGGAAGCACCAAAGAATTATATTGTTACAATTATTTAAGCATATTACCTAATCACCTCAAATGCCATATGTTGACCTTTGGGCATGCTTTCCCGTTCCCAAAAAAAAAGGCGCTATATGTTCATACATGTGATTGTAAAGGTTTTGCTTGGCAAATGATAAAAGATGCATATTTAGATAATGGATGGGTAAAAGCAACAAATATCAAAAACTCATCCTACAACATATATGCCTTTTTTTCATTTTAATAACATGTTTAATGCATCATAAATGTATCACTAGGTCATGCATTCAATAGATTGGACATATCATCCTTTTTGCTCAAATAAGGTTAGCCTTATTAAGGGAGGTTATTATGAGAAACTCCATAACAAAGCATTGCAAGTTAAATTCAACATCTTAAAAGTGAAATTGCTCATATTTATAATTTGAAAACCTACAATGCATGTTTTCATATTCCCTACAAAGTACTATTCAGAAAATGTACAATAGATATCATCATTTCATGTTTAATTTTTATTATAAAAGACCTAGCATTTCAACATGTCAATTCAAATTCAAATTCAAAGAGAACACACAATAAGATCTTTTATAGTGATCACTAACCAGCATAGTTTCTTACATTTGAACTTGAGATAAAATTTTACTGTTCAACATGGTAAGTATCCTTAACTAAAATATGAATTTCTAACTTTCAGGTTTCAGAATTAGAAGCATTAATATGTTGCTTACGTTTTTGAGGCCCTGCTGGACGTGGTGGAGAGGGTATTAGAGTACTTGGAATTTGAGTGTCCTCTTGAGAATTAAAATTCAACTGTGTCTCATTGTCCCCTTCAATATCAAACCTGCCAAATCATTCAAAAAATAACCCCCCAAAAAAAGTAAGTCGAACCCACGAATTACCCAAAATGCAGTGTTTCCCTGCTTGGGACATATGATTAGGACTATAGGAGTTATTACATAACCATTTAGGAGAGTAGAGTAAGAAGCCCCCTGAACGAAAATTTACATTACATCATTATTCAGAAATTACCTTTCAAAGTGATGGTATGGCCGCGTATCTGTCTGATACGAATCAAATAAGGTGATGTTAGCGGCATCAGCTGTGACAGAGAAAGAAGGATTAGCTGACGATATTACTAACAAATCTAGCATGATGATAAACACAGAAAATCAACATGTTTAATGTTGTGTTTGGTTAGGGGAATTGATTAGGAAATTTGGAAAGGAAAATGAAAAAATGCGTATCAAATTAGTTGAAATATAAACATATTTTATTCATATTTTACCTCTCCTTTTATTTTCCCTTTCCAAATTCCTTTCTCAAGTCTCCAACTAAACACAGGGTAAATGATCACAAAAAATGGAAGAAAGTAGAAAACCTTGATGGTATTGTTACGATTGATCTTTTTTTTGGGATTGTTGTTGTTAATGTAAGGCTCATCCACATTATCTAGTCATTTGCACAAATGGGAAGGTCAGCGAGATTTTAGTTTAGCCCTCTGAGGGTTTTGGGTGAATTGGGTTGGGGTTTTGGCACATATATAACCGAAAATAAAAAATAGAAAAGGCGTAGAAAAAAAAAGGGAATGTTACCATGGCGATATAGCGGTTTATTTGAAACCCCATCATTGTTCTTGTGTTAGTGAGGACTCTTGATCTCTCCAAGCTCGCCTCTTGATTATTATAAGGTAATGTCACGACCGTACCTTCAACAAAAAAAAAAAAAATGAAAATGGAGAGAGAGAGAGAGAGAGAGAGAATTCAAAAGTTGTGCGAATTGATGATCCTACCTTCCTATTTCTCACGCCTCTCTCATGAAAATGCACTTCAACGTTATGATATCGGCTAAAGTGCGCCGTTAGTGAAACTTGAAACTTAAAATCATGATGAAATGCGCCATTATGAGCAAAACGAATCAAATTTCTATCATGCACCGATTTTCACTCTATACCTAGATGATGCTAAATTGCGCTGATTGTTAAGGAAGAAGCTAAAGTGCGCCGTTAGTGAAACTTGAAACTTAAAATCACGATGAAATGCGCCATTATGAGCAAAACGAATCAAATTTCTATCATGCACCGATTTTCACTCTATACTTAGATGATGCTAAATTGCGCTGATTGTTAAGGAAGAAGAAGAAGAAGAAGAAGAAGAAGAAGAAGAAGAAAAGAGAAGGTGGGACTGACTTGGCCTGAGATTTGCCCTTGGGGAGGAGGGTCGGATCTGGAACAGATTTCACCTTCCATGCTTCGTTTAGCTCCACCTGAGAGAATCGCAAATTACTATGGAATTCTTTTTCTCGTTATTCAAAATTTAAATTTAGCAAAAAAACAGAGTGTATTTGATCATCGATGAAGGACATAAGGAATTCACAAACGTACGTACCAGAAAACGATTCACATCATCTATAAAAACACATCAGAAAAACTTATTCAGACTCTGTAATTCAGATATACGCCAAAGAGAAAACTAAACAAATAAGATTCTAAAGCTTACCGTAAAGGAGCTTGACTTTTCGTTCGTAGACAATCACTACTCCACCTGAGAACGAACGAATGAACGAACGAGCCGAACAAAGCCAACGGTTAGTCGAGAACAGAAATTGAAAATTGAAATTGATGGGAATTTACAGAGCTTTACCCATTAGAATTCCAGAGAGTCTCAGAGCCATTGGAACTGATGGATTTAGGATTTCTTCACTGTCAGGAGGTAGAAGAAAATCAATTTGATTGAAGTGAGTGAATGATAGGTATAGAAACTAGAGAGAAAACTCACCATATTGTGATGATGTTGAGCTTATTCAGCTTCCTCCGATTGATCTTCGCGTGCATTGTCGCTGCCATCCTTGATTACACACATACAGAGAGAGAGAGAGCTTGAATTAGATTTATGTTGGTTAGATTACGAAAACAGAGAGAGTTGATGGAAATTGCAAATGCATTAGGAGTAAATTTGCATAAACAAACATAATTCAGATTCAATATGACCAAATATGGGAGGAAAATTCCACAGAAACAAAACAGAGTAAGAACCAATTCCCATTCAGTCGCATAAATTACAGTGAATATGAGCTAAGCACAGGTTGCAGAAAAACACACAATTCACAGACGAAGGAATTGAAAACCAGGTTAAATTATGAGAAGTAAATAAAAAGGAAAACAAAATTTGAATCACCATATCTGTCCGAGGGGAGCTTTCCGAGCCAGAAGCTGGTGAGAGTAGAACATTTGATCGTTGTTGAAAACTACGACACTCAAAACAGGCAGAAAGCTATAAGAATGATGAGAGAGAGAGAGAGAGAGAGAGAGGTGTCAATGGCGAGAGGAGAGAGAGACGCATGGAGGTCACATAACCCGCATTGCGCATGGATTTTCTGGGGTGCGGGATGGGGATGCTGCTGTGCTTTAAGCACACGCGGCTCTACGGTGCCGTTTTGGGCCAGAAAAAACATTGTTTGCGTTTAGTATTTTTAAGAAATTCCTTTACATTTTTGTTGTATGAAAAACAACGTCCAACTTGTAAAGCCTGGTTTGGCATGTTTTCATTGCGTTATTTTGGGAAGATAATTATAATTAATTTTTTAATAAAAATTATTTAAAAATTATTTATAAGTAATTTTTTTGTGAGAGAAAAAGTGAGTTATCATCTGTCAACAGGTTGATAACCCACTTTCCAAAAATGGCCAAAGTCAAAAAGTTATTTAAAAAGTTAAAAAATTATTATTATTCACACAAAAAAAAAATACAATAAAATAAATTTATACATAAAAAAATACAACTCAATTTTTTGCTGAAGTGATGGGTTATCCGCGTGATTGGTCTACTGTACTAGTCTAGAAATGATTACCTCCTTCGCGGGCAACCATTTAGACTATATTGTTCGAACCGTGGGGGCCACCATGAGTCACATTTTGATAATTTGAACCGTCAATACGTAGAACTCGTTGAGTATTATATGTATGTAAAAAATCACGTCAATCGGATATTGCTAATTATATAATCAAATCAGTTTTGTATAAAAAAAAAAAGGATGGTGTTATAGTTAACTAGTAAACAAAAACTAATCTGATCAATGTGATTTTGATATCCAATTAATGTGATTTTTTAATGGCATATAGTACTCGACGAGTTCTACATATTGAACGGTTTAGATTATCAAAATGGGACTCGTGGTGGGCCCCATGGGCCTAAGAACACAGTCCTAATGGTTGCCCGCAAAGGAGGCAATTATGTCCTTATCTCCTACACTCTGGACAGAAAAAAGTGTCGTACAGCCTCTTATACTTACTTTTTCTATACACTTATTTATACAATTTTTTATTACACATTTTTTCGTAAAAAGACAAAAAATTAACCCAAACATCCATTTATTTTTTTCATCTTTTTAGTCCACAAATACAAAAAATAACACTTATTTAAGACACTCTAAACAACCTCTAAGATTGGGTACATATTTCTTATTTTGATTGTATAAAAAGCAACGTACAACTAGTAAGATTGAGTACATATTTCTTTGGTATAATATGGGCATTGATTTAGACCCCTTTAAAACATCCACCCCCACAACCCCCTCACACATATGGAGGTTGGGGATTGGGTGAGGAAAAAAAAAAAAAAAGTTGACCAATCAAAATTAAAAGGGGTAACCCCCAAAGGGATCTCAACCTTTATTCGTATAATATATACTGTGATAGTTCTAAAACTTAAATCCATGACTTTAAAATTATTAGATAAATATTAACCGTTGAACCAATGATCACCTTTATTACATTTTGGTTGTATACATTATGATTTAAAATATATATATATATATATATTATGTAAAATTTTGGCAAATTTATGACAATTTGGAATTTAGAAACAAAATTAGTATTTTCGATAATGTCATAAATTTTTTAATACTAATATTTTTTAACCATAAAAAAATATGGGATCAAATTTCTCTCCAATTCAAAATTGGACTGGAGCAATTGTTGGGTCCGTGGGGCTTTTTATGGCCCATTTTAATATTTCAAATTGTTCAAAATTTAGAGATTGTCAAGCAATTTATCTCTAAAAAAATTATGTTGATCGAATATCGATAGCCACTTGATCAGATCATAATTTTGTCAGTAATTTGTTAACAAAAATGTGTTCTAATCAACTGACTATCGATATCCGCTCAGCGTGATTTTTTGTAAGGATGAAATACTCGACGAGCCTTACACATTGCGCAGTTCGGATTATCAAAATAAAGCTTATGATGAATCCTACAAGTCCAACCAACACCTTCTAGACCTTAAAATATGTGACGTTACTAAAAAATATGTAATATATACCACAAAAATATATAATAAGATGCATCTAATAAACACCACAAAAATTTCAATTTTTTTTATAATTTTATTTAGTTGAATAAGAAAGTAAGTAAAATAGAATTTTAAGCTCAATATAATTTTTTTTCTTTATATTTGAATGAGTTGTTTGATAAAATAAAAAAAACAAATAGTATTTAATTTATTAAAATTTCATATTTCACATATTTTATACATTTTTTTACATACTTTAATATGATTCTTTGTGCACACACTAATATTAATCACCGCCCAATGACCCACGGTAAATATGAATGAAATTACTCACAAAAATTAGGTCTTGTTTGACAAATGATTTTTTTGACTAAAATATGATTTTTTTTTCTTTTTTTTTTTAAAACCTTTTACAGAAAAGCGTTCATAAAGCAAAGTAAATAGAATTGAATTTGTAACTTTTTTGTATGAGTTAAAATATATTTGATTTTTAAAATTTTTTTTTTTTTGGACCTTTTAAATAAAATAATGGCCATATTTGGTAGAGCTGTGAGAAAGTGCTTATAGCTTATGCCTAAACAGCTTATAGCTTATAACTATGAACATAAGTTGATTTCTGACTTATAAATTAAGCATCTCCTGCCCCACTCAAAGAATAAGCTGATTTCTGACTTCCAAAAAGGTATAAGCTATAAGATATAAGTTAAACCAAACACATCAAAATAGCTTAAATTAAGCTAAAAGTTGAAATAAGTAACTTTTAAGCTGCACCAAACAGGGCTAATCACTTGTCAAACAAGTGACTCAATCTCATTTGTAAATTTCAAAAACCAAAATTTATTTATTTTTTATTAAAAAAATGTTAAAAACAGTCCTAAAGACAGTTGTTAGTGTTGAAAAATTGTCTACAAAAATGGTCCTGTTTGGTGTAACTGTTAAAACAGCTTATAGATTATAGCTTAACAGATTATAAATTATGACTTTAATCAGAAGTTGTTAATCTGTTTGGTGTAGCTGTTGGATTATAGATTTAGGCCCCGTTTGGCAAGAAGGTTGGGGCTAAAATAGCCACAAAAGACAAAACAGGCTATTTTAGCTCCAAAAAACAAAAACCCATAATCATTACACTCTTCTTTCACAAAAAAGTCAAAAAAGCCAAAAAGTCCTTCCCAAACCAAGCTTTTAAGCCCAGGCTAAAATAGCCAAAAAAGCCAAAAAGCCAACCCACTTCCCAAACCCACCCTTAAGTTGCTGAATAGTATTTGTTAAATAAGTTGTGAAATAGTTTTTTCAATTAATTTTTATTTTTTGTCATTTAATACTTGTCTACATTTCTCATAAATAATAATAATAATAATCTATAGTCCATTTGGGTCTTTTTTTATTTAAAAAAAAAATAAAAAATAAAAAATAAAAAAATCTAAAAGTATAACCATAAATTAACATGTCCACAACAGAAACTGATAATCAGAAGTAAGAGGTGAGCAACTTTTCAGAATCAAATTTTTTGAATTAAAATAAGTTGTTAGAATCAGAAACTGTTTGAAATAAGTTTAACCAAACAGTCTAAAATAACTTTTTCAAAGCTAAAAGCTATAAGTTAGCTTTGAAAAGCTGAAACAAAGACTCCCAATGTATTGCTGTGAAAATGTAGGGAATTTCTTAGAAATACTATTTAAAAAGAAAAAACAAAGGGACAACTTTCTTTAAAAAAATAGTACAGCCAAAGTAAATCAATGTTTTTTTGGTCCAAAATAACACCGTAGAGCCGCATAGCAGCCTAGCAGGAGTTGCTGTTCTTTGAGTATAGTAGCATCCTCAATATATATATATATATATATCTATTTATGTAAGAAGTACTTTTTTTTCCTATGCTTGTCATTTCTTTTTCTATTTTGCCTTAGCTTATTTTGAAATTGTTATTTTGTTCTTTTGTTGGTTAGTGAAACAAGCATTTTAAAAATTATGTAAGATATTTTAATTGTTTTGGTTGGAAAGGTTTGTTTTGAATTGTCTATTTTGCGCTTAGCTTATTTGAGAATTTCCTATTTTGCTTTTTTATTTTGTAATGGTATAACAATTTGAATGAAGGTTTTTTCATAAATATACAAATATTCTGATCAATTGTAAAACATAAATCTTTTATTTTTTAACAAATTATAAATATACCTATAATGTTTGTTTTATGAATTAATCATATAATAATACAAATAACACCTATCGTTTGTTATAAATTTTAATTTAACCCAATAATCAGAAGAAAAAATAAATAACTACTCTTTTATGCAATAATAAATTATCAAAATTGTTTATTGAAAAATATCTCTCATATCATTAAAAACTATTAATTGATTTAATGCTTTATTTGTTAACAAAATGGTTAACTGAAAGAGATTTTTCATATCATTAAAAATTGTTAATTGATTTAAGGATTTATTTATTAATAAAATTGATCATTTGTTATGCAAGTATAATTTATTTATTAATAAATTGGGTCATTTATATATGTGTGTGTGTGTGTGTATTCTTTTTTGCTTCTTTGTTAGTTTAGTTTTTTTAGATGGGGAATTATCTTATCTCTTTTATACTAAAATGTATACTTTATTTTGTTTATCTTTATGTCTTCACACTTAGTCTTACTAAAAAAGATAATAATATAATTATATTAAAATGATAGAACTTATTATATTTGTTCTAATTGTTATTATTTATAATACAATTTATATAATTCTAGCATATATTTAATGATTTATTCTATTTAATTTCATAAAATTATTAAAATATAAAATTTAAATATACTATAATAATAACCCGTGCCTTGCGAGGCCTTATAACTATTATATATATAAGAAGGTCTTTCTTCTTGACGACTTGTCATTTTGTTCCTATTTTGCCTTTATATTTTGCATAATTTATTAATTGTGACCTATATGTTCGATGAAGGTTTTTGTCGTAATTATGCAAAATTTTTTGTCAATTATGCGATAGGTTTTCTTATAATAACAGAAACATTTTTTATGAATTATAACATAGGTTTTTTCATAATTACGCAAAGATTATTGGTTAATTATAAGACATAAATCTTTTATTTTTTAACAAATTACAAATACACCCATAAAATTTGTTTAAAATATGAATCGGTTCTATAATATTAGAAATTATAACTATTGTTTGATATAAATTATAAATTAATACAAGACATAAGGGAAAAAAAACGATGTAATAATAAATTATCAAAATTGTTCATTGAAAAATATTTCTCACATCACTAAAATTGTTAATTGATTTAATGATTTATTTATTAACAAAATGGTTAACTAAAAATATTTTCATATCATTAAAAGTTGTTCATTTACTTAATGATTTACTTATTAATAAAATTGATCATTTGTTATGTGAGTATGATTTATGTATTAATAAAATTAGTTATTTGTATATATATGTATTTTCTTCCACTTCTTTATTAGTTTAGTGACTTATTGTAGTAGTGTTTTTTAGATGGAAGAATTATCTTAAATTTTGTTTTATATTTATCTGTTGAGAAAAGTTACATACCATAATTTTTTTTTTAATAAATTCAGAAGAAATGTTAAAACTCATAAATTCATAATAGAATTGGAGTCGACATCATTGGGTGTAAAACAAATCAAAAAATGATACATATCACACCACATAATTACATCATATATCTAATGATTTATTCTATTTAATTTTATAGAACAATATATTAATTTTTAAAATTATTAAAATACAAAATTTAAAAATCTTGTAATAATAACATGTGCCTTGCACGGGCTTGTGTAAATTAGTATATATATATAGATACACACATATATTAATGCATAAATGAGGGGGGATTCTAAAATTTTGTTTAAAATTCATAATGATTTTCCTTGTTAATGAATTGTGGCTATAGAACTTGAGAAAATTATATATGAGGAAAAACTCCAATTTTTCTCAAAACTCTAGAAGGATTGAAAAGTTTAAAAGTTTTGGATTATTTATTATTTTGGGTATCTTTTAATTGTTGAATTAGAGGTAATTGTTTTGGCTATTAGTGGATAATAGTATTGTCGTGTGATAAAAATTGTATGTAAATTAGGCAAATTGAAATATTTATAATTCATGCATTTCATGGAACATATCATTGAATCAGTGGTTTTTATAATTGTGCACTTTGAGAATTCTTGGAAATTCGGTTTGTGAAAGAAAGGTAAATAAAATAGTAAATCCATATAGGGGTGCAGTTGTGGATAATTAATTTGGTTATAGACCCATGGTGAAACTCCAAAAATCCACGCGATTAGGTGCCAATTCCTTCCGGTTAGAAGCCAATAAAGTAGCTTTTGGTAGTGTCTTTATAGCCTACTTGTAGACACTAGCCCCAGGAATTTATAGCATTGTATTTGCTGTCCTATTTTCTAGTTTAAAGAAATGTTTGAATTGTGAATTTTAGAACTCTTGCATGGCATTGTTTCAAAGATAAAAACTCATGTTTCATCATAGCATTTCATTCGCATTCACCATATGACATTGTTAAATATCATGTATATCATTAAAATTATCTCTACTAGGTTTTTAGGTCGCCCTACGTGGAAAATATGTTCAAGTGCTAATGGTGTGCCTCCGTCAAAGTAATGACTTAGGAGGATCTGAGAGCTTGAAGCTCATTTTTGTTTACTTGCTTTTGTAAGGGCTTCCGTGTATTGGGTTTTGTAACTCTTGTTGATGTAACCGGGCTATGCCTTGGAATTTGTAACCTTTAAGGTATAAACTTGTTGTAGTTTATGTGACACCGCAATTATTTAATTAATTAAATAAAACATAAAATAAAATATTTGATTTTATAGTTATACTCGCTAAAATATAATCTAACCTAAAATTAAGGACATTGTTATTACCAAAACATAACAACGTGATTAATATATTTTTCTAGGCCAAACCAAACATAACCATGAAATTTAGTAAATTGTGTGGGCCAATGTAGAAATAGGCGTTAAGGTGTGTTAGCTACTTAGGAGGTTAAGTTGTCTTAAGAGCATGGGGTGGCTTTAGTTAAGGCAAGCCTTGTGGGAGTCTAAAAGGGCCAAGTAATGGAGCCTATGAGATAGGGATAGCAATTTGAACCTGGCCCGACGGGGACCTGGTCCCCCGACCTCAATTAGAATGGTTTTTTCTCAAAAAATACCCCCGACGGGCCGGGGATGGTATTGGAAAATAAATCCCCTACAATATTCGGGCTGATAATGGTGATACGTTCCTCATCCCTGGCCCGTCCCCATTTTTCCGAACTGAAATTACTATTATACCCCTCTATCCATTCATATATATATATTATATACCCATCTGTCACACATACACACACACACACACACTCTCTCTCTCTCTCTCTTCCCTCTACTCTTTCTCACTCTCTCTCTAATATCTCACAGATTTCTATCCCTTACAGTAGATCATTGTCTCGAAGTGGCGACAGTGCTCTGATCGTTATTTTTGGCGATAAGAGAGAGCTTCGTGTGAGATAAATTGAGAGGAAAGAGAGAGAGAGAAGAAGAAGAAGAAAAAAAAAAAAAACCGCCCTGGACTTTACGGTCCTCGTCCTCTTCATAGTGCCGCTTCTCTACTGACTCGTCCGCCGCCCTCCTCCGCTTTACTACCAACTCCTTCTCGACTCTTTCCATCTCTCTCTATTCCTCTCTCTTTCTCTATGTGTTATACACACACACACACACATATTATAGATTTTGGCTTAGATCAGTGAGATCTATGATGATGATAATCTGTTGTTGATGATGATCTATGATGATGATGATGATGATGATCTGTTGTTGTTGATATCTCTCTTTTGCCATGTTGATCTGTTTTTTTTTTTTTATCCTCCATAGAGCTTCAAAGCAGTTTTAAAAATAAAAAAAAAAGGTCCAAGATTTTTTAGGGTCGGGGAAATCCTCATTAGGGGGCGGGGGTGATGGGTTTCCAATCGAGGATCGGAGGTGAGGATGGGAAATTTCGTACCTTCAGGGATCGGGGACGGGGAGTGTAAGCCCCGGCCCGGCCCGGCCGTTGCCATTCCTACTATGGGATGGATAATTTCATAGGGTGATGAATTAGCATCCATAGGCCTGTATGTAAGGAATGTAGGCTTTGGCAAGGGCCAAAAAAGTGCAAACATAAGTGAAACAATAATAAAAGTGAGTAGAAGAAATAAAGAGCTCGGAGGAAAAAATAAATAAAAAAATAAATAGTAGGGGGCAATATTAAGGTGAGTTATATTATACCTTGAGTAGCCATAAATAATTTTAATATTTTACGCAAATCATTTTTTTTTATATAATTATATTAACATTTAATTTCATTTTATGAGCCTTGCTTATTTAAAATTGAAATCCATAGATATGATTGTTTAAATTTTAAAATTTATTTGACAATGAGTGTATAACCATTTATTTTTATAAGTACCACCACGGAGGTCCGACGTCTTGGGGGACTTAAATAACCATTGGCTCTTTGAATTATCGCTTTAATGACCCTATGACGATCTCATGTTTTAGGGGACTTAAATAACCATTGACCCTTTAATTAGTCACTTTGTGACCCTTTGTTTATCATAGATCAATTGATTGTTTGTTTTATTTTGTACTGTGGTTATGATTGTTTTGCATATACGATTTTTGTATTATATGTCTGTTATTTAAAATAATTTATTCGAACCAAATTATTCATTATTTAGCCTAAATAATTATCCATGGTGATTTGTATGCCCTTATGCTCTTAGTATAATATTTTTTACTCTACTATGTGCTTATAGCTGTTAAAACCCCTTTTAGGTGAAGAAATTTAAGGAAATATGGTTTTACCCCATTAATCAAGGCCCAAACTTGAGATGAACATTGACTCAATTGACTTGAGATAACCCACTAATGTATCTGAAATTCGGAGTTTCTTGTGATTAACAAGATATTATAGATGTTTCGTTGAAGATTTCTCGAAGATTGCGTCACCATTGACTCAATTGACCCAGAAGAACACACCATTCGAGTGGACAGATAAACAAGAATGTTGGTTCTAGGAGTTAGAAAATAGACTTGTGAGAACACCCATATTAACACTCCCTACTGGAACGAATTGATTTGTAATTTACAGCGATGCCTCATATAATGGTTTGAGATGCATACTTATGCAAAAAGGGAAAGTTATTGCCTCTCATCAACTAAAGATTCATGAAAAGAACTACCTAACTTATGATCTGGAATTGGTTGCGGTGATTTTCGCTGTTAAAATTTGACATCATTACCTTTACGGAGTAACATACGAAATTCACACCGACCACAAGAGTCTTAAATATCTGTTTACACAAAATGAACTAAACATGAGACAACAATGGTGGTTAAAGTTTATGAAAGATTATGATGTAAAGATTCAACACCACCTAGGCAAAGCTAAAATGGTAGTAGATGCACTGAGTCAGAAGACCACCCGAAGTTTGGCATACTTCCTCACTGACAATCACTCATTGGAGACTTGAAAAGATTGGACTCGGAGTTGGTTCCATACACGGATGGTGGATTTCTCATTAATATAGTCATGGAACCTACAATAGTCAATGAAATTAGGACGTGTCAATATGAAGACAAGCTTTTGAAGAAAAGATACGATGAGCAAGGAAGTACACCCAATTCCGATTTTATCATAGGCAGTGGGGTACTAAAGTTTCGAAACTGAATTTGTGTACTCGACATTCCAGAAATAAAAAAGAAGGTATTGATCCACACACGGATGATGGATTTCTCACTAATATAGTCATGGAACCTACAATAGTCAATAAAATTAGGACGCGTCAATATGAAGACAAGCTTATGAAGAAAAGATATGATGAGCAAAGAAGTACGCCAATTTTGATTTTACCATAGACAATGGGGTACTAAAGTTTTGAAACTAAATTTGTGTACCCAACACAAAAATCAGAAAAAAGGTATTGATGGAGGCCCATAGCTCGAGATTCGTAGCTCATCCTAAAAATACGAGAATTTACCATGATTTGAAATAGCATTATTGGTGGACAAGAATAAAGAGAGACATAACAAGCCATGTTTCCAAATGTTTCCAATGTCAACGAGTTAAGGCAGAGCATCAGAGACCTGCAAGACTACTGCAAGCCTGCAACCACTCTCTATTCCTGAATGGAAATAAGAACACATTATCATGGATTTCGTTATTGGATTACCACAATCAGCCTCAAAGAACGATGCGATATGGGTCATTGTAGATCGATTAACGAAATCAGTACATTTCCTAACCGGCAGAGTCACATACTCTCTTAACAAATTTGCCACTATATATATCAAGGAAATCATTCGATTACATGACACCCTAATATCAATTGTATCTAATCGAGACCCTCATTTCGTATCTCAATTCTAGAACAAGTTACAGACAACTTTGGGAACTACACTAAAGTTCAGCACCATTTATCACAAACAAATTGATGGACAATCCGAAAGAACAATTCAAATGTTGGAGCACATGTTGTGGTTATGTGTATTAGACCTTAAGGGTAATTAGGACGATCATCTACCGTTAGTAGAATTCACTTATAACAACAATTACCGAGCAAGCATCGGAATGGCAACGTATGAAGCACTGTATGGGAAAAAATGTCGATCGCCAATATGTTGGACAGAGGTAGAAGACCAGGAGTTGTTAGGTCCAGAAATTGTGCAGATAACCAGTGACAAAATTCAACTCATCCAGCAGTCAATTCGCATTGCTCAGAGCAGCCAGAAAAGCTATCTGAGATACGGAGCGATTTGGAGTTTCAAGTAGGAGAGCATGTTTTCTTAAAGGTCTCACCAACAAGGGGTGTCATTTGATTTGGAAAATGAGAAAAATTGAACCCGCATTACATTAGGCCATTTGAAATATTAGAAAGGATTAGCCTTGTAGCATAACGTCTTGTCCTTCCACCATAATTGTCCAATGTTCATAATGTATTCCATGTGTCGATGCTCCGACAATATCTTCAAGATTCAGAACATGTCATTGATCATGAAGGCCTAGAAGTTCAAAACAATCTCTGCTATGAAGAGCAACTGGTACAGATCCTTAACCGTCATGATCAGATTCTCCGAAACAAGGCATACCTCTTGTAAAAGTCTTATAGTGGAATCATCGTGTTGAAGAAGCTACGTGGGAAACAGAGAGTCAAATGCTGGCTCGATATCCACATTTTTTTGAAAACTAAGGTACAACAAGTTTGAGGACAAACTTTTATTTAGGGGGAGAGAAATATGACACCCCAATTGTTTAATTAATTAAATTAAAAATAAAAAAAATTAAACAAAACAAAATATTTGATTTTATAGTTATACTCACAAAAATATAATCTAACTTGAAATTATGAGCATTGTTATTACTAAAACATAACAATGCGATTAATATATTTTCTAGGCCAAACCAAACATAACCATGAAATTAGTAAATTGAGTGGGCTAAGGTAGAAATAGGCTAAAGTTAAAGTGTGTTGGCTACTTATTTAACATTCAATTATGTTATTCATTTTACGAGCCCTACTTGTTTAAAATTGAAATCCATGGATATGATTGTTTAAATTTTGGGATTTATTTGACAATGAGTATATAATCATTTATTTTTATTAGTACTACCACTGATATTTCATGCCTTGGATGATTTAAATAACCATTGGCCATCTGAATTGTCACTTTAGTGACCCTCTAATGGTCCCATGCCTTGGGAGACTTAAATAACCATTGGTCCTCTGATTAGTCACTTTGTGACCCTCTGTTTGTCATGGATCCATTGACTCTGTTCTGTACTGTGGTCATGATTATTTTGCATATATAATTTTTGTATTATATGTTTGTTATTTAAAATAATTTATTCAAACCAAACTATTCATTATTTAGCCTAAATAAGTATCCATGGTGATTTGTATGCCCTTATGCTTTTAGTATAATATTCTTCACTCTGCCATGTGCGTATAGTTGTTAAAACCCCTTTCGGGTGAAGAAACTTAATGAGGACCTAGACTTGAAATGAACATCGTGGTTTTTTTTTTTTTTTTTTTTCACTCGTGTTTATTTGTAATTACTATCTGAGTTATGTTACATAAATGATAATTCTCATGTACGCTTTAGATATTTATTTACATTTTTTATTTCATTTCATTGTGTTATTTAATTTAGTTACTTCGAACTAATCTTAGAAATTTTAGAATTTAACTAGTTATGAATCCAACCCTAGGCATCAGGGTGGATCGTGACAGTTTAAATGTTGTTTCTTATTGATCACATGCTATAAATTCATGTTTTAAAATCAATAAATGTATTAATAGATGTGATGTGATTTTGTAAGGGATGTTAATGAATGGAATATGGTTTCAGGAATATTCCTATATTAAATGATTGTAATTAATGAAGCTTTCGCATTACTTAATGAGAATGAATGAGAATGGGGCACTGTAGTGAGATATTTGGTATTTGTATTTTCTTACAATTTTTGTGAATTTTTTTGGTATAAATTATATATATAAATAGAGTTTATAAAAAAGAAAGAAAGAAAGAAAATTAAACTTCTTTTAAAATATGAAATTCTTTCATCTTTTTTTTTTTTTTCTTCTTCTTCTTCTTCTTCTTCTTCTTTTTTGAAATAGAAAACACAGCCAATATATTAAAAGAAAAATAAACTTTTTTTAAAAGCAAGGAATTTTTAATTACTTACAAAGACATTTTTTTTTATGTTTCACTATTATTTTGTCTCTTCTCTATTTTGTTTATCACAAGATGAAAAATTTAATCTGATCAAATTTCATTAAGTTTTGATTACTCAAAGATTAATAACATAATACTTAAAATTCATTAATTATTCTATATTTGTGCATATTTAAATTGATAATGCGTAAGGATTCACTCTAAACTCATTTTTATAATTCAAATAATTTATTTTGTAAGATTTGTTCAAATAAATAATTTAGGTAAAAAAATCAAATTAGTTAGAGCATCTCTAACAGTTCAGTAAAATTTTCACCAAATCTGAGTAAAAAAAAAGGTAATTTTCTCAATCTGATACGAGCAGCTCTAATCGTTCCACTGTAGCATGCATCAAAACAAAGGGGACGTCTAGTGGATCGACCGGCTGGTCGACTGGGTAGCCAAATCAAGTTTTTTTCCCCCTCTCCCTTTCTGTTCACAATTCGTTTATTATTATTTTTTCCCTCCATTACATATTTTCCATTTTTGGTTGCCTCCAATAATGATTTCCTTCCAAAACCTGCTATAAACACATTATCCATGTACCATATACCAGACAAGTGATATGTTATATCTGAAAGGCACATAACTAAAAGAAAGCAAAGCATAATTAGTATCTTAAATTCCATGATGTTCTTTTCATTTTCATCATCTTCTTCTTCTTCTTCTTCCTCATCCTCTGATGATGAGTCTGATAATTAATATATGGTCACACTTTTGGGGGCTTATGAGATGAATAATGCTAGTACGATTCAGATTCTACAATCAACTGATAGATCAAAGAAAAGAGGTGGTTTTCTTGTAGGCCATAAGTACATACGTCGCAATAAAATGAAGGGTCATGAGCGATTGTTTGCGGATTATTTTGCGGAAAATCTAGTTTATTCACCCACAACATTTCGGAGACATTTTCGAATGGGTCGTCCTTTGTATCTGTGAATTTTGAATGCCATCGAAGCACACAATCCATATTTTGTTCAAAAACAAGATGCAGCTCATATTCTTGGATTGTCTTTCCTACAAAATATGACTTCAGCTATGAGAATATTGTCATATGGAGTGGCAGCAGATGCAGTTGATGATAGCACTGCAATTCAAAGTTTGCAACACTTTTGTAATTCAATAATTGAAATCTTCGGACCAGAATATTTGAGATCTTTAACACCGACTGATATTGCTAGATTACTTGCTATTGAGGAGGTTCGGGGGTTTCCAGGTATGTTGGGAAGTTTAGATTGCATGCATTGGGAGTGAAAAAATTGTCCAAAGGCATGGCAAGGTCAATACGTAGGCCATTAAAAAAAGCCAACCATCATTCTTGAAGTAGTAGCTTCTTATGACTTGTAGATTTGACATGCATTTTTTTGAATGCCAGGATTAAACAATGACTTGAATATGTTGGATCGATCGCTGTTATTTTCTGATCTTGCTCAAGGTAAAGCTCCCCCTGTCCATTACATTATTAATGGACACAGTCATAATATGGGTTGTTACCTTGCTGATAGTATATACCCTCAATAGGCAACACTGGTTCAAACAATCTCTTCTCCCCAAGGAGCAAAGAAGTAACATTTTGCAATGATGCAAGAGTCGTGATAAGGATGTAGGCGGGCGTTTGGAGTGCTTCAATCTCGATTTGCAATTATAGGTGGTGTCGTACGTTTTTGGGATCCGAAAATGCTTGGGAACATAATGAAGAGTTGCGTTATATTACATAATATGATTGTCGAAGATGAGAAAGAGGAGTACCTTGATTTCGATTATGAACTTTCATCAACCAACGCACCAGTACAGCTTTCTTGTACTCCTAACAATGATTTTCCATCATTTCTGTCTCGTCATTTAGGTATTAGAGATAAAGATGCATATTATGCCCTTTGTAATGATTTAATAGAACATATGTGGCATCTTCACGGTGAAAACTAAATTCACCACGTCAATACGAACATGTAATTTTGCTTGTTTTTTGGAATGGGAGGTTGTTAGATATTGTTTGTTGTTATTACTCTTCATAATTTTGTCAATATTATCCTAGTACTTGACAAGTTCTGTTCTAATGTTCTGTTTTGATAATCCAATCTATAAATTTGACAATTGATAAATGTTCTCTGCTGATTATCCAAGATTATCTAATTCATAATTTATTGATGTTGTCTTCTTATTTATATCCACATATATTAAATTACTAAAGAATTATAGGTTTTAATAACCATGTCTTAATCAGTTATAAAATAATAACCAAAGGCTTACTGATGTTGGAAGTCTTATATTTAAAAATTCATTCATAAATTTGGAAATTCATTTATTCAGTACATCATGAATATTCAACACCTCATTAATTTGACTAATCAATGAGGTTGTACAATACAAATTTAAGAACTCAATTTGTTTTCAGATGTGGCATATGAGCCTCATTTGATGAGTCAATGCCTCATGACACACACCACCGTCCAACTAATTCATTAAACCAATTTACCAACTACATTAATTCCCTCTACCACCTACCTCATTTATTGACCCTCTATATCAGCTCAATATTGGACAGAAATGGCTAAACAAAATTTGCTCCACAAACCCCAAGCTAAAGCAGCAACGAATATCAGCAAGCCAAATTCGGTTCCCCAAACACTACATATTCACTCTATACAAACTCTATATTGGAAGTGTGAATCGACAGAATTAGCAAGCCAAAGCAACTAAAGCAACAAGCCGAACATCAACAGAAACAACAAGTCAAACAGCAGCAAAAACTTAATTTCGTGAGTGTATAACACCAGTCAACCAGTGGGTTGACCGGCCGGTCAATCGGCCGTGCTTATTTATTTATTTATTTATTTTTAGTGTGCACTTCCTTATCTATTGCACTTTTGTACACCACATTTCACACCATTTGAGCTCCTCACACTGAATTTCAGCTCTAATTCACCTTTGATATTTAATACATTTTCATTTTAATTTGAGCTTGTTTGTAATTCACCATTGATATTTAACACATTTCCATTAAAATTGAATAAATATTTACATCATGCCTAGAACAAAACGAGCCAGACCAGAATGTAGTGCAACCTCCAACCCTCTACCACACCAACAATAGCAGCTTGAAAATGAGGCTTATCCTACTTCTGATTTTCTCAATGAAAGTCATGAACAAGCCTTTGAAAGCTTCTCCAGGCGACCTATTATAACCAGGAAAAGGGTTCATCTGCCACCTCAACATGATCCACTATTAGTTAGCATACTTGAGGCAATAGGGTGGGTAAATTTAATTAATTTACTGCAAAAGGTATATCCATGGCTGGTGTCTTTATTTTATGTTCACCTAAGAGGTACTAACGAAGAAGATGGAAATTTTACTTTTTAGTCTTATGTGAAAGGAAAGGGTATTCAGTTTGATATCCCTACTTTAGTAGGAATTATTGGAGTTAAGGAAGGGGATATGCATATCCATTTTCAGAGTGAGGCTGACCTAATTGTTATTGTTGTTAATATCAGTTACGTATATACTACTATTTTTTATAACAAATTTAGCTTTATTAATCTACAATCAAAACATTTGAAAGGCCATCTTTAGATTCTCCTTTGGATTGTAGAAAATGTTACTCCGAAAAGAGGACATTTTGATGCTGTCCCATATTTTAATACTTATTTGATATACTGTTTTGAAGTTGGCCATAAATTAGATTTGTGCTATATAATAATGAAAAAAATTATGTATGTAAATCTTGGTCAATTAATGGGGCGGTTATTACTTTTTGGGGCCTTTGCTAACTAAAATTTTCAAACATTTTAGGGTTTGCCTTGTAGGTGGAACAAAGACCAAAATCTCTTGACCATTTTGGTGTATACTGACTTGACGATGCCGACAATTTAATGGGAAGTCTTAATGCACATGTCACGAGATGATGTCCCATCGATCCTCATGCCAATTCGATGCCATCAACTAAACAACCTCAATATTGGGTGAGTTTTCGGCCATGGAAGAAAAACGACATAATCGGCCGCGTTTAATGGAACAACAAATGGCTAATCGTCGATTCGATTTGGGTACTTAGTTCGATGCATTTACCACTGCGCAGAACTCATTAATTCAACAATTTGGTGAGTTCCGTTTAGACATTGAAAAACCTAATGAAGTGGCAAGCAATCGCATGGATGGGATTGAGCATCGCGTAAATGACATCTACCATCACTACTTCCCTCCACCACCACCGGATAATGACTATTGATGTGTTTCGATGACAACTTGGATGACAAGAACAAATTATGTGATTTTTTAGAATGTACTTTTACATTATGTATTTTCTTTGTTTTGTATTTTGTTAACAACCTTTTGTTATTTTGTTGGGTAATTTCATTTTATAAATGTGGTGGTTACATCTTTTATAATATAGTAGCTTCCTTTATTTCTTTGGTAATTTAAACATTAGTAATGTACACACTTTTTACCAAACCTGAGAACAATTGGCAAATAAATATGTGAATGATACATTTTTTACCAACAACATATTTATGAGCATGTTAAAATCAAATCAATACAAATATGTGTTATGAAAAAAAAAAAAGAAGAAGAAAAGAATACAAATAATTCCAATACAATCAATACAACCCACTGTTAATGTTTTTAAATAATAAAACTAATACTACCCACCAATACAAAAACAGTCAAGGAAATCTATTAGTTGTTCGAAATAAGATTTGTCGTTGAAACTCTTTGTAGTACGCCCTTTGCATAGGATTTAAATTTGTCATGTTCATTGACATTATTTTATGATATTCATTTCGTTGTTCTCTTTCATTCATCATAGATACGAGTTTTAGTTGTTCCTCTCTATCATCGGCCCTTTTTCGATGCTCTGCAGCATTCTGTTCACGGTCTATCTCCTTTTGTTCATCTCGCTCAACAGTTCTAGCGGAGATAATTGATAAAACTTCAACAATTTTGGATTGCTTAGCAACCATTTCATCAAATCTATCATCATGAGTTGTTTGATTCTTCAACTTCTCTTTCGCTGCCTTAGTACCAATTGGTCGTATTGATGTATTAGTCGGTTGTTGGTCCACCGCAATATTCTTGTTGGGTTGAAAAGCCTCATCTTCAGTTGGTGGATTCGAACATGGATAATCATGTTGCGTGATTTTTTTGGGTTATGTTCCAAATTCATCCCACTTACAACTTCGGCACAAAATATCCCAACACGTATCAAATGTGAAGTGTTTTTTTCTGTGTTGCATGATACATCCACTTCGCTTCAGCGACCTACAAAAAAAAATGACAAAAATTTCAATAACAAGTATACATTACAAAAGAAAATTGATATTTAATAACATAAATAAATTTTACCATGTCTGCCTCTGTTGTTCCATTTTGTTGCCTTAATTGAATTTGCTCAAGAAAATCACAGAATTTATTAATTGCTTTTTGCATGACAGACCAACGGTGAGACAAAGAAATCTGATTTCGATTTGATTCCTTTGCTCAATTGTGAATTAAAATAAACGAGTACTCGTTCTCAAAATATTGCCATGGTCTGACTATTACCAGTAATGGGATCTTGAGAGACTGCCAACCAAGATCTACATAAAGTTTCATCTTCTATAATTGTGAACGCTTTACCACAAGAAGCATGAGAAGTTTCCAAAATAAAATTAATATCAGTGTTGTGCTCTGAAATTCATGATTCCTCAAACATTTCAAAATCTTCCATAGTTTGAAGCAAATTCAGTAGGATACAATATCTAACTCAGACGGTGAAATATATTGTTATGATATACACTAAACCTCAAAATTAGATAATACACACTGAAGCTCATAAAGAAAATAGAAATTATACTGATATTATCAAACTGAAACTCATAAAGAAATTGAACCTAAGAAACAAAAAATATTCACTTTAAAAAAATTGTAATGCAATTATCAAACTGCAGCTCACAAAGAAATTGAACCTGACAAACAGATAATACACACTGAAGGTCACAAACTAAATAAAAATTGTAATGATATTATCAAGTTGAAGCTCACAAACAAAATAAAAATTATAATGATATAATGAAATTAAAAGATTGGTATTATAGAGCATAACAGCAACGGTAAGTTTTTAAAATACTCTGTCACATTAATGGTAAGTTATTGGAATTGCTAGTGCAGAATAGCTACTTCTCAACTTAAAATTTATATGTATATACGATGTATCTTTTCCATGTTGCATTTTGATGGGAATTTAAATTTATATCAACCTTCAATTTATTCGTAGTGCCACAAAAGGAACCTACCTATTTGAACCAGTTCACAAGCCAACCAAAAATTGAAGCAGATTAAAGCAGCTATGTATGCGCTGGTTGACCTGTAATGACCCTCACACCACCCTGATCATACTCATATGTATTTCACATAATTTTGCCTTGTTAAGCTTGCATCTCAAATCTTGACTTGTCTTGCATAAGTGTTACTTGAATGCTATGTCTCTTGGTGAATGTGTGTGTTTCAGCCGAGGTCATCTTGAGCCTAGGACACCCTTTTTATACTCTTACACTTAGGACCACCTTAGGATTTCTTTGTTGACCTCGGCCCTTGTCCTGACATATTGGCCGAGATGATTATCATCTGGGCCGAGGTGTGTATCGCCTAGGCCGAGATGTGTATTATTTGGGCCGAAATGTTAACCTTGTGCCGAAGTGATCTTGTCCTGGAATGGTATGACATAGGCAGGTGTGGCACATCTAGGCCAAGGTGTGTACAGCTTAGTCAAGTGTTGTTCTTCTGGCGAGATCCTTGTTCCTTGACTTCATGAAGTCTTGTCCTTAGCGAGGTCATTGTTCCTTGTTCTTAAGTCTTGTTATTGGCGATGTCATTACTTGCGGAGTTCCTTCTTTGCCTAGCTTCTTTGAACACGCTTTGTCATAGACTTGTCTTGTCAATCGATCACCTTTTCGGTAGAACCAACCAGCGGTTGCCACGTGTCCATTTGGGTGTTAAATCGGTACAAGACCGAGATGTCTCATTTTGTATCATATCTTGTTCTTGAGGAGAGAAACTCTAGGAGGAGTTCTAGAGTGAGAAAGAAGATAACAAGCTTGATCCTTGGTGTTTGATCCGTTGGATTTGTGACTTGAGGTTAGAATCTTCACCTCCTTTTGTTGTTCTTAATGAGCATCTAGTTGCATTACATGATTGAATCCGTTTTGCATGTCATACCTTGATTTAAAGCTGGTCTTGGAAAGAGAATATGAACATTCATGTGTTCTTGAGGAAAGCCATGATTTGATTTGAAAGCTTGCATTGAAATCCATGCTTTTGTGTTTGTTTCACCAAGATCTTCTAGTATGGGCACCCAAGTTCATGTTTTCAAACTCATATCATGAAATCTCATATTTTATAAAATGATAAGTCATGATCCTTGCATTCGTTCCTTCATGTCTTTCATGATCATGTCCTTGATGTTCTTGAGCAGAGGGAAACCCAGATTTTCCCGACTTCATTTGTCCTTGAGTGTGGACCTCGGAACCACACCTCGGCGAAGAGTGGAACCTCGGCCTAGACACGGTTAGGTGCCCGGCATGTTTTCTGAAATAAGAATGATGGTGTTTTGATTTGACTTGGTCTTGGGCGCATCGAGATTCATTGCTTGCATGCGAAATTTGTTTGAAAGTGTATTCAATGGACTTGCCATGTATTTGTAGGACTTGGACTTGCCTTGACCCCGACGTCCGCAGAACTATGTGAGTGGTATTTTAATAAAGATATGTTATAAAGCTTTGATAAAACCTTGTCTTGCCTTGTTTGGAACTTATTTACAAGCATGAATGATTATTCCTATTTGCAATAAGTATTATATCTTGTTTGATGACATTCTCGAGAAGTCCGTACGTGCGGGGGACTTTAAGCATTTGTGGCACTAGTAAAATGCGTGCGAGGGACTTTAAGCATTTGTGGCACTAGTAAAATGCGTGCGGGGACTTTAAGCATTTGTGGCACTAGTAAATGCGTGCTAGGGGACTATAAGCATTTGTAGCACAAAGTTTGGAAGTCTGCGTGCTAGGGGACTATAAGCATTTGTAGCACAAGTCCTTAGTGTCAGGGGACTATAATGCAACGACACCCTTGTTTAGAGATCTCTCTTGTCTTGTCTTGCCTTGCCAGCAGCGGTTTTACGCGTGGGTGTGTTTGTCGAATGTCATCTCTTGTATTATATGGATGTTAGTAAGCATCCTTGAAGCTTGAAGAATTTGATAGAAGAACTGATTTATACTATGTATTGTTTTGTTAAAAGATCTCGGATGTCATTCATGTAAACCTTTTATTATTTGTACCATTCCTTGAGTATCCAAGCTCACCCTCTCTATATATATGTAGGTGATGGCGGTGGCGGAGACGCCTAGACTTGTTCTGCCGATGTGTTTGCCGACGTGTTTTGTATTCATGTTTTGCAACATCTTGAAGATCATGCTTCTTAGTTAGTTCATTGTATTTTGTATTTGATGGCCGAGAAGCCTTTTGGTCAAGATGTAATTTTTGTACTCGATTTGTTGTATTGAAACTATTTTAAGATGAATGCCATTTCATTTGAATTAAGCACTGCTCTTATGGACTGCTTGTAATCTAAATTATTGCTTCCGCATTTGTAAGCCCCATGTATTTACTCTGATTTGTGTGTGAATTCTTGTAAGAGGCCTTTGGTAACCTCGGGTTACTGGCCATCTCGGCGCCGACCTTCTAGGGGCGGGTTGGGGTTGTGACATGACCGGTGGGACCCACCTCCAATGTAAACACACAGTGAAATGGTGAAATCTCGCGCAGGTCCTCAGTTTGGTGAAACTTTTGCTCCGTTCTCAATTTGATATCAGTTTGGTGAAACCATTGGAGAGAGAAAAAATGGTTTTTTTCATCAAATTCAAATCTGATGCTCAATCTGATGCAACGTTGGAGATGGTCTGACCATCTCTAACGGTTAAGCAAATGTATCACCAAATTTAAATTTGGTGAAAAAGTACATCTTTTTTGGCTTCAACAATTTTATCAAACTGATATCAAATTGAGAACAGTCCCAAATTTTCACCAAATTGAAGACGTGTTGCACCTTTCACCAAAATTATTCTGCGTAGCCGTTGAATATGGACCCACTGGACAACCGGCTGGATGTCTACCCTCAAGCAAAATTTTGTGAAAATTTTACACTAGGAGGTCGACCCCCTCCGGTCGACTACCTCTTTGTTTTCTCAGTAAAAAAAAAATAGGAAAAGAGAGAAAGATCAGAACTAGGGTTTTTATTTTTTTGCATTGACTGATTGACCGGCCGGTCGACCGGTAGTTTGATAAAGAAATCAAATTTCTCCGTTGGAGCAGGTGATATCAAATAGAGAAAATCGTCTTTTTTACTTTCGATTTGATGAAAAATCTGATGAACTAGTAGAAATGCTCTTAGATATCAATGATCATATTATATTTGTTTTAAAAAGAATTAACCGTAAACATAATTTTAGAATCGACAATGCTACGTAGCTCAAATTTTGTGGTTCAAAAGGGGCCCAAAAGGGCAAAACGACATCGTTTTAGTCTTTCAACATAAAAATGGCCAAAATGACGTCGTTTTGGCCATTTCAGCCACTTTTGAGCCACAAAATTTGAACTACGAGACATTTTCCTTTTAGAATAAAAACCATCCACTTATTGAAGACAAATATATCACTAATTTTTACAATGGCTCAAATGCAAAAGTAGAAGCAAAATTTAAAGTTAAATTTCTATTGGGCTATCAGTACACTATATAAGCAGCTAGCCATGTTTATGATTGATCTTTCATCTATGTGGGATTGTCATGGTAGGAGTATCAAATGTTTGCAGGGGCCGTACACATGCAAACACCTGTTGAACAACACAACTTACATACATACGTATGAAAGTAAATTGTAGAAAACATTCGAATAGATCAAAAAAAGCCTTCTCAAACAGATTACTGGTTGCTGTTCCAAAAAAAAAAAAAAAATACATTACTGTTGAAACCTGTAGGCGTATTTTTGGAATAAAAATTGTAGAAAACATTTGAATAGATTAAAAAAGCATCCTCAAACACATTATTATTATTATTATTATTTTTTAACTTTTCACCTCATAAAAATAATAATAATAAAAACACTGAAAAAAATTTCTAAGTAATTAAATCTAAATTTCCCTTAATACATATTACATTACGTTATACATCCCCCATCTAATGCTAATCCCCTTTTAGGTTTAGCAATGATATCATTCATCAACTAAAATTGCTCAGGAAGTATGAACCAATTCACATTCAGTTCAATCGCACAAATCACCGTCACTATGAGCTAATACGCAGAACAAACAGAGGTACAAAGAAATTGTTATTCAAGTAACGTAGAGAGAGAGAGAGAGAGAGAGTTCTGATAATTTCGATCAATTGGTGTTAAATGATGAGAAGTAAATAGGAAGGAAAACAAAATTTGAAAATCACCATATCTCCTAGGGGAGCTTTCGAGCCGAGAAGAGGGTACAACATTTGATCGTTGTTGAAATCTCGACACTTAAAGCGAAGACACAGAGCTATAAGAATGAGTGAGAGAGAGAGAGCCGTCAATTGCGTTAAAATGGGCCAATTTCCCTCGCTAGGGTATGTCCAGGACTCTATTGTTAGGGGCACTTATCAGTGACTCTTACATATAAATTTTAAAATTTATATAGACTTAAAATAAAAAATAATATAATGAAATATTTTATGTAAATTTTTTATTCTAATATTTTTTTTCTTATCTCTACTATTACTTAAAAATAAAATATTTGTATCAATTAGTTTTATATATTTTTAATTAGAGTAAATTATAGAGAAAATTAGTATAGGGTCCCTCTCCTATTTTTAGTAATGAAAAATATTCACAATATTATTTTTTGATGTCTAAGGTCCCTAAACCCACACCATATATTATATCAGAGAAATTTGACCCTCTATCTCTCCTCTTCTACTGCAGATCGGTACTTCCAATCTCTATCTCTCTCTTTGAAACCCTAGACAGAAGAGATGGGCAAAGTCAGCTCTACGCCGCCCCTGGTGGCTGGATGCAAGTCTTCGTCACATTCATCAACCTCAATCTTCCTCAGCACATTCCCATTTTTCTTTTTCATCAAATCATCAACAACGTCGTCATCTTCGTCTCCTCCGCCATTCTTCGATCTGCATTCTGAGTTAATTGTGGTGGTGGTGGTGGTGACGGCGGTGGTGCTCTCTGCTCTTCCATTTTGCTTCGTGTACAAATTGTACAACACCATAATCACCAATATCGACGCTATTAGCGAGCCTAGCAAATACTGATCCACCATTTTTCGGACAATGCAATTCAAACAATGAGACTGAAACGACGACGACAATCGACATGCCGACGAAGAGGACTCCGCTCTCTCTCTCTCTCTTACTGGAAACTCTCTTTTGTTTATCTCTCCCTACAAAGTGTGAGTTTGCTTTTTCTGTCCTTGCTGGCTTTGCCTCTGGATGTGTTTTTTCAAACTTTCCCCATTTTTCTTTCCTTCATTTCTGACTTCAACATCTCATTTTTCTCTGATATATTTTGCAATTCCATCTCCTTATCCATCAAATTTGCCCTCAAATGTTGAATATTGTCTTTTGATTTCTTCAATTCCTTTTCCAGTTCATATTCTCTCTAGCTTGGTAAGCTCTTCTCAAGCTTCATATGCAGCCCCTCATTCTCCTCCGAGATACCTTGCAATTCAGTTTCCTTCAAATTTCTCTGGTAGATCTTTGATTTGTTCAAATTTCTCTGGTAGGTCTCTAGGTTGTTCAAATTTCTCTGGAAGTTTTTTTATTGCCTCATACTATTGCACATGACACTTTGATTAATTCTTAAAATTTAAGATAATTTTCACCTTGTAGAATTCGATATTATAATCCATTTTTTCTTCTTTCTTTCTTTTTTTTTTTCAAAATTTCTAATAGTAGATCACTCTTTATACTAGAACCCTAGGTTTGTTCCTAACAAAATGCTGTTGTAAGTATTTATTTTACTATTGCAAAAAGTAATTGTCACAATGTGACAGCAACAAATGATAGTGAAAAAATACTAAGAATTACTAAAACTTTTGTGAAAGTAAATTTGCCATTTTTCTTTTGGTGCAACCACAAATGCTACTTCTAATGCGAACAAAGTTAGACATATATATATTTTTTTTGTCAACACACTTTGTTGTATTAAATAATACTTTTGCACCGAGAATTTTTTTGTTTCTAATATTATTTACATTAGCAAATTTGTCATCGTAAAAAATGTTACTTTTAAAAAAAATAAAATAAAATAAAATAGTTATTCGTTATGCTTGATTTGGGTTGTCCAAGAAAACCAAAAAGAAGCATCGAGGGTTGGTGGCAAGAATCAAAATTTCGGTATTTTGCTAAAACATAAAGAAAATTATATAAAAATTTAAAACATTTGAAAATGTTTAACCAATATAAAAGTTAATATATTTTAAATATTTTAATAATTGAGCATGCTGAGGTTTAAGAATATTAGAAGAGCCTAAACAAATAATTTAAATGACTTGTTGGAGAATAAGTTTGCCACTCTAAGAAAAAAAAATGCAAAAATCTAGTAATGGTAGTTGGGATGGAAAGAAAGTGACTTACTCATGTTTGTTATATTTCTCCCCTCTCGATCCCTTCTCTTTTCCTATCCAGTTTCTCAAAAATTTTAATAAATTTAATATGTATTTTTTATTTCACAATTTCTGTTAACAATAAGAGGAAAATTAAAACGAGTATAGTTAAATAATTTTTATTTTTATTTTTTATGAGTTGAAACAACTCATTATTTCAATATATTTTGTAGAGTTTCAAAGCATTTTGATATATTTCGATAGGGAAAATTCACGCGTCTTTTGACAATCCAAAAAAAAGTCATTTGTCTTTAGCGATTTTATTTTTCAAATTTATATCAAAATTTTTTACTTTTCCGGCCCATCTTGTCGAGACGAATCTAAAAAATAGTTATTTTTGAAAAATTATCAAAAAATTAAATTAAATTAAAAAACCCAAATAAGCCAAAAAAGATTGCTTATTTTTGCCTTTTCATTTTTTTTTTGATTTTTTTAAAAAAATTATAAATTTCTAATTCGTTGAGCTAAATCTAGAAATCTAATTTTTAATTTTTTTTTTTTACTAAAAACGAAAATAAGTCAAAAAATAAACAAACCTCAAAACAAGCCTAAATAAGAAATTGAAACATTACAACATTTCAATAGAAAATTTTTTTGAAAATTTGATCCTTAACTAGCAAAAAAGAGTTTGGAGTGGGAGGAAAGGCAATTTTTTTACTTTTATTTTTTATATGCATATTCAGACCTGTCAGTCAGTCAATTTTGCAACTAATATATGAACAACAATGCAAAATTCAACGCCTAAATATCAGGGAGATGGTTGTTCTTGTTCAACAAAAAAATATCAGGGAGATGGAGTGACATAGCATTAGGTGTACGACAACTACAATATGACGCAAAAATATCTAATTTATATAAATTATATTATATTACACATAGTTGGATTTGATGCTAACTCAAAATTTTTAGTTTTAAATGGTAAATTATACCAAATTCATCATTCAAAAAATCAAATCAAACAACACAGTTTGATTTGGTCTGAACTAATTTATGACTTTTGTAGATTTTTTTTGGTTCACCCGTAATAATTTTACATCGAAATTTTCAAGCCTCGAATCAATTTTATTTTTATTTATTTTTGTTAAAAAAAGTTGATTATGTTTAGGGGTGTACTAAAAAATTAGGCATCCATCTCGCACTAACTCAATTTGTGTGGTTTGATAAGATGAGTGAATTGGATTGGATTGGTTTGGTGATAAAATTGATTGACTAGTTACAAAACTGTATGAAATTAACAAAAATTGATTAATCAATTTTATCACCAAATCAGTCCAACCCAACTTACTCACCTTATCAAACCACACAAGCTAAAGAAAAATGTTTGAGGGCTCGAAATTGTTTGGCTCAAAATTGGCTCGAAATTCAAAACAACGTCGTTTTAGGTTCTCTTACCGGAAACAGAATTTTATTACATGTAAAATTCTCTTACCAGTAAGAGAATTCAAAACGACGTCATTTTGAGTTTCGAGCCAATTTGAGCTTGAAAATTTGAGGCTCTGTAGCAGCACTGCAAGGTAAATTAGTGCGGGATGTCTATTTTTTTAACACATTTCTACACATAACTACTCTTGCAAAAAAAAAAAAAAAAATTCAAATCAATATAATCCCAAAGAAAAAAATAATAATCGGGACATTCGAACTACAAAATTTTGAGGCTTTAAACATTTTTGATAATTTTATATGTTTTTTGTTAGCTGTATTTATTTATTTTTTTTATTTTTTTGTGGGAGCACGGTTAGCCGTATTTATTAACAATGTTAAAAGATAACTTCTTACGGATATTTATAATTTTCAAATGTAGAAATTTACATTTTTATTAAATTTGAGTGAACATGTTTGTAATTTATGTTTTTTTATTTTTTATAAAAAATTTTGACCCACCAACAAATTTCAAAATTTGTAAAATTCTTTTGAACACCTGATTTAATACTAAGAGATTGTTTAGGGTTTGCTTATTTGGTACATTTTTTAACTTTTTACAAAATAATTGTAAAAAAAAAAAAAGAATAATGTGAATGTGATCCAAAGAAATTCATTTATTTAGTATATTCTCAAATAATTCCTAAAATCTATACTCACTTTATCAAATTTCAGTCTTATCCTTGCCTGACACATCATTTACAACACGAAAAATGCTTGGGAGCACTAATTAATGCTCCCACTAATTAGGTGGCGGTGGGTTCCGCCAGTAATGATGTGATGTTTTGGTCTTGAAGTTGTATTTTTTTTTTTTTTTTTACTTTTTTAATGCATTAGTACTATTAATGGTGATGTTTTTAGTGGGATGAATCATTGTTGTTACAACACCAGCTTTGGCCACCCTCTTCATCCCCTACCTTCTCCAGTTTTGACTGCCACCATAGTAGATCATTGTTTTGAATTCGATATTTTTTGCAATTAACCTCTTTTACTCTCCTTGGTTCACGTGGGTTGCATAAGTAAGTGGGATCATGGGTAGAGAAGCACCACTGAGCTGACAGAGAGACTGTAAAAGCACGATGAAGAGATGTGCAAGATTAGGTAATGGTGGAGAGAGGCAAGGGAGGGGCTAGGGTGACGATTGGGGTCAAAAAATAACTTTGGGGTCGATGGTTAAAGTTGGGAATGAATTAGAATTATGTAAAACATCGTCTAATTTATTAAAATTATATCAATTTGTATTAATTAGTATCATTTTATCTGTTAATTATAGATTAAAGTTTAAAATTTATAATTCATTTTCGAAATCGTTTCGTTCCACTATAGTTAATATATATATTTTTTACCCTCTAATGAAATATCAAAATAAAAATGAGTGTAAAAAATATTTTAGATATGAAATTTGTTACAAATTTATAGTCATATATATGAAAAATATTATGTAAAATTAATTTGTATTATATATATGAAAAAATTATGTAAATTAGTATTATATATTGTGCAAATGTTTGATAATTTATTAAAAATATTTTTCAATCCACCAATCCGTCCAAAATCGCTCAAACCACAATTTGCCAACTCGCCAATCTATTAATCCGCCATTCGATTTATAATTTTATTCTCAAATCGCCCGAACTATACCGTGTGCACCTTTAGAATGGAAGGGATAGGGTGGGCTAAAGTGGTTGGGTCGGGTAAGGTTAAAATTAAGATTTAGAAGGGGGCAAAGGCAAAATTAAAATTTTGTGGGGTTTTTCTTTTATTTTTAGATTAAGAAGAAAGTCTTTATTGCAAAATTGATAAAAATAAAAATAAAAAATTGGATCAATCTCATACAACAATAATAAAAGATCTCATAAAGAAATAACAAATTTCTATAGGAGGAAGAATCCTAACCTCCATAAAGTAAGAGAAAAAAACCTTTGCAAAGGAGGGATATATCCTCTACACAGGGAGGATTATTACAACAAACAAACAATAAATAAATAAATAAAAATCGAAAGCAACCGGATCCAAGTCGCCAAATGCATCCAAAGCTCCATTACAACGTAATCTTCAACTTAAAATCTGAAGACCCCACCTCCATGGGTTAAGATAGAACATTGAGCTTGAGGCGAAGCGTTAAACAACATCGGTCTTCGGATTGTGAGAAGATCTGAAACCAGATCTTAAAGTTTTGGGTGCAAGGGTGAAAGTTGGCGTAAGCCAGACATCATTTTCAGAAGATCGAAAAAAAGGAGAGGCGACGCCAACACCGATGGTCAAAGGCAGATTTGAAAGAGATGAGACAAATCTGGTGAAGGTGGATCCATAGAGGTAGGTAGTTGGCAAATCTAGTGGTGACATGGTGTGGTGGTGGCAGCATCAAAAAGGGTTGGAAGAACAAGCTTCTAATATTATTAAACCAAAAAAAAAAAAAAAAGTGGAAGGAGAAAAGAAAAGGTCGACGGTCGGAACTCCTTCCTACCCTTGGCGGCACACCTAGTAAAAGACTTAGGGAGACAGGCTTAGAGAAAAATGCCCTGAACTTAGAGAGAGTGGCCCTGTTTGGCAAGTTATTTTTTCTAGCTTTTTTGGCGAAAATAGTTAATAAAGACAAAATATATTAAAATATTCAATAAAATAAAATGTCACATCAAATTTATAATTATTTTTATTTTTTTTTCACAATTATCAAATCAACTAAAAAAAAAAAATCAACTATGAAGTTGGCTATTTAGGCCTCGTTTGGCAAGAGGCTAAAATAGCCAATTAGCCAAAAAGTTACCTTTTTAGCCAAAAAGCCAACAACCCATACCAAAAAGTCAAAGATTCCCTTTTCTCTCTACTTTTTGCACGTCGTTTCGTAATTAGCCAAAAAGTTGGCCCAAACATACAGGTTTTTCTTACCAACCTTTTTAGCCAATTAGCCAAAAAGTTACTAAATTAGCCTGTTCCCAAACGAGGCCTTAGTAAGCTAAAATAGTTGTGTTAAGGAAGAGTGTTGGATTTTTTTGTAATTGGATGTGATGTTTATAAGAGAAAAAGTAAAATAATTATAAATTTGATGTGACATTTTGTTTTATTGATTATTTTAACCTATTTTATCTTTTAGTATGCTATTTTAACCCAAAGAGGCAAAAAATCTTCTTCCCAAACATCTCCTATTTAGGATAAACTAAATAACCAATTAAAATAGTTAACTTTCCAAGTAAGATGAGAATTAAAACCCTGGTCCAATTAATTTAAATTTTGTGGGGTTCACACAATATTTAGGCCCATTTTGGCTCCCAAAAAAATCACATCTTTTTTTTAAGTGATTTTTTAAAAAAATTATGACAATTTTTAATTTTTTTTTCTTGTTGAGACAAATCTAAAAAGTATATTTTTTTTGAAAAATTTCATAAAAAAATCATTAAAGCTGAAAATAAGTAAAAAAAAATTACTTATTTTAGCTTATTTTTGTCTTTTCTATTTTTTTAATTTTTTTTTTAAAAATTATAATTTTCTGATTCTTATCAAGCTGAATTTAGAAACCTAATTTTTAAATTTTGTAAAAAAATTTACCAAAAACAAAAATAAATTTAAAAAAAGTAAAAAAATATACTTCTCAAAATACCACTTAAGCAGCATCAAAAAAAAAAAAAAAAAACTAAAGATCTCAAATATTTTACTAATATATCTACCTCATTTGGAACCCTCCATTTTAGCCAAAAAGTTAAAAAGTTACTAAATTAGTCAAAAAGCCAACAACTAATATCAAAAAGTCAAAGATTCTCTTTTCTCTCTACTTTTTGCACATCTTTTCGTAAAAAGTCACAAAATCATCCCAAATATACTAGTTTTTTTTAACTCATATTTTAGTCAAATAGCCAAAAAGTTACTAAATTAGTATGTTCCCAAACGGGGCATAAATATCTCATATAAATGCGAAACTCACACCATCTAAATCTCATATTGATAAAAATATTCACCTTGTTTGGTTTTGATTTCTAAAAAATATTTTTCAGAAAATTCTACTTTTTTTATTTTCCTTGTTTTTTTGTTTTCAATGATTTTTTAAAATATTTTAAGTATTTTTTAAAATTTTTAGATACACCTAACATAAATACACTTAAAAATTATAATATTTATAAAAAAAATCTTTAAAAAATTTACTAAATACCAAAAATGTAAAAAATTATGAAAATTTAGTACATTTTTCATATTTTTGTATATTTATTAATTTTTAAAAATATTTTACTATTTAAATACATTTAAGTAATGTGCATCTAAAAAAGTAAAAAAATTCTTAAAATTTTAAAAATATTCACTCAAAAATAAAAAACTTAATTTTTAAAAAACTGAATTTCAAAAATTGAAACCAAACACAGTGAATTACTACTCACACCATGTAAATGGTCATTCTTGTCGAATGTGAGTACTAATATTTCTACTAAGGCCACGTTTATTTGGCGAATCAGGTTGGATGTGATTGCTAGTAAAGAGATAGTTAGTGAAGAGATTATTAATGTAGAAATTGTTAGTAAGAGGATTAAGTAGTAAAGGATAACCAACTAAGCCTAACCTAGTTGGCCATCATGTTTTTCTTAGGGTTTAGTCTCAAGGAGGTCATGAGTTCAATTCTCTTTAGGGGGTTGAATTAAGGGAGTGCAAGCACTTAGGTGCTTTGCCAAGAGTGGGGAGATTTTCTCCTATAGATGCTAATCTAATAACTAATAACTAACATTTGTCGATCAAAAAAAATAAAAAAAAAATAAAAATAAAGGATAAACTATCTATAGCTCCTAATAGTTAAACTTAATTCCCATTAAGTCCTATTAATAATTAATGACTTTTTTTGTCATGATTTTTATAAATTGTCGCTAAAACTTATAATTAGTGACTTTTTTTATGACAATTTTTTCTTGTAGGACTAAGGCCTTGTTTGGGGTACCTTAAAAAAGTCAAAAAGTTAAAAAATCACTATCCTAGTTAAGTCATATCATCTTATTTAAGTTATATCACCTCTCTACAATATCACTTTAAATCCACCCCATACTCAACTCATATTTCATAAAAAGTCAAAAAGTACACTTATTTAGATCATCCCAAACAACCTCTTATTAGACAATAAGTTTACTTATTAGGATCTACACGTAAGAACTCTTAAAGTAAAAGTGTGTTTATTTTGATGATACTGAAAGAGATGATTAGTGATGAGATTGTTAAATTATTTTTATATAAAACAAAAATATATATTTTTAGATTTTTACAAATAATAGACTACACTTGAATTTAAAAAAAAAAAAAAAACATAACAAAAAAAAATTTTATTTTTTTAATTCTCTCAATATTTTTGTAATCTCATATTTTTTTCCTGCTTTATTAATTCGATTGGACAATGAGATTACCAATCCAGCTGGACAAAGAATCTACTCACAAATTTCCGTAGCCAAATATGTTTTCAAAGTTGCAACCTCTCTATCAGTCCAATCCCACCGCTGATGGGGGATAACAAACATGGCCTACGCTTTCTATCAGAGCTTTAAGCTCTGTGTGATAAGTTAATTTGTGGTTAAAATAGTTATAAAAAATAAATTATTTTAATTATAATAAATAAAATATTATATTTAATTCATAATTATTATATTTTTTTATTAAAAAAAATTTTAAAAAATCAAAAAATTTAAAAAAATTTTTCAAATTAAACTTTTTAACTCAATTTAAAATAATTAAAAAATTAAAAAACCAATCTACTTCCAAAGGTAGCTAATGTGTTAATTATTTTTCAGAAAAATCAACATACAAATCCCGTTTCATCTCGAACGCTCATCTCTCTCTCTCTCTCTCTCTCTCTGCACACACGACACAACCTCTTTATTATCCCTTCGTACGGGCATAAAATCCTCTCTCTCATCTCTGTAAGACAAAACCGTGGATCCATCTCATCCCACCATTCCTTCTCTCTCTCTCTCTCTCTCTCTCTCCCTCTCCCTCTCTCTCCATAATAGCGCAAACTCCTTAGCCGGAGTTCTCTTCCCTAACCTCCTTTCCTCTTTTCTCTATCTCAAATTCTCTCTCTCTCTCTCTCTCTCTCTCTTTCTATCTAACACCCATCTCTCTCCAATCCATATTAGGCTTCAATCTCTCTCCTCTCTCACTCACCTACCCACTATATCCTCTCTCTCTCTCTCTCTCTCTCTCTCATCAGATCTAATCCCACAAAAACTTCTTTGCCTCTTCTCCAAACTCTCCCTTCCAGTTCCCATCTCTGAAATTCCCCAATTTAGGGTTTCCCTCACTCCATCTCGATCTCAAATCCCATCAACCTCTCTCTATATAGTTGTGTATACATAATTATCTATATATATATTGGTTCAGATGTCTTCTGTTCGTCCAGATCTGACCACCAAAGTCTACCCAGAACCCTACACTTCATCATCATCGGACGAGATCTACCATTTTGATCTCTTGCCCGATTCGATCCTGCTCCTGATCTTCAACAAGATCGGTGATGTCAAAGCCCTAGGTCACTACTACGTCATTTCTCGCCGCTTTTACACCCTGGTCCCTCAGGTCGAAAACGTTGTTGTTCGTGTCGATTGCGTAATCTCCAACGACGATGCTTTTTCCGCCTCTGGATCCTCTGACAAGTCTCACGGAGCTTTCTCGAACCTGTTTCGGTTCGTTTTTGGTGGAATCGTCAAGCCACTCCAAGCTCTAAGCCAGTTCTTGGGTCCCAAGAGATCGAACTCGGCTTCTTCATCTTCTTCTTCGCTTTCACTTAGTACCGGAGCTTCGTCTGATGATGAACTCGATCAGGGTGGTGTAACACATCATTCGCCTACTCAAGTTTTGAAGAATTTCAATGAAATTCGGTGTCTCCGAATTGAGCTTCCCAGTGGTGAATTGGGTATCGATGAAGGTGTGTTGTTGAAATGGAGGGCTGATTTCGGATCGACCCTCGATAATTGCGTGATTCTCGGAGCTTCCTCGGTGATTTACCCTAACCCAAGTAAGAATTTGGATAACAATGGAGATGGGTTTTGTGGTAATGCTATTGCTATTGCTAATGCTATTGCTGGTGGAGATGAAAATGGAAGTATTCCTGAATCGTTTTACACGAATGGAGGATTGAAATTGAGAGTGGTGTGGACAATCAGTTCGTTGATTGCTGCTTCGGCGAGGCATTATTTGCTTCAGCCCATAATTTCGGAGCATAAGACTTTAGATAGCTTGGTTTTGACTGATGCTGATGGGCAGGGAGTGTTGTGTATGAATAGGGATCAATTGGAGGAGTTGAGAGTAAAGCCCTTATCAGCTTCGTCAGCCTCGAAGCGGACACTTGTGCCAGCATTGAATATGAGGCTGTGGTATGCTCCGCACTTGGAATTGCCTGATGGGACTGTGCTAAAAGGGGCGACATTGGTCGCAATTAGGCCTAGTGAGCAGTCGGCTGTGAAGAAGGAGGTGTCGGAGGGGTGTTGGGTTTCGGCTGCCTTTGAGGAGCCGTTTGGGATGGCTGCGAAGATGCTGGTGAAAAGGAGAACTTATTGTCTTGAGATGAACTCCTTTTAAGAGCAATGCATTGCTGAGGTAGTTTTAACTTTGGTTGTTTTGATGCATTATGGATAAACATATGATTGCTATGTTTTGGATCGATAAACATGTTATTTATGGTTGCCACAAGCCATTTAATTAATAAGATTTAGATGAATAGTGTGCATGGTATAGATGGGTCTTCAAGACTGTTTTTTTTTTTGTGTGTGTGTGTGTGTATCTATTGTTTCAAGATGCCTTGTTAATTAGTTACTCTTGATAACAAATGTTTTGTTGAATTTGCTATGGAGCTTGCATATAAGGCAGAAGTATCTTTATGAATGTCTCTTATATTTACATCATTTGGACACATTTGCTTATAATATTGTGGTACTAGAAGAACTACATGCCTTATATGATCCAGTGGAACTTTCTGAAACGTGTCGCATATGATTGTAGGAGAAATTGTGAGTTCCAATTTAAGCCCTTTATTTGAAAATTTTCCATTTGAGTGAACCTTTCTGTGGAAAATTAGTGGGCATTTTTTGGTTAAATGGAACCAAGAGATGTAGGTAGAAACCAAAAAAGAACATAGACACAATTTTGTTACCATTCCTGATTGCTACTCCATTAGCCATGTTCATTTTATCTACTGTTATTAGGCCTGAATGAGCACTTTGTCCCTCTGATGTTTGGATCTCTGTGAGTCATGCTATTTGTTGATTTATGAATCTTAATTTTTTGAATTGTCCTGTGATTTCCAGGGAAAGTGCAATTTCTGAGGAGAAGAGGGATACACATGTTTTGGAAGGCATACAATAAATACTTTTGTTTTGCACGTAGCTTAATGCGAGTGCAGTTTTCATCAAGCCTAATCATGCTTCATAAATGCAATGGAATTGCTGTTCCTTGGTTGATTATGCACTGTGGAATCTGTCCCTTTCTGTGCTTGAACTGATGGATGGATGAAATGCATCTGCTGTTTGTTTTTATATTGGGCATATGCTGTAAGAGTGCGCACGATGCAACTAGATTAATGTTGTAAGAGCTTTGAGCGTTTGAGTTGTAGTCTTTTACATTTGTTAATCATCTCTATGTGAATATTGTAGGTTTGAATGAATATTTTATGCCTATGTGAGCAGTGTACTTTGCATCTAGCTTTATATCTAAAGTGGCTAGCTTACTGGTTCTAGCAAAGGTTTTCTTGTCATAATGTCATTGCTGCACCATTATTATTTATACTTTTAATAATTTGCTGCAAAGGACTTGTGGCATAATGCAGATGCTATGGATGTGTGAACTGTGCTAGTGTGTGTGCAGGGCAGGATACTCAACTCTGGACTTACAGTGATCATAGTCCTCTAGACAACTTGGTGTAGAGGGATAGTATTGCAGGTTTTTGGTGTCTTAAGTTCACGACGTTTTATTGAGGGTAGAGCAGTGATGATTCAGAACTGTGATTATTTCTTGGATTACACGAACTAACAAATCTGAGATTCAAAATACTTGGCTAATTGACTGAAACTTAGAAAGCTATAAGAGTTCAACGACTTATTTGGATTCTGATAATTTTTTGTGCAATTAGTTCAGACTTTGGACTTACATCTTGTTAGTGATTGACATTTTCATTTATTGAGCTATATCCTGATTTTAGGAAGAGAGCATGTTAGGGCTAAGAAGTAGACTTGTACATTTTTATGTTGTGTTCTTGGATTGTTCCAGTCATTGCTAGTATTTAGTTAAGAGAGCCTTGTTTATGAGGTTATGCAGTTGCAAAAGTCTTCTGTTGAAAGTTGGTCATGTGGTGGGTGGAGTGGAGGCCTTGTGGGAAGATGGTAAGTACTGAGATAGCAGAGGACCACTGAAGGTGCAAGAGGGGAGAAGAACTGCATTTATTATTCCTTGTAGAAGTCCTCTCTGTCTCTCTCTCTCTCGCACACGCTTGCACTGACTGGTCAAAGTGCAGGAGCAAGGGGATGATGACGCATTTTGATTAACCGTTGACTCTAGCTTCCAAGCCATCAATCCTAATCTTGAGTGGGGTCATGTGGCCACTCAGTTGCTTTATGACTGAGGCACCTGCTACCCCATGGGAGTTTCTAGGCACTTCTCCAACTTAGGTAAGTTTTGATAGCATTAGGATGTCTTTTGGGACTCGTATAATTTAGAGGAGGTTGCTCGGAATAAGGTACTAGGTGGAGCCAGCTGGGCAAGCCAAGGTGGAGTCAAGCAAGTGTCGTAGAATGGGCATGCTAGGCCGGAGAGTGAGCAGGGCTTAGTTGTGCCTTAGTATTGGATGGATGAGGATAGGCCATAGGAGTGAACACACTCGGTTATGAAGACATCGAGCTTCTCATCCACTGGTGGAAAGGGCAATGATTGAGCAGAGGATCCATGGCCGACCCAAGCGAGTGCTACGGGCAGTTTGGGGTATGGCTTGCCTTGATGCCTAGGCCGAAGGCAAAGGTACCAGGTACGCTTGCCTTGTTTAGTATAGCTTAACATAGAGGGGAGCATGTGGAGATGTGCTATTGATCTATATGTCATCTGATGATGTGACTTGTCACCACGAACACGGAGATGCTAATGTGGAGATGATGTGGCAATGCGAGGTAGCAGAAGAAGAGACTCATACCTACATCTTCAACCCCAGGCTGGGTGGTACAGGGGTTTATCATATACCTTTATTCATGGATTTTGGAACTAGTGATGATATTTTTATGATTTCGAAGACTAGCATGTTAGTGCTTCAAAACGCCTTCGACTAGTGCAACTTCATTCCATATTTTAGAGTTCCAGTCGACCCTACCCATTGGAGTTTCATTGATTTCCATTGTTCTGGTGTTGCAAATACCTTATTATGACTAGGGTATTGGATGGCATATTGTTGGATCCCTCGTCTCTCCGCTTTGTCTTAATTTTAGTCCAGGTAGAAAGATGTTTATGCACCTCTCTATCTCTATTTTATTTTATTTTTTTAAAATTTTTTTGTGATGGTCCTACACCCTAATTATGCAGTTTCAGTTGGTAAGTTGTTTTCCTGTGGTATGAAATGTATGTGATTTCCAATATTTATTTCATTTTGTGGAGTAGAATATTTCATTTATTTGGCATATGGTACTTCGAACTAGTTGTGATCTGGGATGCTCTAAGTCTTTTTCACCTGGAACAGAAATCTTCAGCGCCTCATGAGAGGGATTTACTTGGATGGATGTTGATGATACAGAACTGTAGTAGAGGTATCCCTTTGTGTGCCCAACATTAACCCCTCTAGAGTTTAGTATCTATTTATTTATTTTGAGTGATAGGTATGTGTTTTTCGTAGCTACATGTCAATTTGAGTCCTGGTCTAGAGTCTGTAGAAAGGGAGTAATAGCTTTGATTTATTGGGTTATTTATGATTGCTGTCCGATAATATTGCAGTCACCCTAAAACCCTAAATTCATGTTCTGTAAAGTCGTGTTTTCAAAACTCAAGTTGCATATTGAGAACCCAATTTCAAAGAGTGTGATTAATATATATATATATATATATCATTGTTTTGTTTTCAAAACATGATTTTAAATGTAAAGTAGTATTTTCAAAATACGACTTCATGAAACTGTGTGTGTTTACCAAATAAGTCGAAAATTTCCGTCATGCTTAGCACAACTGCATATAAGATGAGAGAGAGAGAGAGGGAGAGAGAGAGAGAGAGATGCAGTGTTGTCGCTCTCACTGAAGATGTACAATGAAAGTCATCTTGGCATTGAAGAAGCAAACACCAAATAATTGCTGCCAAGTCTTGTCCTTTTGGGGAAAATAATGCTTTGTTTCAATAACTGTTTGCCAATTTGGTATCAGAATTGCGGTAAATGTCTCATGTCAAAGTGGTTGCATTGAATGTTTGAAGCTGTTGTATCTTCAATGCCTGGCTAGGTCTGCAGCATGTGTGATAGATGGCCAAAAATGTCTTGATCCAATGGGTCTTCGATCTGCCCGACCCTAATAGAACAATTTTATCCTGGACCCTAATGGAACAGGTTTGGAATTGTTCTAATAGAATAGAGTTGGGTTTGGGGTGAAATGAAAAACTTGATAGGGTTTGGGTCGGGTGAGTAAGGATCTGATTATATTTAGTATTATAAAAGTATCTCTATTTATATATATGTGTTATTGTTTGATCACTTGAAAGATTTTTAGGTGTTTTTTTTCTCCTTATATTCCATGTTCTTTATGTACCACCACACCTCTTCTCTTTATTAGAATAACGGCAATCAACCTTCAAGTTTGTGTAATTTGATTCTCTATTAAACCGCATTCTTAAATTCTTAAAATTCAATATTGAAAATGTTAGTTGTAAAATTAAATGGACCGGGATGCATAGGGATGAGATTTTTACACCAAGTGGGGGTGGGTCAGGATAGGGGATGGATATAGAGAGTAAGGTCGAGTCTGGGGTAGGACGTACCCCATCCTTAGAGATACAAGTTGATGGAAGGTTCAGTGTCCTTTCGTTGCCAAAAAAAATAAAAATAAATAAATAATCTCCATTCTCTGCTTACAATTTTATGAATGGAACTAGATTATGATTTTCCATGAGTTTGTAATTTCACCTCAACTGTAATTTGTAGGACACTATGAGATGTAGGAACATCCTTAGCATTTGATCCTCCCTCCATATTTTTGCTTTGTTGGTTTTTTATTTTTATCTTTTAACTTTAACACTGATAAATCCAATTGCTGACCCAACAAAACATAGATAACAACTGGGTGTTTGAACACTGGAATTCCCAACCTAGGTTCTTCGGGCCCTAAATGCCATTGGACCTAATAGAAACAAGCAATTGATTGTCAATGGACTAAATTTGTGGATGGAGGAATTTAGAAGGCATAGCTAAGAAACTTTATTTAATGTCTACATTTTTCTCTTTTCATGAATGTGAATTTTCATAAAAAATTGACTAGGCTTTGATGCATAAAATTGGGACAAATTTTCATGAAGATGGAGAAATTGAGTAGGATATGATGCATAAAATTAGGATGATAAGGATGAAATAGACCTACTATGATGCATGATATTGAATGTTGGATGGTTAAAAAAAAAATTTGTTCACAAAATTATTTTATTTGAAATAAGGATATTGAGATGAATGTACGGAGGAAAAAGAAAGTAAATAAATAAATAAATAAAAATCCATTATAAAGTAAAGTAGTTAGAAATCGCATTAATTAAAGATTGGATGATAGAAAATCATTGGGTTGTATATGAAAAAATGACTTAGACCCCCAGTGGGGGTACTGGGGGTCACTCCTGATTGGCTAAAAAAAACAGTTTTTTTTTTTTTTGGTTTCAGCCACTAGCAGAGTGTCATGTGGCGTTGGGGGTCACTGGGGGTGCCCCCAGCTGGGAGTCCGAATCACGGCTGGTTGTATATGTGCATAGCAAACCAATTAATACAATTAACACCTTTGTAATGATGAATGATTAATTTGATCAACATGAAGGGTTATAAAAGAAATAGATAAAAGTTTATGAGAATTTGGGTTGAAATGATTAAAAAAGAAAGTTTGGCTTTCTTGAAATTTTACTGAAGATATAATTGTATATAGAATCATCCCAACTAAATGAGACAAAGACTTATTGAGTTCTATTAAATAGAAAAAAAAATTATTAGGTGGTCTAGAGGTACTATGTGTCTCTTCAAGCCCATGAGGAAACTAAGCATAAGAGACAACATGAAGCCAAAAGAGTTACTTCTTTCAAGAGTCTCAAACAAAATGTAATTGAAACTTGTCCTATAATAGGATCTCAACAGGGGAGCCAAGGGAGGCACATATATAATAGTGGTAGCCAGGGGAGGCACAAATAAAAATACTCAGAAAAATTGGGTGGTACATATTCAATTTTTGGATTCTAATGGTCTCAATGGAGAAGTAGGAACCAAGCAAAAGCCTCACTAGAATCACAGGGCCTGGATTCTAAATATGACACCATGGTCCATGGAGGGCAGTTTCCGGGGCAACCAACACAAAAATTGCAGTTCTAAAAATTGGGACAATGTCAAAGATGAATCCACTGCAAAGTCAACGACGCTAACCATCTAATTGTTCTCAAATTTAAAACTATAACTGCCAATGGAAGAGAAAGTCTAACCATACATGAAAAATCAAAGACAAGTAAGACCTACCCTTGTGTCTATTGAATTTTTTTTTCTACCTTCAACAAAGATGGTTAAGGGCAACAAACATGTCATAAAAACATGAAAAAGAAGGTTCAGAGACAACAGATCACCTAAATGCATACAGTGACATTTTTGCTATATCTCATTGGAGCACATGATCAACTCGTTAAATGTTTTGTGAAGATTTTCAAATAGTGTTGGAATTAATTTCTCTCTTGCATTCTTCTCTCTCACACAGCACAATAGAAATCAAAAACTCTCCACACAAATTACCCAAAACTCAAAACACAAATTGCATGCATACATAAATATATCCGAATACTTGAATGAGAACTGAATGACTTCAAAATGAATAAAACATACATAAAAAAGAATTTTGGAAGCATAAATAATGACATTTTCCTGAGATAGAGAAGACACGCATTCACTCAGGGCTTGCCGCTAATCCATCTTCAATATCATGCTGCATCAAACATTTGCAACATAGTTTATATTCCAATCACTTTGCAGCAATTATATAGAAACAAGGATCAATTTGTAGATAAATTTACAAGGAAAATGTAAACCTGTTCAAGCTTCTTTCAACACTAAGATCAGATCACCTTCTGATGAAGACATAAGGTTCATATGAAAGAAGCGCAAACCAAAGCCAACAAATAGTCTTAGGAAATGACTTTTGTTAATGGGTGCTCTTAGGCACCCTAGCATTAAATAATTATATGTTCCTAAGTTACTCTACCTTCATAGAGAATGCACCAACAAATTTAAATTTATTAACGGATATTCTACTCTTAACAAGACCCATGTAGTGCAAATACTCAACTATCATATCATATAACAGAGAGTCAACTAGGAAAACATGCACATGTTACACTGTCTATATTTTACTATTAAAATTGCAAATGAACTGTCAATAGAAATTAGAGAAAATTCCAGATTGGAAAAAATTTAAGAATAAGTTAAAAGAGCACTTTTTGCTATTCAATTATCTTCAAATCGTGTACAAGAATGTTAATGATCTTAAATAATTTTTAGGAGTATACAGAGTGATTTTACCAACTTATTGCTAGAGTTCACTTGATGAAAGCAAAAAATCAAATGGAGTAAGATATGTGAGTGAATTGAAATAATTAAAGATAAGTTTTATAGAACGGCTATTAGACCAGCGATATTGTATGGGACGGAGTATTGGGTAACCAAAAAACAACATGAAGATAAGATAAGTGTGGCTGAGATGAGAATACTAAAATGAATGTGTGGCAAGACTAGACAAGACAAAATTAGGAATGAGTGTATTCGGGAATGGGTAGGAGTAGCACCGATAGAAGATAAGTTGAGAGAGAATCGATTGAGATGGTTTGGTCACATTCAACGGAAACCAACAGATGCAATAATGAAAAGATGCGATGCTGTAACGGTAGATGGAAGTGGTAGGGGATGTGGTAGGCCTAGATTAACGTTGGTTAGCGTTGTAAATAGAGATATGAATCTACTTAATTTGACTTAAATGGCCTTTGATAGGGTCGCGTGGATTCATGTAGCCGATCCCATTTAATAGGACTTAAGGCTTGGTTTGATTTGGTTATTACAACAAAATGTCTAAAAAAAATTCTAAAACATAGGTTTTCATAAATAAACTTTTGACCATTATTTAGCAAATACTCCGCTAAAGCAATGTAAGGTTTCATGGGCAGTTCCTATCTAAACTACTAAAATGCTAATGATTTGAAAAGCTATTACTTCTACGAGTATGAGTGTTCATATCTTGTAAATCATATATATATATATTTTTATAATTAACTAGTTCAGCAACCCAAACTTTACCTTATCTTACCTTATCCATTTGTTTAATAAAGGAAAAAGATTATAATTTAACCTTCAATCCACATCGTACCCAAACATCTCATATTATTTTGATTCACTCATATCTCAACCATTTGATTTACTCAAATATCTCAACGTCTCAACTATCCACATTTTGCTAATATCAAGTAAATTATCTTGAGCTACCATAACCCAATTGTAATAAATTATCTTCAGCTCCCACATCACAAAATATCCCAATTGTAATAAATAATCTTCAGCTCCCATATCCCAATTGTGATAGATAAACGTTAAATATAAAGAGAGAAGTGGCAAGGTTGGAACATAAAAAACTGATGTAGAAGTGAGTGGTTTGGACATACAGGTTCAGTAATCTTAGACATAAGAAGATGCAAATGTGGTGTTCAGTTTCATTTAGCAAAGCCTAAAACAATTTTTTTATTTTATTGATTCAATCCAAATTAGGTGAGCTAAAATTTGCCCACAATTACCAATTTTCATCAATTTCGATCTAGACAACATGAATACATGCTCATGCACAGCAGGCTCAGCAATCCAAAATGATTCCAAAAGTTTTGTCCAATGTATGTTTTTTTTAGTTTAAAAAAAATCAATTATGATAAACTAAAATTTAAAGCGAGTGAAGTTTTGATATGACAAAACATCATAAATGAATTATAATGCTCATACAAATATGTTGCTACATGATTAAAAAAATACTTTTATTAAATGTTTTTTTTAAAAACAAAATTTACTCATGAATTTTGTAAGTGATTTTGAAAGAGAAGAAAAAATGTGAGGGAAATGGAGAAATAATTTAGCATTTCATTCATATTTCCCTCACATCTTCATTTTTCTTTCTAAATTTTTAAATTCATTATCCAAACACAACTTACATCTACTCCTACCGTATCATAATTTAGAACATGTGACATATCCGATTTCAAGTAACATAGGTTAAGCTCAAATTTGAGTGGATTCTAGAAAAACATTGGTTAAAATCAGATTTGTTTAGACTAAGAAATTGTCAAAACAAATCTTTCTAAAATGACAAAAACATAAATTGGGAAGGCTAAACGGAATCCAGTAAAAATTTGGTACTGGAATGAATCATAGTTTAAAATTGTAAAATTTTACAGTTTCATAACTTTCTTTATAACTGTAAAATTTTACAGTTTCATAACATGTTTTTCAGTTTGATTAATAAAGATAAATACTTAATAGATTTTTGCTTTGAAATTGTAACATTTTACAGTTTCAAAACTTGCTTTTTAGTTTGATCAATATTGGAGATTATTAGCTTAAATTCTACAAAAATTGAAAAATAACATATATTTTTTCCATTGTTGTTGTTTTTTGTCATTACATTTTTTTTTCTTTTAGTTTATCAATATTGAGCACATTTTGCTATATTTTTTCGCTCTAATTTCTCCATTTATTCTTTTTTTTTTTTTGACAATATTATGGATATTTCTGCTGAGTCTCCAATGATGTTCTTAATGTTCAACGAACGTTCTGGACATTCCGGTAACTTCCACTAGTGTTCATAATAGTCCGGTGAATTTCCGGCGACATTCCGGTAATGTTAAACATTCCGGCAAGTCTTCGGTGACCGTCTAACGGAAGTCTGACGGTAGTGGATGTAACAGCATCTATACATTTTTTTTAAAAAAAAAAAAGGATTTTTCAATTTAGCTACAAGTTTTTCTCATTGAGCTATTCTAATCGAATATTCAAGCAAATCTCAAAACTTTGGTCGATACCTTCTGCATAAGTTGTTCTAGAACATAGTAACATTTACCTAGTTGGCGGGTCATGACTATCTATGTTTTCACTCAACTCAACTGAACAAATCAGGATCAGAAAGCTTTTTCATTTAGGATGATATTATGTATCAAAGACATGCTATGACTGTTTGATTACTAATAACTTCTTATTACTTTGAGAGTGCAAAACATCACCATCTTAGATAGAATGAATAGTGTTCACCTATATTTTGAACTTACAAATTTCACATCTTCTTTCCTAGTTGTATAGAAGCCATAGTTATGGGTTAGTACTTAGTACACATAGGTGTATAATTCCAGTACTTTTTTTTTTTAATTAGCAAAGAAAGTTTTATTGATAGAAGAAAAGGATACAAGGAGAAGGCTTGGTAGGAATTGCATCATAGTTAGAATATCCCAATTAGGCTTGGTAGGAATTGTATAATTCTACTACTTAGGAATACTGGTTAGGTCCATGTAGGTGTATTGCCCCAGCAGTTTGGAGCAGACTTCTACTCAAGCGACAAGCATCCACTCTGAGGACCCTTTGATGCATTTCTTTTCCTCTTGATCATGCTTTATTTGTTTTTCATTAAATATGTTTAGTTTGGATTATGATAATTGTTGTTTCATTGTTGGAAAACAACCTATCTTTCCTATTCCTGCTAGGTATTTCATAGTATCAACAAATTCCTAACTATGTTAGAGTTGTTAGTTTTAGAGATTATAGTTTTTTTTTTTTTTTATTTTTAATTTTTTATGGGTAGCGTAAAAATTTCATTAAAAATATGAAATTAAAGGTATAAGGAAACAGGATATATTAAGTTAAACCAAGAAAGTGAACAAACTCTCCTACTACTATTACTCATAAACTCACAACCTACCCCTCACCCTCACATATTCAACAAGGATCTTGGTTTAGAACTATCCTAACCCTAATGAATTGAGTAGAGAGTGTAAAAGGGACTGATTGCAAGCCCAAAGTATGGATTTTCACCTATTGAGTGTATGAGAAGGTCTAACTCATGATTCTCCATAAACGTGGACATTGCCTAACCATGGTAAATTATTATGTTTTCTGGGAAAATATAGTTTTGATATTTATTATAATGACAAATAAATAAATAAATTTAAACCAGATTATCAGGGAAAAACAAACAAGCACTCAAATTATAGGTGGAAAGAAGCGTCATCAATGGCCAATTGTTTGGTCAAAATACTAATCATAGCAATGACTTCAATTTTAAAAAGTAGGAAGAATGTGGTGAACATTTTCCAATAAAATATGAACAAAATGTAGGGAAGCATATAGAAGGTTTCTTAAACCTATTTTTAATTCGCTTTTGGTGGTTGAAAGGTTTTTAAATATAATATTTTATCATTTTAATGGGGGTGAAAAAAAGGTAAGGTTGTATATGAGTAAAATAACATTCAATTAGTATACATTAACGTGTGTTTGAGAGAAGAAAAATTAGGTGCACATCAAACCTTGACATATTGCACAAAGTAGTTTTTCCATAACTTAAATTTATAACCTTAAAGTTAAGATTGTATATGAGTAGGAAAGATAATTTAAAGGGGTTGTTTTGAGTGCAACAAGCAATACTCATTGACAATAACTATGTAACTTTTGTTTTCTTTTATATGTTATGGTGGTTTGATTAAAAGAGGAATGGGATAGGCTTGTTGATAGTGGTTTAGGGGCAAAACCAAGGTGAAATAGTTTAAACTACGAAAAAATAAAGGAAAAGATGTACGAGAGAGAGAGAGAGAGAGAGAGAGAGAGAGAGAGAGAGAGAGAGAGCGCACCATGCATCATGCCTAGATTTTCTTAAGAACAATAATTAGGTTACAATCATGGCACACAATTCCACAATTCCTAAGAGCGCATAAAAGTCACTAAAAATTATAAAACTTGATTTTCTATTAAACTATGAAAAAGAAAACTTAATAGTTATACATAGAGTTCCAAGTAATCCTAACCTATCAAGAGACTTTGACCAATAATAAATCTACCAAAAAACAACAAACCAAAAACACATTTGATCCAAACAATGAACCTTAGCATACACCATAGCCCTAGCTGGTAAATCTGAATAAAATCAAAACACTTTAAAAGAGGACTTATAAATCAACACCACATATGTGCCTAAACTAAGAGATTACTTACAATAAAAACCAACAACTTGAGGTCCCAAGTTACTTGATTAATTAATCAAATTCTCATTGATCAAAAAGCTAACCAGTTATCACATTTAGCATGCAGCCTCACAACATATAAATATTGATGAAAGAGGCATTTTTATCTTCATAATTGTTGCATTGACGTCTAAACTTATCTAAGATTAGAATTGTGAATAAAGCCATGATGAACATGGGCATTGTTTTTTCCTTTTTGTTTCAATATTTTAAGGTAATAAAAACTTAAAAGTTTCTAAGTGTGCAGAATATAATCACAGAACCAGATGCAATCTTCTTACGTTGGGCATATAAAAAAATTGTAAAAACTTTCTTTAGCACTTCTCTGTTAGTCTTGCCCAGGAAGGATTATTCCGTCATAAATGAATTTGTATACTTTATTTGTGTGGAGTCTAATGTCGGACGTGTGAGTTATATTGTCTTGTGTGGCCCAATACCCATGTAAATTTACAATTCTCACGTTGTCTTTTTAATATATCAACTTAAAAATAATAAATTCTATTGTCTAGACCAATAAGATCACATAAATATGTTTAAAAACACTAAATAATTTCTTTCTAAATACATATATAGATAATGTATATTCATTTGTAATAATCCTCAACAATAATTGAAGAGTTCTGTCTATATTTTTGTCTTCAAGTATTTTTAATTTTTATTGTTCTTGATTTCCATCCATATAAGTAGCTACACAAATTGGGCATATTCTTAAATATGACCTACATTAATAAAAGCACATAAAATTAACATTTATATATATATACTAGCCTATCACCCGTGCTATGCACGGGATAATTATAGATATTTATATTTGTTTTTATTTTTTTTAATATATAAATTAAATATATGGGGTTTGACCGAGGAGTTTGAAAGAATTTAATAAGTGTTTATTTATTTATTTAAGAGGCATTTACACAATAATTACATGGGTCTCTTGGGGATGCAAAAAGTAAGGAAATTAGAGGTTTGACCGAGGAGTTTGAAAGAATTTAATAAGTGTTTATTTATTTATTTAAGAGGCATTTACACAATAATTACATTATATATAAATTAAATACATGGGGTTTGACCGAGAAGTTTGAAAAAATTTAATAAGTGTTTATTTATTTATTTAAGAGGCATTTACACAGTAATTACATGGGTCCCTTGGGGATGCAAAAAGTAAGGAAATTAGGATTTCATTTATTGCGTTATTCATTTAATAAGTGTAATTATTATAAATTAAGTGTTTATTTTAATCAATTTGAACCAATCACCAATCACCTAGTTAATTTTTTTAAAAAAAATATTAAAAAATCAGAAAATTAGGATTGGCATGTTGGAGTTTCCACAAGCCTTGGGTTTTAAAAGACCCTTTTGCTTAATATATAGATATCACTTTATTTAATTTTCACTGACCTAGTTTAGGTAAATTTTTTGCTTGACTTACCTAAAAACACAATGAGAAATTATTTAATACTCCTAAAACAAGTACACTTAATATTCCAAAATATTAAGTACTGGTCTAAATTATAGTACACATCACTTTTGTATCCAAATTTTAAGAAACAATATATTATGTAGGAAAAATTACACATCAGTTTGTATTTCTTAAAATAATTACAATTTTATGAAAAATTTAACATTTTAATTATTAAAACTTTTAAATTTTATAACTCATGTGAAATTTCTTTTTTAAACTTCCTCGGAAGTGTTATTTCCCCTATTATATGTATCAATATCTAGATGGATGGGAGCATTGCTCTCTTAGAACTGGATGATTGTCCAAGGCAATAAAAAGCCACAGTTAATCCTTTCAGGCCTGTTTGGCTATATCATTGGATTAATTTAATCCACTAAAAGATAAAATAAACTAAAAAGTTAATAAGAATGCCACATCTAAATTATAATCATTTCATTTTTTCTTTCACAAAATTACAAAAAATTAAAAATTCATTCCAAATAAAACTTTTTTAATCAAATTAAAAAAATTAAAAAATCAAACTAAAAAAAATTTTGTCAAACAAAAACTTATTGCCGGGTGTTGTGGCCATAGCTTTAGAGCTACTCTCCCTGTTTTAAAATAATTGTCTCTTTCGAGAAATTTAACTTTTTTTGATAGTATAATTATTATATTTTAAAAATATTAATTTTTTGAAATTACCTTTTGGTAATATATTTTTTGAGAAATAGTAATTGTTGTAATTGTATTTTTTGTATTATTAATGAATTTTAAAAAAAGATAAAATAATAAATTTATATTATTTTATTTTTAAATTTTTTGAAAGAGATTAATATTTTAAACTAATAAAAAATAAAATAAGAAACTAAAATATTTTGAGAGGAAAAAAATTAACTTTCAAATGGGAGTGGTCTGACAGAAGCTTGGGAGTCGGACAATTAGGGAATTTTAAATTTTAAATCCATTGGAATCTCACGATTTAGCTGAAAGTGCGTTCGTCCTACTCAATGACTAACACCTGGCGTGCCATAGATATGCTAGAAAGAAGGGAACCAAGGAGAGAACAAACGAAGAGACAACCAGCCGATCCTCACTCGCAGCAATCCATGCAGGTACAGAAAAAGCTAAAACAATAATCATAAAATGCAACAATCATGTGCCTTTTTATCATACCAAGAAATCAAACTATTCATGGTACCTTAACACTCAAATCCAAAAAGCAATTCAGAAAAGTTTTACAAATTGTTGGGATTATAATTTCCCCAATACAAACACAAGGGTATTCATATATAATTCAATTAGCAAAAATTTATAAAATTTGACATAAATTTATTTTATATACAAAATATAAAAATGAGACTTAAAACAGGTAAAAACTCGATACTACTACCCAAGTATTTTGAAATAATCCTAAGTCTTCCCTGCTTAAAATTGACACTTGATACCCTTCCCTTCTTGCAATATTTTTTCGTCTCAACACTCACAATCTCATGTCACTATTATTTAAGTTCTAAATTTATATTTGAGTCATGCTAGGTTTCATGAAAATCATCTGCACCGTTAGATCAAGTATTTATCTCATGATCCAACGGCACAGATGATTTTCATAATGATTTTCATAAAAATTCTTCATGAAATCTAGCATTTCTCTTTATATTTATATGCCAATTCAAGAAATGGTTGTCCCATACACTTATTAACCTATATATAATGAAATTTTCGAATTTCACAATTTTAACCTAAATACATGTAAAAAAATTAGAAATAACAACAGTATGACAAAGTGAAACCCATGTGAGGAAAGAGTTAAAAAAAACAAGCACATAGCACCAATTAATGGAGCAAATAATTTGAATGTGAAGAAATTGAAGATTTAGACTTTTGGGTAGAGAACTTACCAGAGAGACAAAGATGGGCCGAGAGGAACGAGCTCTGCAGCGAACTCAGTGCTTTCCTTTCCCCTTCTGGTCTGATTGTCGGCCGCCTCCATCGCCATAGTAGAGTTGCAAGCGGCCATCAAGCCCAGCTGGGAACTGATGATGATTCTCCACCGGTGCAGCATTTGAAGCCGCGGTCCCGATGAAGAATGGTACATTTGATCCGTCTATAGTAGATAACCTCTGAACATGAGGCAACAGAGACGGTGAATTGGACTGAAGGGTCCCCCTATTGAAACCAGCAAGGCCACCAGAAGAGATGGTGAAGTTGAGATTGTAATCACCACCACCGCCAGCGGTGGAGACTGGGATGAGATGGTCTGGGACGAACGAGAAATGCTGCAGCTCCGGGTGGTGGTGGTGGTGGTGATCCGCCGTGAGACTGAATTGGGAAATCGCCATGGACGGTGGCAGAGAATTCCCCAAGTGAATTTGTCCAGAAAACCCAGATGAGTGAGGGTTTCGGGATGGAGACGAATTGAGAAGCCCTGAAGTGAAGTAGTCCATCGGAGCTGAAGACCACTGCGGCCGAGACGATTTCTGGAACAAATTGGCTGCGGATCCATTAGGACTCGCGGTGGTGGTGGCGCTATTAACATTGTTTATGCCACCAGTGAGAAGCTCAGTGAAAGAGCTTTGGGAAATAGGGTTAACATTTTGGTGATGATTAACAGATTCATGACTCTCTTTCTCTTTCTCTTTCCCAGCTTTCCTTTCCTAGCTCTCTGTTGCTGTTATGCGGCTCACAGACCGCTGCGAGAGAGATAAACCCGAGCCCTTACTCGTCTCCGAAGTACTACTACACGCCGATTTCGACAAAGAAACATGCTGTTGGTGCTGCTGATGATGAAAAGTCTGATCACCACCATCTAATTCCAAATCGGCCGAATCAAACCCTTGTTCAGTACCAGCACTCGACCTCTTTTCATCGCTCAATTGCTGAGGAGTGTCTGGAAATGAAGTATTTATAGAAGGAAGTTCATCAATGGACTTCGCGGCCGCTTTAAGAAGCCACTCTACAGCCTTGCTAGGCTGATCATAACCCAAACGATCTTGAAGATCGTAAAACTGAATAGCGGTGGTGACCGAGAGGCGAACACGGCGATCCCGAAGCCCCTTCGAGGTCCAAACCTTGCTGTGCCGATCTTTCCCACCAGATGCCCTAGAAACCCTAACAATTCGAGACGATGGCCACCCACAAAGCCGCCCAACACCGCCACCGCCAATCTCAATCCCACCGCCGCTGCGGCCGCCGCCACTCCTTTTGATTTCTCCATCTTCTTCATCATCAGGATATTGTTCTTCCCCCTTTTGCCCTATCTTGTTACAATCACCTCTACCGTTACCTATCCTTGGAAACTTGTGTCCCTGCGTTTGAATCTCGTCCACCTCCATACCACTTTCATGCCTTTCTCACATCAAAACTTGAGTTTTTTCTTCTCCTCTTATCCTCCCAGTTTTTAGAGAGAGAAAGAGGGGGCCTATTTGGGATCTAAATTAGGGTTTGGAGGAGAGAGAAAACTTGAAGATGTTGGGGTGTCCTTTGCATTGATGACGATCATACAGTGTACTGTAGCTTTTGTATCTATAATTATAGATATATGTATGTATACACGTAGATATATATATCTATCTACGAGGGACCCTTTTTCACGCTTCGATATATCACGTTCGTTCGCAGGCCGGTAATAATGTCAGATGAGACTCCATTTAAGCTTTTTACAGTGCTTTCAAAAGCAAAAAAGAAGCCTCTGAATTTGCTCAGATTCAGCCTGTGAAGAGTACAACAAAAACAAAAAAGTGAAAAAAAAAAAAAAAAATTAATTGTAAAGTTTTACACTATCACTGGTAAGAAAGTACCATGATCAAGCATGTTTTTGAAGGTACTTAAAAAAGATCTGAAACCTAACATATAGAGCTTATCTGAAACCTAACATATAGAGCTTATTAAAGTTGATAAAGGTTTAAGAAAAGCTAAATTGAAAAGTCTCTCTCTCTCTCTCTCACACACACACACACACACACACACTTCGATTTGAGCTTTTTTTTTGCTTAAAATTTAAGCTGTATGTTGATGAAAAAAAGCTATGAAGCAGTAATTGCGTACTAGTCTCCGATCTGTGACTTCAAGCTTTGTATTTAAAGCTCTTCGCTGACCCTAGAAGTTGCAGACATTACAATATATTTATATGTATAAATATAAATATTTTGCTGTGTATGAATTGTTACCAACTGGTTCTTCAATTACACGACAAAATGTAGATCCAAAGCAATCAGATCTGTGTGTTTCAGGTCCTCCTGCAAAAACATTTGCTGAATTAGAAAACAACAAATCAAACAAAAACTTTACACAATCCAAGTGAAATCGTACTTGAAAGCTTCAATGAATCGAAAACGAATAAAAATTATCAGTACTCTCGATTTTTCAATGAATCGAAAACGAATAAAAAGTACCAGTACTTTTGAAAATCAAAACAACAAAAAGCTTCCAAGCTCTCCATTGCAAGAGCTTCAGAGATCGAGAAAAAAAATATCAGATAATTTTCAGAATTTGAAGCTCAATGAATCGAAGACGGATCGAAGCGGTTTCAAGATGAGGAGACAAAAAAAAAAAAAAGAAGACCTAACCCGAATTTCCTGTACTGTGGTTGCCTCCTCGAGTTTCCGAACTTCAAAGTACTCACTCCCTCTCCCTCTCCCTCTCCCTCTCTCTCTCTAACTAACAATTCAAAATTATTTTCAGAAAGAGAGATGCAAATTCAAACTATACCTCTTTCTCTTCTCTCTCTTTGTACTTTCTTCGTCTGCAAGCATTCCAAACCCTAATTAAACCAAACCGCCATTAATGGACCTTGAATTGAGCTGAATTTGTAGAGCTTAGAGAAAGGTGTGTGTCTCTCTGTAGCTCAGCTTTTTAGAGAGAGAGAGTGTTGCGTGAAAATCATCAGAATTTTCAAGAATATCCAAAATGAGAGAATGTGTGGAGAGAGAGAGAGAGAGAGAGAGAGAGAGTGTGCTCGGGGTTCAATGCTCTAAGCCTATAGCCATTAGAGCAAATCACCGGGCTTATCGGGAAAGGACAGACAATGTGTCCATTTTCACAAATTTGCTCCCTTGTTGTTTATCTATTTACCAAATTAGACTTGTGTTTTAGAGATTTCACCTAAAAATGTTATAATTTTTAAGTGCAACATAAAAAAAAGATTATAAAAAAAAAAGAGGTAATTTAAGAAGTTGTTATATATTAGCTAAATTTTTTATCAAAATTTTTTACTCCCTTGTAACTTCTCATATGGTATGTTGGGTTTTATATATAGTGACATAATCATGATTTGTGTTAAATATTGGGTTAAATCGATTTATCTTGCTTTGGTTTCGTAAAATAAATAATTATCAATATTTCAAAAATATTTAAATAGAATACATATCATTGTAATACATTATCGTTACATTTAAGTGTGTGCCTAGAAAAGAGGTCGGAGGAAGCGAGGCAAGGGTGGAGGTGCAAAAGGAGTGGAGGGGGGCTGCCAAAAATGGTAGTAATGATGGCTAGAGGTGTAATTGGCGGGCTCGGGTGGTGGTCAAGGTTCGCAGTGGTTTGTGGCAGCGGTGGTGGCAAGTTGTGGCTAAGGATTTGGTTAAGTTTAAAGATCAAGTAGTTAGGGGTGTTTTTGACAACAAATAATGAATACTAAGCAAAACTTTATATTTCAAAATTATTAAGTGTGAGTCTTGAGAAAAAATGTGGACGGAGATGGTTTGGTGTATCGAAATAGAAGCTCTCATGTACTTCTCGTAAGCCTTAATTGGCGCTGTCACTGTTCACATAGGCATGACATTTTTTTAATTATTGAATGAATTTATATCGGATGTGAAGTAAAGATGCAATGATAAATTAACTCTATTTCAGGTTAAAATCATTTTACTTTGAAATTTGAGAATTTTAGATAATTAAAAAATGAGAGATTTTATTTTTCATTTTTTTAATCAACAAAGAAGTAATATTTTCTTGTTGATAATAAAACATTAATTAAAATAAAAAAAATAAAAAATAAAAAAGAGCGGCATGGAAGAAACACCCGAATAGCCAATCTAACCTAAAAGTGGAAAAACACCATAAGCCAAAACAAATCCCTCCAAATCGGAGCACACACAAAAATAACTTGATGGAAGGATCTAATAAACACATAAATCGATCATAAAGCTGGACATAAACCTCTCATATAAGGTGAATTTATCTTTTGTGAGGCACAATAGATTGTGTCTGGCTGATCAAAAATAAATAAATAGATTGTGTCCAGTTTTAGAATTAATTTCTATGCAAGTAGAAGTATTGTCCTTTCATTAGAACTACTCCAATGGTCAAAGGTAAAATGGTTTTGTCAAAATCATTTTTCTTTTTCTTTTTCTTTTTTCTTGTTACATTTGCAAAAGAAAAAATTGTCATTTTTGTACAACCAAGTTTCATCACCATTATCCAACTAGTTTTTGTATGCTATATTCTAGATCAACCAAACCCTTTCTCTTTCATTGATTTAGATGGGTATCAAGTTTTTGATTTTTGATTTTCTTATTTTAGATAAATTGTGGTTATTGAAATAATTTAACTTTTGCAATTATATGTATAGTATTTTCTAGTTTTTGTAGTCTGTATCTTTTTTTACTGTGGCAAATCTTTTGGCTTCTCCATAAAAGTTGTTTTTAGTGCTTGTGAGAGCTGCAAATAAGGCTTCGAGCCTCAATATTGAAAATCATGTCTGAACTTATGCAACAATACCACAACCCAAAAATCTGTTTGACGGCAACACTATTCAATGTTAGGTTCAAAAAATTCTCTTATACTATTTGGCTAAAAGACTAAAATAAAATAATCTTGAAAATGAAGACCAAAAAAAAAAAAATTATAAATCTAACATGTAATTGAAAACTTAGCATTCATCTAAGTAAGGCTACATTAGATTAGACAATGTCACAAATATATCTTGAACCTTTACGTGAATCTCACAAAAATCAATAATCAAAATGTATTTATGACATGTGATAATATCACAAATACATCTTGAGTCTTAATTTTTATGAGTCATAGAAATTAATAATCAAAATGTGTTTATGACATTCTCACATCAGTAACTCCAACAAAGCTGAATAATTGCTCCTATTGATCTCAGGTTAATTACCTACCACTTAAGTTGAATTCCAAGACACATCAAAGGTTAATAGTATATGTGGTGAGTATGACAACTGGATAATAAGCAACAAAGGTTGTGAAGGTGTCTCTATCACCACATGGACTTTAGGAGGATCTAAGTCAAGATTTATAACAATGGACCTATACTTCTAACCAAATATGGAATGTTTGATTAGTTATGATATGTTTTATAATAAACTATTCTAGATACAATACCAAATTTGATTAGTGGTACAAGCTATTATTGACCACAATAAAAAGAAGAAAATAGCTTTGGAGCACTAGCACTCACAATTACTACAAGAAATGACGCGTTTGGCGACTAAAATATTAGTCACTAATAGCCCCATGTTTGGTTGCCAAAACTCAATAGCGACTAAATTTTTTTGTCGCCAAGTTCATCATGTATACCCTGTCGACAATAATATTGGCAACTAAACTATTTTTGGTTGGTAATGTAAACGTTTAGGCTACTAAGGGATTGTTTGGAATGATTTAAATAAGTGTACTTTTTTACTTTTTATAAAATATGGGTTAAGTTTGGGTTAGGTTTGAAGTGATGTGTTAGAGAGGTGATGTGACTTAAATAAGATGATGTGATTTAAATAGGATAGTGACTTTTTGACTTTTTAACTTTTTTTAAACATGCCAAACCAGCCCTTAGAACTTCGGTTAGTCGGCAAAGGTTATCTTTTGGCAACTAAAATATTAGTCACCGAAAGTTCTCACATAAAATTGAATTTAACTATTAGAGATTAAAGTTTTAGTCGCCAATATAAATTTTGTTGCAAATAATAATATATTTTGTGATTACACATTTTAGTCGATAATATAATAATACATTTAGCGACCAAATAGTTTAGTCGTTGTTACTTTTACCGACTACACATTTTAGTCGCCAAAAGCCTCTTAATTTTCATTTCATTATTTTTTACGACCAAACATTTTGGTCGCCGAAGGATGCCGTGTTTTTAGTGACTAAAATATTTAGTTAGCAATAGTTTCTTCCCTCATTCTGATATGTTTTGGCTACTAACTATTGGATCGCCAAAAGCCATTTGTTTCTTTTTTACTACTAAATAATTAGATAGCAAAATACCTTTGTTTGCATTTTTGACTATCAACACATTTAGTCGCCAAATACAATATAAATTTTTTGTTTATTTAATTTCTCAACCACTTGTATCAATTATTAGTGCAACCTGTATCTTTGTAGACACCTCATTTTTGACCGACCGTAAGACTCAGACGTCACCGATTGAGTGCTCGGTGATGTTGCGTATTGTGCTCGTTCAGAAGTCTCAGAGTCGCGGCCGTGAGCCCTGCCTCCGGACTTCCGAACCCTTTTCTGTGTCTTGCTTCAATTCGCAAACCAGACTCGGTTTTCTCTGTTTCTTTTTCTGAGGGGAGGGAGAGGTCCCATAGACCATCTCTCAGTGGCCGTGGGCTACATTTTGTGGCTGTAGGCCATTTTGCCCATTTCAGAGCTCGGTTCTCGGTTTTCGGAGTCGTCAGGCCGTGTGCCTCGGTTCGGGACCGCCTAACTATCTCCGATTGCTCCGGTTTTTGGCATGCATCTTGTTTACTCCCTTTTGAGGGACATTGAGGTCTGAGAGACCCACTTCCACTTCGATTATCAGTTTGGGACCCGGCTGCGTTTCGCCCCGAACATTCGCTCAGACGGTTGTTCATTTTTGGCAGGTACCTCTGTTTCATCACCAGGAAGGCCGTAGAAGGGTAGGAGACCAGCAATTGTTTCAGTAACCAGTTATATTCCTCTGTCGCCCTCCGACGCCCGTTTTTCTCACTTCCAAGCCAATGTTGACCACCTTAGGGTCACTTTCTTCAATCCTAACCCCTATATTTGTGTTGTAGACACCTGGGAGGACACAAATATTATATGGCCGGCCATTAATTCTACTTGAACCTTTTGAACCCCTTTGAAAAGTGGCTTGTTCTCTCTCCTGTTTTACAGTTGTCAGTTTTGAACCACAAGGTTGTGTTGAGGGCACCTGGGAGGACACCAATATCTGGTGGCCGGCCAGAAAATTAACTTGGCCTTTTTGACTCTTGGCCGGCCGGCCATGGGGGGTGGCCAACCGGCCACCTGCAGCTCCAATACCTAGCCGGCCATGATCCTCAGAGTGAGTACATTACAGCTGTGCATTGTTTTTCCCTCCAAAACCTGTATCCGGAGGGAACTTTTTTGGAGGAAAACTTGATGCAATTTTCCTCCCCTTTTTCCCTCATTTTCTCCCTCTCTTTGGTCCATATAACCAGCTGCAAAAACCTGGTTTTAGGGTTGAAAAAAAATTGCTTTGAGCTTGGGATGCATATCTCCCTCAATCTCTCTCATTTCCTTCAAAATTCCTAAGTCCTACACCTCATTTCTTCATCACCACCAAGCACCACCACCACCACTCCATTTCCAGCAGCTTGGAGCTCTTCTCAGAGGCTTGGAGGCACCATTTCTCAGTTCAAAAGGCAACCAAGGAGTAGTCTTCAAGGGTAAGTTCATTTCCCCTCTTTTCGGGCCTTATTTTGTACCATTGCTTAGCCCTATTAGCTTGCTGTTTTGAGCTCCGACCAAAACTGAAAAGGTTATTTTTTTGAGCTCATTTCCTTGTTTTATTAAGGGCTCAACACTGTTTGATCCCCCCATGTTGCACTTGCTTCAATACCCTCTTGAATGCCATTTTCTTGCATGATATTTTTAGCTTGTGTGTGATCTGTTTTGGGGCCTGATGTAAACCGTAAATAGGCCTATTTTGAGCCCCTCTTAAACATTGAAGAAGGGCTCAATACTGTTTGGAACCTCCATGTATCACTTGCCATTGTGCCTCTCTTTGGTCCTTATTTTTGCATGTTTTGTTAGCTTATCTTGCTTCTGTTTTTCGGCCATGATCAGAGCTTAAATTGGCCATATTTTGACCCCCTTGTCATGTTTCATTAAGGGTCTTTGGCTGTTTGATGAATATTTTGTATACTTTGTGTTATAGCCTTCTTGTGGCCTTAATCTTGCATTGCAATTTGAGCATGTTTGTATACTGATTTGGGCTTGATCATCTACTGTAAAATGCTATATTTTGGGACCCTCTTCAACGTTGTTGAAGGTCCCTCACTTTTTTGAGCCCCCCATATATCAGTTACTTCTTTGCCCCTTTGTTGGCCTTAATCTTGCATTGCATTTTGAGCATGTTTTTATACTGATTTGGGGCTTGTCATCTACTGAAAAATATCATATTTTTTGTCCCTCTTTAGTGTTGTAGAAGGGTCTTTTTCTTTTTGGGCTTTTCATCTACCATTTGCTTCATTGCCTTCCTTGCGGAGCCATTTTTGTATGCCATTTTAGCCCCATTTGTGCTTGCTGTTTGGCCATGATTTGAACTGTAAAAATGTTTTTCTCGGGGCTTCCTTGCTTCTGTCTTTCCATTGCATGTTCAAATTATGTATGCATTGCATAGCTATAGGCTATTTCATGCACCAAAATCCATGTTTCAGGGTCATTCCATGCATCGGGTTCCATTTTACCAGATTTCGGAGCTGTTTTACCCCTCATTTTGCTACTGGTTCTTTGCGTGTTTGCATACTATATTCCATGTCTTGCCATGTCTCATTAGAGTGGCATTTCGGTGCCTGAGGGTCCGTCCTCGGTTTGCGTGCACGCAGGTACGCATTTCGAGTTGTCTTGTTTTCATCTAATGGCCTCCTATGTGAGTGTGGCTAAGGCTCTCTCATGTTGGTGGAAGCCCATTATTGCATTGCGGATGCCATTTCATTCACAGCATTGTGTATGCTCGGTTGTGTATTACCTCGTATAGCGTGTATGCCATTCCATAACATTGTGTATGTTAGGATTGTATCTTAGTTGCATTTCATGCATGTCATACATGTTGCATCGTGTTCGGGATAGGAGTTAGCAGACACGAAACGAGTGCGTTCGTACTCGAGTAGCTAACGTGTCTCAATTCCCAAGTCACCGACACTCCGGATTATCCATGATGGAGTTAGGTTTTGTTGTAGTGTTCATATGCATTCATTCTATATTGAGTTGTGCAATTCGGCTCCTCGGCCATCATGCATCGAGATGCGTGATTGGTAGTACGAGGATCGAGACATGCATACATTTGTGAAAATACATTGCTATGCCCCTTTCCTACTCTGTGTTGCAGCATATCAAGAATCAGCGGTCTTCCGAGGCTTGACGCGCTTTTTAAGAATCATTGCAAAACAGAGGCTAATTGGGGCATTCCAGTAGATTTTCACGCAAGGCAGCCCAAACAATACATCATTCATCAAAATCAAGGCAGTCCCTGGCTTGCATGCCAGTTTATCATTTCTTTAGTTAATTTGTAAATTAATTAGGAATTTGTACATTATTTGGACTGTATTATTTGGGACTGTACTATTCTTTTATTCGGAACTGTATGTTTATTTGGACCCTCTGTGCGATGGCATAATTGTAATAAGTGTGGGTGAGTATGATGTATGTCTTCCAACCCCACGTCTTTCTTCCCTTTTATTTACCTGCTTATGATGGTTAGAATAGGGCATATTTCAATTAGTATACAGTATGACAGCATGTTTGCATCATTCATCTGTTTTGCACGCACCGGGCTCGGTGCATCATACTAACTGTATTTGTATTTCAAATCCAAATTGAATACGTGTTAGTTGTAGCATTCCATATGCCATGTTTAGAATAGCCGAGCCTGCTATAGTTGCATTTTTGCATGTGTTGCATTAGGCATTTCTGTATATTTAGGATCATGCATGATTTCTAATGAGCTTCTGTTTTGGCTTGGAGTACTCAGTGAGTTTTATGCTTTAGGATCCTTGCATGCGTGTGAGTGACTGCCATGATAGCATGCTTACCATGAGGCTATGTGCTCATGTGATATAACTGCCTTGAATGCCTATGGGTAGAGGTTGGGTTACTTGGAGTGGGACAATTCATCAAATGTTTGTTTTAAGCCCACTAAACAGTGGCAAAATCATGTTTTCTAAGCCCACCCGAGGGTGGCAAATCCACGTCTTAGCCTACCTGCGGGTAATACCATCAAATCATTTTTAAACAAACAAACATGAAGTGTTTTGTTCCAATTCAGACGACTCGGTCTATACTTGTTTGCTGCGAGCATCACATAGTAACCTAGGCTAATAACCGGAATAAGAGCACACAATGTTTTCAAAGTAAGATATCATGGTTAGTAAATGCCGGTCTTTGACCGAGCGAGCGGGGGTGCTCACGAAATGACCTTCCCCAATCGTACCCAAGTTCCCGAGCCGAGGCAACTTTGGTGATGACGGACACGTGGCCTTTGGCACCGAGTCAGGGTTTCCTAAATTTCCCATTTAAAAAAAAAACATTTAGGTGGCGACTCTGTATCTGGCAAAGTAGTTCATGTTTGGCACTTCTTCTCAAAAAATCAGTTTTCAAAATCGATTTGCCGGATTTGGACTCTTTGGTTCAAGATTAAGAACCATGACATTTGAGTCCTTGAACTATAGTGACCCCAATATGAACGGAACGGGACTTAATCCTCCCGGGGCGTTCGGGGATGTCTACAATCTTGTATAAACAATATAATCCATCAATACTGATTATATTATCAACCATTCGACAATGTGCACCCATTTCACTTCCAACCATCCAATGAATTCAACGTTAAATTTTAAATGTAATACAAATTCCATACGAACTAAGTATAATCCAACCTCAAAAATTTAGTTCCATACATAACAGCGGATTAACCAAGTTAAATATCCAAAAAGAAATTTGTACCACACCAAAAAAGATAATCTGTACCGCCCCAAAAACTAATTTGTACCAAGCTAAATTTTAGATATTTACCACGTCAAAAAAATAATTTGTACAGACGATTATAAGGACGGAGGTATAAAAACAATGCCCTTCCGTACGTATCAAAAAAGTCATATCCACAATTTTACATAAAAAATCATCTGCAAAAAGTAAAATTAATCATTAGTATTGACTAAATAGTGGCATATTTAAAATTATAAAAAAAAAAAAAAAAACATATAAAACTCGAACTTAATTAATCTTTTCAAATTAATCGCTAGTTTTGCATACTTGAATCTATATGAAATAAAAATTTGAAAAACTCGAATGCATATATTAGGCAACCATTTTACAAGTAATCATTCTACATAATTATAAGTATTTTTTCATTTTTGGCGACTAAAATTTCATTTTCGACTAAGTTTATAACTTCCAACTTCATCAGACGCCCCTAACGCCGGAGGGTGAGTCCTGCTCGTTCTTTTGGGGTTACTACGATCAGACTCAAATGTCACAGTTCTTAATCGAACCAAAGAGTCCAAATCGACAAATTGTTTTGAGAAAAACAGATTTTTTAGAAAGTAGTGCCAAACATGGATCTTGCCAGATCTGAGTCGCCACCTAAATATTTTATTTTTGAGAAATTTAGAAACCACGACTCGTTGCCTAAGGCCACGTGTCCGCATCACCAAAGTTGCCTCGGCTCGGGAACTTGGGTATGATTGGGGAAGGTCACTATGAGCACCTCTCGCTTATCAAAGATCGCCTCTACAAACCATGATATCAAGTTTTCAAAACATTGTGTGTTCTTAATCTGTTATTAGCCTAGATTTACTACGCGATACGACAAAGATACAAGTATAGACCAAATCAGAGGAATTGGAACAAATTCAACTCATGGTTGATTTCAAAATAATATGAATTTGCCACTTCACAAGTGGGCTTAGGAAAAGAGATTTTTGCCACCTCAGTGGGCTTAGGAAAAGGATATTTTGCCACCTCAGTGGGCTTAGTAAAATATTTTCGTTGAATTTGTCCCAATCCAAACAAAAAGACCTCCATCCACTGGCATTCAGGCAGATATAGCAAATAAACAATTAGTCTCATGGCAAGCATGCTAACATGGCAACACTCACACTCATGCAAGATGCTAAAGCATAACACTCACCGAGTTCTCCGAGCCAAAATAGAAATCAGTTAAAAATCCATGCATGATCCTAATTATGTAGAAATGCCTAATGCAACACATGCAAAATGCAACTAAGATAGGCTCGGCTATTCTAAACATGGTATGTGGATGTAACAAGCCGGCGAGGGACCTCGCTACAGTTCGGACTCGATTTTGTTGCGGTTCTTAATCTTGAACCAAAGAGTCCAAATCCGGCAAATCGTTTTGAGAAAAGATTTTTTTGAAAGAAGTGCCAAACATGGATCTTTTGCGATAATGTAGTCGCCACCTAAATATTTTTAAAATGGGAAATTTAGGAAACCCTGACTCGGTGCCAAAAGGCCACGTGTCCGTCATCACCAAAGTTGGCTCGAGAACTTGGGTACGATTAGGGAAGGTCACATTGTGAGCACCTCCCTCTCGCCCGGTCAAAGACCGGCCTCTACTAACCATGATATCTGTTTTTGAAAACTTTGTGCGTTCTTATTCCGGTTATTAGCCTAGGTTACTATGTGATGCGCACAGCATACAAGTATAGACTGGGCCGTCTGAATTGGAACAAAACACTTCATGTTTGTTTGAAAATGGTTTGGTGGTGCTACTCGTAAGTAGGCTAAGACGCGGATTTGCCACCCTCGGGTGGGCTTAGAAAAATATGATTTTGCCACTGTCTAGTGGGCTTAAAACAAACAGTTGATGAATTGTCCCAATTCAAATAACTCAACCTCCACCCACAGGCATTCAAGGCAGTTATATCACATAAGCATATAGCCTCATGGTAAACATGCTATTCATGGCAACACTCACACACATGCAAGGATGCTAAAGCATAAAACTCACCGAGTACTCCAAGCCAAAACAGGAAACTGATTAGAAATCATGCATGATCCTAAGTATACAGTGATGCCTAATGCAACACATGCAAAGATGCAAACTATAGCAGGCTCAGCTATTCTAAACATGGCATGTGAAATGCTACAACTAACATGTATTCAATTTGGAATTGAAATACAAATGCAGCTATGGCGATGCGCCGAGTCGTGCAAAAGCAGATGAATGATGCAAACATGTCATTACTCATGCTAATCGAAATATGCCTTATATCTAACCATCATAAGCGGGTAAATAAAAGGGAGGAAGAAATAGGGGTTGGAAGACATACATCACACTCACACACCCTTATTACAATTATGCCCTCGCGCAGAGGGTCCGAATAAATAATACAGTCCGAATAAAAGAATAATACAGTCCAAAATATTACAGTCCGAAATAAATACAAATTCCTAATTAATTATCAAATTAACTAAGAAAATTTGGCAGCCGGGCGCTGCATTCTCGATGATGAATGATGCATGTTGAAATTATCTTGGCTGAAATCCACCGATGCCCCAATTAGCCTCTGTTTGCACTTTTTTTCGAAATGCGTGCCAAGTCTCGGAAAGTTGCGGATTCCTCATTTTTCGGATTAAAAAAGATGCGCCTCGAAATGCGTGCACACGGGCACGCAAACCGAGGCGATGATATATAAGCATGAAAATGGTACAGAAATGCAATGATGGGCTTATACCAACATGAGAGAGCCTCAGCCTACTCACGTAGGAAGCCAATGAATGAAAACGGAGTGCCTCGAAGTGCGTGCCCACGGGCACGCAAACCGAGGTAATGCACTAAGGCATGAAATGACATGGAAAATGATATGCAAGCATGGAAACCAAATTTCAGCAGCTAAATGAAGGGGAAAACAGCCCCGGAATGATACGAAATGACAATCAATGCATGAAATCATCCCGAAATGTGATTTTAAGTACCCGAAATGGCCTACGGCTATGCTAAACATGCAAAATTGGTACATGAAAGAAAAAACAGTAGCAAGGCAGCCCCAAAAATAGCATCTTTTCAGTACAAAACATGGCCAAATTGTGAGCATAGATATGGCAATAATGGCATGCAAAAATGGGGGAAAAGAGGGGATTTATTAAGAAAGTAGTATATAGAAAATTCAAACCACAAAATTTCCTTCTACAACTTCGAAGAGGAGCCCAAAATATGCATATTTACAGTGAATGACAACTCCAAAATCAGTATGTAGATAGGCTCAAAATAGCATGCGATGTATGGACCAAAAGAAGGCTATAATGATAGATCATGCATGGAAGTACCAAACAACTTTGGACCCTTAACAAAACATAAATAATGAGCCAAAATCAGGTACTTTCTAAGCTTGATGAAGGCCTAAAACAGAAGCTAAGCAAGCTTAACAAAGCATGCAAAATAATGATAGAACATGAATTCAAAGACAGTGGCATGTAGAGCATGAAAACCAGGTTGAGCCCTTCTTCAATGTTTAAGAGGGGCTCAAAATAAGCACAATATAAGTTCATGAGATGCTCCAAATCAGATCACAAATAGACCAAATAAATCATGCAATTTTACAGAAAATATGGGGAATTACAAAGCAAGTGCATGATAGAGGGGCCAAACATGATTGAGCCCTTCTTCAACGTTGAAGAGGGGCTCAAAATAGGCCCACTCACAGTTTATATCAAGCTCGAAATCAAATCACTCGAAAGCCAAACAAAGCATGCAAATAATTGGCATAAAGGGTAATATTGAAAGAAGTGCATCATGGAGACACCAAACAGAGTTGAGCCCTTCTACAAAGTTGTAGAGGGGCTCAAAATAAGCCTAAAACCAGTAGGGGTCGGAGCCCAAAACAAAAAGGAAATAGGGTAAAGAATTGATGGAAAATTATGCTCAAAAAGGGGAATTAGAGGCTTACCCTTGAAGATCTAACTTTTGTTGCTTCTTGGCTTCAATTTGCTGCTTCTTAACCTCTGGAAAACACTCCTTTGCTGCTGGAATGGAGTTGGTGATGGTGGTGCTTAGGGTTGATGAAGGATTGAGCTAGAACCTTGAAGGTTTTTTGAGCTTTGGAGATAGAAAATGGAGGTTTTGGAAGAGGAGCTTATGAGATGAAATTTTTTAACCCTAGCAAAGGAGCTGTCCAGCCCCTTAAATGGGCAAGAAAGGGTGTAAAAGGGGAGGGAAATGGAGGCAAGCTTTCCCTCCCAAAATATCCCCCCGAGGGCTGAGATATTTTGAAAAATATCCGGACAGCTGTAAATGGTGGAAGCAGTGGCCGGCAGTAACTACGGAAGGTGGTAGGCGGCCACCACCCTAATCGACGGCCACTCACCCTGGCCGGCCGGCCATGGCCCAAAAATGAAGTCAAGAATTTCTGGCCGACCACCAAGTTTTAGGGTCCTCCCAAGTGTGTAGAATAAGGCCCCAAGGTTGGAATTTGACAACTCTGAAACAGGAGTCACAACATAGAGCTTGAAGGAGAGGCTCAAAACTGAAAATCACAATTACTGGCCGACCATGCACTTTTAGGGTCCTCCCATGTGTGTAGAACAGGGATCCAATGTTGGAATTTGGCAACATTGAAACAGGATTCACAACATTGCATTTGAAGGAGAGGCTCAAAATTGAAAATCACAATTACTGGCCGACCACCACTTTTTGGTGTCCTCCCATGTGTCCTCATCACAGATATGTAGTCGACTCGAAGAAAATATCCTAGGGTGTTCAACATTGGCGAGTGAGCAAAAGCAGGCGCGGAGGAGGCAACTGGTTTTGGAACAATTCTTGGCCTCCACCCTCCAGTGATCTTCTTGATGCTAAAACAGAGGTACTGCCAAATTGAACAAAAACCGATGCAAAATGAATGCCGAGGCCCAAACCGCGAGGTTTAGGGGTCCCAAAAATGCAGTGCGAAGCAAAGTGGCATTCGCCACGAAGTGGTCATCGAAGGCCCAGTGTTCCTCGGTATGATAAAAGCAGAGGCACCCGCCAAAACCGGAGAAATCGGAGTGGTTGGCGATCCCAATCGAGGCACACTCGACTCACGGTTCGAGAACCGGCTCCGAAATGGCAAAATGGCCTCTGACCACAAAAAGTAGCGACGGCCACAGAGATAGTCTGGGACCACTCCCTTCCCTCAGAAAGAAAACGGAGAAAGCAAGTGCGGTTATGGCAAAGAGGCAAGGCCTGAAGAGAGTTCGGAAGTCCGGAGGCAGGCGCCTGTAGTGACTCAGGACTTCGAGCACAATCATGCAACATCACCGAGCGCTCAATCAGTGACGTCTGAGTCTTAAGGTTGGTCAAAAATGGGATGTCTACAGTTGGCCCTCTTTGACAGAACTCGAAAGTCAAGAAGTGACGGGAGTGAATGTCAAAGCCCAGAGACGACCCATTTTTGACAAGGCCGAAGACTTAGACAATCATACAAGATAAACAGAGATATGCGCCCGCAGGCATGCCCGCAGGCAGGGGGCAAAATGCAAATGATAGGCACGGAGCCAAGTAATCATGCAAGTGCAGCAAGCTGTAATGAAGCAAGTATTGACAAATAGATGCAACAGTTTTAAGCAAGAATGCAAAGCAAACAACTACATTTCATGCAGTTAGGAATGCGGAGAATCATTCAATTCTCGTCGCGTCTCACACGGAGAAGATACGATACCTGCGCGATTAGATGCAGTAATTTTGACCTCAAATGAACCGTACATACAATATCGTGCCTGCAAAATAGAGAAATTCAACAAGAACAATATGCCAACAACATATATTCAATGCGATTCCTATGATTCCAAGAGTTGGACACACACGGTGTCAGCGAATGAATACATCACAATGCGAGAAAAGATAATGTGTGACAACGCATGCTTAAGCACAGAAGCATTATACATCAAGAAATCATGCATAACAATGCAAAATGTTCATGAAAATGCAAATTATGAGCCAAATAATGTAAAAGCGAATCGGTGCGGATTTGTTGCGCAACAATAATTTGGGAAAGCAGCGCATTAAGCGGCGACAACTCGATCACGGCCTCTGGTTTACTTCCCGGAGAGGTCACAACATGTTTAAAAAGGATACACTCTGATTTTGATGAATAATGATGAGACACATGTCAGAAATTGCTATTGAAGTTCCGGTGGAGCAATTCGGCGTCAGAAAGGGCACTTTTCTTAAACTTTTTGGTCAGGGAACTCGATTTTCCTCAAAATTTGCAGAGAGAGGTAGGGAGGGTGGGGACCATGGTCGGCCAGCCCATTGCCCTAGGAGTGGCCATCGGCCAGGGCAAATAAGTAAAGGGCGGCCGGCCGGGTTAGGTGGCCGTGGCCCTACTAGCGAGGGCATTTTGGTCTTTTAGCTATTTCTATATATACACCTCCACTCCATCGAAATCAATCCCCAAGTGTGAAATTCTCTCCTCTTGCTTCCTAAGCCATTTCTCTTTCAGATCTGCATTTTATCGCCCTCGGCCTTCCACAAGTTGTTTCTTGAAATCCTTGATTTAAGCACTTTGAGCCGACTAAATTTTGACTTCGGGGCTTCTCTTTTCATTTTCACCACTTGAGGTAATTTTGTCTCAATATTTGGAAGATTTTCCCGGGAGTTGACTTTTGTTGACTTTTTATTTCCCGAGAGTTGACTTTTGTTGACTTTTTCCAATTTTGGCTCATTTTGCTCATTTTTGCTTCTCTTTGCAGATTTCTTGACATGGCGGGTCACTTTCCTCACGGCGGAGGTTTTCCCGGCGCCGGAGATGATTTTGATATTATGACATTGCCCCCGAGGGTTCGCCCTTTTGTTCCCCGTCGATCTGTCATGATACATAGGCTTCATGGCCGTTTTTCGTCATTTCACCGATTTCAACGATCGGGTGCAGGATCTTCTTCTGCGAGGCGGGAGCATCACCTCTCCCACGATGCGGAGGTATTTTACTTTATTTCTGTATCTTTGTGCATTTCATCTCTGCCATGCTTAAACACAGTTTAGCTTATGACCGCGATGCTTTACTTGCATCCGAGCATGTGACTTAGCCACTTGAATTTCACGAACACACAATTCATCGCTGATTGATTGTGAGCATAATCGCATTAGTTAGAAATTGAACACGGCTCAAACATTGATTCACGAACACACCCGAAGTTGAAAATGAGCACACCGCATCTTGACTAAGAGTAGAACACACATCCCAAACTTAGATTTTGAACACATGACCCATATGTGAAGCAAACACACACATTGATTAAGAGTAGAATACGACCCTAAACTCGATCTCTCGAACACCTGACCCAGTTTGAAGTGAACATACCCATTTGATTAAGAGTAGAACACCTGACCCTAAACTCGATTTCTTGAACACACCATTGACCGATTAAGAGTAGAACACCTGACCCTAAACTCGATTTCTTGAACACACGGCCAGATTTGAAGTGAACTCCCGGTGATTTTCTCTGAAATTTGAACCATGACCTACGATTAAGAGTAGAACACCTGACCCTAAACTCGATTTCTTGAACACGGCCATTGATTTGAAGTGAACCACGCCTTGATTTCTCTGAAATTTGAACACGACCCCCTCGATTAAGAGTAGAACACCTGACCCTAAACTCGATTTCTTGAACACCTGCCTTGATTTCTGAAATTTGAACCATGACCCAAATACCAAATTTACCTGCTGATTCACTTCATTTGCACAGACTCATTTTCACTTCATTTACACACAGCTCATTTTCACTCTAAATCTTTGGCGCCGCCAATCTGAGGATATGGCTCCTTGCCTTGAGAGTGGTATCTTGAGCTTCAAGTTGTCGAGACTTGGTTGACTTAGCGAGATTCGGACCATTCTGCAGGGGGTTATCTCACTATCTTATCAGTAGGACATTGTTTGCTGCTCTGGCGGAGAGATGGTGGGACACCACTAATTCTTTCCATTTCTCTGCCACCGGGGATATGACCATGACCCCATTGGACTTTCTTTGTACTCAGAAGCCTAGACATAGGCGGTGGACCTATTCTGACGAGGATATGGGTCGATGGGAGGCTGCTTGGCTGCATCTATTGGGGCACTCACTTTGTAGCAGTGCAGGGAGGGTTCGGTATACTTAGTTCTCTTCCATTTCGTGACGGAGATGGAGCCTAAGTCTCCAGGAGGTCGGCAAGATATACCGTGGTTTCCTCGTGTTCCTCTTTGGCACCACTACGTTTGCCGATAGAGGAACATGGTCGGGTTGTACCTCTTGGCCTCTGGTAGACCTATCACGAAGTCGTTCGATATGATTAGGCGGTGGCTTTGGCTACCCTTTATTGTTACATGAGTGATCTCTCGCCTGGGGACTTACTCGGCGGCTACTGGAGAGCTTGGGAGGTACATTCTGTCCTATTGATTTACATTTTTGCTCCTCAATACTTATTCACTGCACACACGGCGCACTTTGCATTCTGTATTCTGCCTTTTAGCACTTTGTATTCACACTCTACACTGCTTTTCTCAGCTATGGGTATATGCATATTTCCCCACATTGGCTCCGGAGATGGAGGTGGCAGGACCTCTTATGACTCCGTTTTCATTGATGTTTGAGGGCGAGCACTTATCGAGGCCTCGAGAGACTCTCTTCCATCTGCGGCGATGCCGACCTTTGTGAGGCGGCAGTATTTCAGAACTCTCGGTTCCTTTCATTTTCATCTTCGATCCGCTTTGCATATCCTTGATTTCTGATTGATTTGTACACTGGTTATCCACAGATTACCTGGCAGCCCTGGGCAATCTTCGGCGATGATCTCGAAAATCAGTACCCCGGAGGGTCGACTAGTTCCCAGTATAGGTTCTGCCGAGGACCCGGTTGGTAGGCACGGTTCTGAGGAACGCTTTCAGCGTCAGGTTTGGGGGTATGATTCTCAGGACCCTCCTGCTGTGCCTCCACCCACTATGCGGTTGCCAAAGCGGGCTATCTCTTGAGAGGTCATTAGGGACATGCGGGCGATGCTTTATTACATCTCATCGAGGAACTCGCCACCTATCGCGCATATATCGATGCCCCCTTGGCGAGTCTGGGCTCCATCCCGAGGCACCTTGGCGCACCATCTTTGAGTCATGCCGTCTTTGCAGACATACCCTCTTCTAGCGGGGCGGTACATCTAGAGGTAGAGGTAGTTCGATTCCTCCGATCCCTCAACTCTCGATCATCTGGGTGGCGGATATCTGCCAGGAGTTGACGAGTTGGCGATATGGGACTACTTCTCGATTCCGATCCCTATGGAGCCTCCGATGCACAGTCACGAGATATGTCGATGATCTGACTCACCGGTATGTTCCACCATTTTCATTTATCACAGACATTTTGGCGATTGCTTATTTATTGATGACTTGAGCTCGTGCATGACCACCTCGGAGTACATAGATCGGATGCTCGGGGTAGTGGCCTCACTTGAGGATGGTCTTGCGTGAGAGGCCTGAGATGTCCATCATGGGCTTCGGTACCCTTCATCTCTCTTGCATTTATCATATTTGTGATAGCAGCTCTGGTTTTAAACATTCTGTATTGATGGTATGTAGAACACATCGCACACACCCTCACATCTTGTACTTGCTTTTGCTTTTATGTTTGAACGATGTATTGCACTTTTCATTTCGGATGCCTCCGTGTATATGCTTGACAGGCGGGCCACAGGGCCTTCTCGGAGGTCGAGGTGCTAGACCCGCTCAGTCTTGGGCCTCGAGGCTGGGCCATCAGGCCTTCTGGGGATCTCGAGGCGGGGTCGTCTCATGACCTTGAGGCACCCATTGTTGAAGATGAAGAGGATGAGGTCATGAGCGTGTGTCGAGAGACATCTCTGGGAGGAGGCTCGATCTTGGTTCGGAGGCGGAGGCGAGCCGGAGGGATCCGGAGGATGGCGGCTCGATCCGGATGGTGATGATGATCTGAGATTATCCATGAAGAGGATGAGAGGACCTCCTCATTCCCATTCAGGGACAACGATGCCATTTCTTGCTTTATTTTACTTTTTGGCTAGTAGTTTGTAGCACCTTGCACATTATTAGGCAGTTTTATTTTCTGTAAAACTTGTACCTTTTATTTTGTTGTAAGATATGATGGAATGAAACAGCTTTTGAAAATATGTTGTATTTGAAATTCTCAGCATTGCATCGCATTATTTTGCACAAAATGGAATTGGATGAAAATGTGCCTCATGTATTTACCGGGTCAGGTAATGAACCGACGCAACAAATCAAAACAACTCGACTCACTAAGAAATAACAGAATCTTAGCAAGTTTACAACTTGATAAACAAAGTACAACAATGTTAACGACTCAATAAGCAAGACTTAACAACATTGTATAACCAAAAAGTAACAATTCAAAAACACAAAATGCGACAGCTCGACAAAACTTACAACTCGATAAACAAAACAACAACTCGATAAGCAAAACACAACAAAACGTACTCCGAACGGACAATCTGGATGATGGATCGTATCGAAAACTGATAGAAATGGAGGCCTTCGACATTCCCGATGCCTAGAAATGCTTCAAACTTCCTTCGTGGGCAAAAGCAGGACCAACGCACGAAAACATTTTGCATTTGGAGACTAGAAGGTGGCGGCCTACTAGGATAGGTGGCGGCCGGCCACTTCCCCACAACCTCGAAATTTTGACAAATGTCCCTTGAATAGTGTTTTAGCCTCCTATAAAAGCCCGATCTTGGAACTTATTCATTTCATCACCTTTCTTCACAAAAATGGGCGTTTCTCATGAGAAAATCTCACATCTTGGATTTCTTCTTTAGATGGCTCGGAGAAGTTGAACTTAGGGGTTTTGGCTTGAATGCACTATTCACGCTGGTAGGACTCCTTGCATCTTCCTTTCCTCTCTGCTGCGGCAAGGTTTTGGAACCCGTGTGGCGTCTTTAGCTTTGGCGGGTAAGAGGTATGTCCTACTTTTGAAGATTTTCAAGCCTTGGTGGAGTCCGGCGAGAAGTCTTGACTCAATCTTAGCTATGCCCAAGCCTTAGAGGCGGATGTGCGGTCTCAGCGCATGATGCTCGATCTCGATTAGTGGCGGCATGTTGGATATCCCGAACGATTCACCGATTCTCGATCTTGGCCGCGGCAACCACTATTGGCAAGGCTTCGGCGACATGCCCTCTGCTTGTGTCTACTATCTCATTTTCTGTTTGTCTCCGGCTCCGGAGAACTAGCATCCGTTGATTAAAGTTGCTCAAGGCTTGAGGATGGGAAGAGTTGTATTGCCATGACTCTGGCGAGACAACGATGGGCTTGGATGCTTTCTCTGTAGGAGACAACGGGTTTTGAGGAGTCCACTACTATTGCAGGTAATGTTTCCCACCCAAGCTCACATGTATATTCACTCACATCACTCGGCCCTCGGGCTCGGTTTTTCTCATAAAACCCTCATCTTACTTTTCCCTCATCGCACATCTCTCTATTCTTTATTCTCTCATTTTTCATCCCTCCCCAGATATGGTTGATGGATAAATTGCAAGTCGTGGACTCTTGTCACCTTACTCGGTGGCTACTTCTTTCGACAGCGCCTAGTCAATGCCTGATGAGAGGCGGTGGTTGAATGGATGTGCAATTTGTCGGCGGATCGCATTGCTTGGCGGCGCCCTTGGCTCAATCTCGGCGATGAGCTCTGACATGTCCGGCGGTCGGGATTATTGATCGGCTTGACTCCTTTGTGTGTTCTATTTCCCATTCCGTATTCTGCGCCCGGTTTAGCGCGATCGGACTTGCCACCGGAGGATAGAGTATCGGCTACATTCGATTCGGCGCCTGGTGGCTCGTGAACCATGACATGGAGAGTTAGAAACCGGCCCTGCCCTACTTTTAGTTGCACTTTATCGATGAGTCTTTGGGATTGGCTCAACGAGGAAGCCTGAGTTGGGCCTAGGCGGCATCGAGGCTTCAACTAGCTCTGGAAGAGCGCGAGGACACTGATTGGATTATGCCCCAGATTTATTGCTTTATTAGTACTTTCAAGTTTTCTTTATGAGTGTAATAAAAAAGCAACTTCAATTGTATGCAAGAGCAAAAGAACTCTATTTTGAAATCAATGAAATTGAAGGTCGTAGTCTTGAAAATTCTCGCTTTGGTCCAAAAATGGTCTTAGTTGTGGAAAGATTAATTTGAACAAAGTCAACTTTTATTAAAACTATTTCAAAACTATTTTCGATATAGATCGAGGCTGGACACGCTTTGAGATCATCCGAGATGCACAACCCGAATCCTAGCAATTGGAAAGTTGCCCTAGTTTGAAAAGTGCCTTGGCAATTCATAGCGGAAAGTTGCCCCTAATGCAGGATGGTCGCAACACTTCATGCAGCGGAAAGTTGCCCCTAGTCTGAATAACCTTGTCTGGGAGATCACGATAAATCTTGATGAATAGAGATGGTGAGATGATCGGAATGGACAAAGTTGATCGGGAAAAGATTGTGGTGAACTTCAAGATGAAGCGCCTCGTATCCCAAAGATGGGAATCAAGTCTTACGTAGTTGGGCTTAGGTTCGCTCGGGTATTTTACTCTCCTTTTGCGCTCTAACTTTTGCCAAGGTAGCGCTTTGCGGGTTTTCAACCTGCGAGCTCGGTTTTATAATTTCAAATTTTTCTATGCTCTGAGTTTTGCCTAGGTCGCCCTTCGGGTTTTCGGCCTAGCGAGCCTCTCGAGGGTATTTCTTCAACTTGTCCATGTTGATCGGTTGGGAAAACTCTAAGCCATCTAGATCCATCGAACCACAGCTCCACGACGGATTGATTTGATAATGTAGGGACCCGGTCAATTGGGCTTGAACTTGCCTTGGGTCGTGAATGGGAGCTCGGTTGTCCTTGAGTACCAAATCTCCTTCTTTCAAGTTCTGGACTTAACCTTCTTGTTAAAAGCCCGGCGATTCTGCGTTGATAACCTTGGATGTGATGCAGTGCTTTCGGCCTTCTTTCATCGAAAAGCATGAGTTCCTCAAATCATTTTCTTTGCCAATCCGCTTGGCTATCGGCACTTTCGGCCAATACTCGTAATAGGGACCTCAATCTCAATAGGCGAGCGACCTCCATCCCATAGACCAATGAGTGCGGAGTCGCCCGATGAAGTTACGATCGAAGTCTGTAGCCCCAGAGCAAGCGGCGGCTTATCGGCGATCGATAAGTTTCCACCATCTTCGTAGTATCGCTTGATGTTCTTGTTGGCGGCCTCAAGCTGCTCCGTTGGTTTCTTGGCCGGTAAGTAGACGACTTATGAAAAGCCACATTGTATTTCTCCAACAAATCAATCACCTCCTTCTTGAAGTGGGAACCATTGTCTGAAACTATTTCATTTGGGACCCCGTAGCGATAGATGATGTTGTTTCTGATGAATTTTGCAACGTGTGAAGCTTTCAACATTGCATAAGATTAGGCCTCAACCCACTTTGTGAAATAATCTATCGCTACCAGGATGAACTCATGCCCATTCGACCCTTTCGGCGTAACAACTCCGATTACATCAATTCCCCAGACAGAAAACGGCCATGGCGAAGTCATGTTGTATAGCTTTGACGGTGGGATGTTCATGCGATTTGCATGAATTTGACACTTATGGCATCGCCGGACGAAACTAATACAATCCTCCTCCATGGTGGACCAATAATAACCCTGTCTAAGGATCTTCCGTGCCAACATTACCCCATTCATGTGTGCACCATGTTCACCCCCGTGGATGGCTTCCATCAGACGTTTGGACTCTTCAGCATCAATACACAGTTTATGCATTCCCAGATGACCTCGTTTATATAGTTTACCCCCGCAGATGATAAAGGCCGACATTCTTGATTGCCCTCTTGTCTTTGGCATTTACCTGGCGGGTATGCTTCTTTCTCCAAAGTTCGGATGTCGTAATACCGGGGTGTTAGTCTGAACTTCATCTATGGCTGCAATCGGCGCATAAGCGGTACAAATTTAGTCGATGATATTGGCGCATCCGGACTCCACGGGATGTCTTTCCTAGATGTTAGAGTTGCTAGCGAATCTGCGAAGTTGTTGTTCTCTCTTAGTAGATGAGTAAAACTTAGCTTTTCAAACCGAGGAATCAGCAAATCCAAGGTTTGGTGATACATCATCATATTTTCCTCTTTTACTTTCCGGTCTCCTTTAGCTTGAGACACAACAAGGTTCGAATCGATGACATCGGTAGTCTTGCCCTAATTCGAGTGCTTCCAAACCCGACAATGCACGCCGTATTACCTTCATTATTTGAGACTTTGAACCGGAGTTTAAAGGCTAAAGGGATCTGAGGTTGTCGGTGCTATCGGCAACACTCTATCCCATACCCATCTTGATTTGGCGCTCGTCAAAGTACATTAATCAAACTTCCTCGTCGATATCTGAGAATTAATTCATCAGGAATAGGTACTCATTGCTTCATCCTCAACCGGGTGGTCGGCAAGGAACTCTGCCCTTTGCTCTTCCTTTCTTGACTTACGGCGTCACATATGTGAGATCAAATTCGGAGAAACTTGACAACCAGCGGGCTAGCCTACTGTAAGTCTTTGGTTTCTCGAAGAGATATTTGATGGGATCAAGTCGTGAAACCAACATTCTGAGTGAGCTAACGGTAGTGCCGACTTCACAGTAGCCCATACCAGAGCTAAGCAAGCCTTTTCGAGCGGTATATATCGAGTCTCGTATTCCAGCATCTTCTTGCTTAAATAATAGATGGCTCTCTCCACCTTATCTTCTGATTCTTGGGCAAGCATGACCCATCGTGGTCTCGATTCTTGTGGATACAAAATCAGCGGTTTCCCGGTTACGGTGGTGATAAAAGCGGGTGGAGTTACGTAGATATTCTTTAATCTGTTGAATGCAGCTTGGCACCGGCCGTCCCATTGGAACTTCTTTCCTTTCTTCAGGAGGCCAAAAAGTGGTTCACAAGTCAAGGTTAGTTTTGAAATAAACCGTCTTATGAATTGCACTTTGCCCAGAAAGCCTCGCACCTCCTTTTCAGTCCTCGGTGGTGGCATTTCTAAGATGGCCTTGATTTTGGAAGGTCGACCTCGATGCCTTTGTGTCGAAACCCGACATTTTCCCATTGTAACACCAAGCGTACATTTACGAGGTTTAGCGCAATGGAATTCCACGATCCTTTGGAAAACTTGTGCAAGGCGGTGTAGTGGCCCTCTCTTTCCTTGGACTTGACAATCATGTCGTCCACGTACACCTCAACCTCTTTGTGGATCATATCATGTAGTATTGTGGTCGCGGCCCGTTGATAAGTAGCCCCAGCGTTCTTTAACCCAAACGACATTACCCGGTAGCAGTATGTCCCCCACGGGGTGGTGAATGCAGTCTTTTCTCTGTCCTCTGGCGCTATCACTATCTGGTTGTACCCTGAGAAGCCATCCATGAATGAGAGCAATGCATGCCCTGCTGTGAAGTCCACTAACTCATCAATGTGTGGCAAAGGAAAGTCGTCCTTCGGACTAGCTCGGTTCAAATCCCTGAAGTCTACACACACCCGGATCCTGCCATCTTTCTTTGGCACCAGAACAATATTGGCCAACCAAGTCGGATATTCAGATACGGCGAGGAAACTGCGTCAATTTGTAGTGACCTCTTCCTTAATCTTAAGAGCCCAATCCGGCGGATCCTTGAGCTTACGCTTGGCCTCGGGTCAAGGGGATCCGATCTTTGTACAATCTCGGGATCGATTCGGGCATGTCTTCATAGGACCGCGAAAACATCTTTGAAATCTTTTAATAAGCGACTAAGCGCTCGCGTTCCTCGAAGACAACGTGGACCCGATCTGGACGGTAGCGGGTCCTCCTCGATACCAATGTTCACGAAATGATTTCATCCATTAATGGCTTAACAAATCTCTCTTGCTCTTGCTCAATTAGGCGTTGTAAAAGGAGGAACCGTCCTCGTCGTTTTGATCAAAATTTTGAAAGTCTGAATTAATGCAATAAATTAGGGGCCTGAAAAGTACTCGGAAACCACAGATAGTTCATTCTCATTAGGCACATCCAAATCGTCGATTCGCCGGTTACTGAGACTCAAATGAAAAGGAAAAAAAACTGACACAGGCGGGGCTGTGGCATCGGGTTGACACCGGAGTACGGACTTCAGACTTCGATCAGTGGAATCGATTCGACTCACGAGGACTCGGTGGAATCAGATTCGGCTCCTACTGACCGGTCTTCTTTGGACAAAAATCCTCCTCTTGCCAAGTGAGAGGTGCGATTGATCGTCAAGATAGGCTGCTGGTCGGCTCGGCCGTTTCATCCCCAATCGTGGAAACCATGAAGTTATTCCCCAAGCAATCTTGGTCGATCGGAGGATCGAGAGAGACATGCGATGCTACCTATTTCCAATTCCGTGCCCTCGAGAATTCTTTGTCTTAATGCCTTTCGGCCTCGGTTGTTGGAGTGCATGCGTTACGTAGCAACATCATCCCGGATAGTTGCGGTCGAAGAAGATTTTGAAACTGATGCAGCGCTTCCTCTGCGTTGAACCATGGCTCTGGGAAGCGCCAAAATGGAAAGTCTTCCCCTCCGGACAAAGCGTCCGTTCGGTACTGGATGGGCTGTACATTAGATCAAAGGCTTCCGACTGCCGCTCACAGCTCTGCCAGCCATTTCCTTCCCTTTCCTTGCCCAATCTTCTTTGGTGGGCAGATAACCCAGTCCAAAGGTATGTGGATTGTGTGGCACTTCGGCCAACGTTGCGACTCATTTCCTGCCGCTTCTTCCCAATCCCATCCCGGGGATATGTTGTAGCTTGTTCATGAGGTAGACGGATTGAGCACTAACATACACACCCTCATTCACAGCCATAATGTTTTGCACCACCCGGGCCTTAGCCAAAGTAAATCCTGATATGAACATGTTTTCCATGCCGTGTTCAATCTCCAAGACTGGCGTAGATATCTCCGGAGGGGGATGAATTGATGAATTCCCAAAAACAATGGCTACTCCCTTTCCATAGGGGTATTTCACCATTTGATGTAGAGTAGATGAGACGGCCTTCACGATGCAACGAGTGCGCCCCAAAAGCATGTTAAAAGATGCGGGGACCTCCAAGACATGAAAATCTACCTCGTGTTGTCGGGCCCAATCTTGGTTTGGATTTTCTTGTCCCAGGACATCCTACTTGTATTGTCGTGAGCTCGATCACTTGAGTAGTCGGTGTAAAGTCCGCAGTTTTAACCCAATTGCATCGCCCGTTACGGCGGGCGGACATTAATAAGCGGACCCGGTATCAACAAGTACTCTAGGAATCCATTTGTCCTGCATTCTCTGAGAGATGTAGAAGTGCATTATGATCCACGCCCTCGGTGGCGGTTCATATCTGAAAAGGTCAATCTTGGGGAACCTCCTCCGGAAAGACTAGCCCAATTTGCTCTGGTGTAGTTTCGATGGAAAGTTTGGCCTTGTCCATAGCAGAGAGGACAGCCTGTCTGTGCACCCTTGAAGCCATAAGCAGTCCCCAGATGGAGATGTCTGCTTGTATTTTCTTCAGCTGTTTCAGTACAGCCTCTTCTTCAACTTGTTTCTCCCTCTGCTTCTCCGCTTCTTTATCTTTCCCTGATGCCTCGGGTTGATCAAGGTGTGGGGGCTTGAAATACCGCCCACTTCTAGTCATATGGTCTACCTCTTCGAGGTACCAGGTGCTGTCTGGTTGGCCACCTGCCCAGTCTTCGTCTGTATGGGCGAGATACAAGTCTTCATCTTCCCACCACATTCCATTAGCATCTAGCAGGCACCTGTCTGGTTCCGGCTTGTTTGCGCTCTCAGCATTTTCCTCCCGCATGCTCACAACATGTTCAGTTTTTGTGCTCACAACATTCTCAACCTCCTCATGGTTCTTTGCTTTTCGGATCCTCTCAGAATCCCATTTCTTTTCTTGTTCCTCCAGCGTCAATTGTTCAGTTTTCAAAATGTCTTGCTCTGGCGAAATTCTTTCTGGCGCTCTCCGGCAATTCAATCGACCCTCGGCCCTTAGGCCACAAATGGTACAATATCTGGTTGATCATCCAACCACCCGGCGACCTGGCGACTCCTCGTATTCGAACCAGTTGATTGATGCATCCCCTGATCCTTGGTCATTGAAAAACTGGAGGTCGGCGAAGTCCTCTTCCATCGTTGTCAGATCATCCCCCATTGATTCAAGTTTGTCCCCCCGGATCATACACAATTCAGCCTCTTCCGCGGCCCACACTCGGCTTAGGTGGCTCATTGACAAGATATATCCACTTGGATCATAAGCTCTGCGGCTAAATTCTCGGTGCTCCACCCGGACTCAGATCTTGCTCTCCTCGGGCTTTGCCCGTTCCATTTTTGGTGGTCACCATCTTTGGCTCAAGTTGGGTTGTGGAGGGGTCCATGATGGACAAGGCAGTGCTATCAGGAAGGATCACCTTCGGCATGGGTAAGTGGGAGGAGTAATGTAGATACTAGGGTCGTAAGACCGTCCCGATTTGGATGAGATTGATTCTTTTGGGTGGATCTTGGTTATCTTGTTGGGAGTGGGTTGGTTGTAACATTGGGTCGCTCGGGAGGCGAATGATGTTTTGTCAATGAGATCTTGAACCTCATGGCCTTGACTGTAACATTAATTAGGTATCATGACCATCTTCTTTGAGTGGTATTTACAATATTTGGGTGGGTTGTGGGAAGGGAGTGGATTTGGAGGGAGCCTCGGTTCCAAGGGTTTGAGATGCCCTTTTCGACTAGAACCAGAGGACTTTGGACAAAGGCATATGTAGTGGGGAGAAGGTTCGTTGACCCTAGGTTGGTATCTTGAAGCAGCTCTTGCTCCCGGATGCATCGAGAAAAAGGTGTGGCATGGCGGGCCTTGGTTGGGGAGGGATTGGTGGTGACCATTCCGACCTCTAAAGTTCTTGCATTAGTAGAGCGCTTCGGGCCCGCATTGTTATTACGATTGAATGTTCTTCGGGGCTGTTCCCGATCCTGGTCAATCAACCCTTGCTTCATAGCATCTTCAATTTGCACCCCCATATCGTGTAAGTCTGCGAAGGTGGGGAAGGGAACTACAATCATTTTCTGCATAAGCCTCGGTTGGAGATTGCGCACAATCATCCGAATTTGATCTTTATCAGTTGGCCTCAAGGTCATCATCGATGCCTTGGCTCTCCACCGGGTGACAAAATCAGAGAAAGTCTCTTTCTGTTCCTGCCTTGTTGTCTCGAGATCACGTGTTGTAATCTCGATCTGAGTATTATATGAATATTGTGCAACGAAGGCTTGACCAACTCATCGATTCCTCTTGACATCATTATCCAACTTTGCATACCGGTTGGCGGCCACTCTGACGAGGTTCGACCAAGCGGTGAGAGTTTACGTAGTGCGGTTAGGCCCATTGGGCGCAAGATGTCTAAAAGCCGTAGATGAACCATGGGATCCCCGGACCCATCAGCGATCGATCTGGGGCATCTTAAATCTGTCCGGCAATGTCACGGCCCGTCGGTGTGTAGCCGTCTTCAATATCTGGGATAGCCTTCACCTGTGATTTCTTGAAGAGCTTTTCCAACTTGCTCAATTTGGTAGTCTGGTCTACTCGAACTTCGAATGGAAGTCGGGTGATTGGGTGTAATATTTTTGGGCGATTCTTGGCGAAGCGGGCGAGCTAGCCCGTTGGAAGACCGTGTCCTCTTGGGTGTTTTGGAAGTTCGGGCGTTACGTGGATTTGGGAGGGTATTGCGGGTATTGCAGGGGATTTGGAGGAGCATGCGGCGATAGATATCTGCTTTCGGGTGGAGGAGGAACTGATGTGCCCCAGTGGAGGAGGACTGGTGTGAAGCAGATCTGGCATTCTTTGTTATGTCGGTGATCGGCTCGAATTTCTTTGGGCCATAATGACTTCTTTGTTTAGAAAATTCCGCCTGGCAGATAGCATCATCTTGCATTTGTTTCATGCTCTCATTCATCTGGCGCATCATCGCCTCTATTGCTGTATTCTGTTGTTCCATCTGAATAACCGGCAAGTGTATCTCTATAGCAGAAACAGGAATCTCAACCCGGTATGCGACACTAGAGTAGGCTTTATTCGGTGATCCGTGCTCTGACACACTGTGCCTTCTCGACCTTCTTTTGGTGACTGGGGGTAAAGAGTGGAACACTGGATGTCTGTCAACTAGATCCTCGGATCGGTTGAGTCGGCGACCTCGTGTCCAAATTGCTTGGGGAGTATCGACTGGCTCGGAAGCAATCGTGCTACAAACCTGTCCTAGCAAAAAGATAATAAAGCAAAAAGGAAATAAATGACCCGGAAAAGCAGGCGACATAACGGCTTAACTTAAATACACACAACACCGGTCAGACGCATACAACACGCTTGATTGGATAAGCTGGGAATACATTGTCCTCAACCACTGATCACGGTTCTGTATCCTTTGTTCCCTAAAGCTGAATCGATATCTGAGACAAGCGATTCTCGAATCTTGAATGATGCCGCAGAACTGATGCCCAAACTCAAGCGATACATGCATTCCTGTGAGGCGCACTCTAACAAGCACATAGCAGATAAGTGAGCCAAAACACCCTATGTTGGGGTAGGGTTTCCTGTCCTATTTAAATCGAGAACTAGGGTTCACTCACGCTTGAGGCTTCAAACAACCTATAAGCGGGTAAGCAACTTTGTCCTAGTTTGGAATGGTCACTATGGATTGAATATGCACTAGGTCGAATGGTCAAAGGGTGCCCGGTAAAACCGGGTTTGTGTTCCCATCTTTGTCGAGCCCAGGCGATCGGCCTTCTGGACATGACTTGACAAGACAAGCCTCCGCAAACCGTCGTTAGAATGGCATATGGCAAACCACGGTGTCCTAGGCGCACCAATGCAAATACAATGCAAAAACACACAAGTGTAGTCAAAACCGGATATCATGAGTTAGTCAAGTTCTCTAAATTCCCCGGTGAGTCGCCGAACTATAACAAGCCCGCGAGGACCTCGCTACTAATTCGGACTCGATTTTGTTGCGGTTCGTAATCTTGACCCAAAGAGTCCAAACCCGGCAAATCGTTTTGAAAAAGATTTTTTGAAAGAAGTGCCAAACATGGATTGCTTTGCGGATATGAGTCGCCACCTAAATATTTTTAAAATGGGAAATTTAGGAAACCCTGACTCGGTGCCAAAAGGCCACGTGTCCGTCATCACCAAAGTTGGCTCGGGAACTTGGGTACGATTAGGGAAGGTCACATTGTGAGCACCCCCCTCTCGCCCGGTCAAAGACCGGCCTCTACTAACCATGATATCTGTTTTTGAAAACTTTATGCGTTCTTATTCCGGTTATTAGCCTAGGTTACTATGTGATGCGCACAGCATACAAGTATAGACTGGGCCGTCTGAATTGGAACAAAACACTTCATGTTTGTTTGAAAATGGTTTGGTGGTGCTACTCGTAAGTAGGCTAAGACGCGGATTTGCCACCCTCGGGTGGGCTTAGAAAAATATGATTTTGCCACTGTCTAGTGGGCTTAAAACAAACAGTCGATGAATTGTCCCAATTCAAATAACTCAACCTCCACCCACAGGCATTCAAGGCAGTTATATCACATAAGCATATAGCCTCATGGTAAACATGCTATTCATGGCAACACTCACACACATGCAAGGATGCTAAAGCATAAAACTCACCGAGTACTCCAAGCCAAAACAGGAAACTGATTAGAAATCATGCATGATCCTAAGTATACAGTGATGCCTAATGCAACACATGCAAAGATGCAAACTATAGCAGGCTCAGCTATTCTAAACATGGCATGTGAAATGCTACAACTAACATGTATTCAATTTGGAATTGAAATACAAATGCAGTTTGTATGATGCGCCGAGCCCGGTGCGTGCAAAACAGATGAATGATGCAAACATGCTGTCATACTGTATGCTAATCGAAATATGCCTTATATCTAACCATCATAAGCGGGTAAATAAAAGGGAGGAAGAAATGGGGGTTGGAAGACATACATCACACTCACACACCCTTATTAAAATTATGCCCTCGCGCAGAGGGTCCAAATAAATAATACAGTCCGAATAAAAGAATAATACAGTCAAAAATATTACAGTCCGAAATAAATACAAATTCCTAATTAATTATCAAATTAACTAAGAAAATGGCTGGCGTGCGAGCTAGAAATTGCCTCGATTCGATGAATGATGCATGTTGTTTGTCTCTTGATTTGAAATCCTTTGGGATGCCCCAATTAGCCTCTGTTTGCACTTTTTTGAAATCGTGCCAAGTCTCGGAAAGTTCTTGATTCCTCATTTTGTCGCAGCAGAGGCGGAGAAGGGCATAGCAATGTATTTCACAAATACATGCATGCCTCGGTCCTCGTGCCACCAATCACGCATCTCGATGCATGATGGTAGAGGAGCGAATGCACAACTCAATATAGGATGAATGCGGATGAATGCTACAACAAAACCTAACTCCATCATGGATAATCCGGAGTGTCGGTGACTTGGGAATTGAGACCCGTTCCGTCACTCGGAGTACGAAACGCGTCTCGTTTCCCGTGCCCGGGCTAACACCTATCCCGAACACGATGCAATATGCATGATATGCATGAAATGTAGCTAATATGTATCCTAGCGTGCACAATGCTATGCAAATGAGATGTCTCGAAATGCGTGCACGCGGGCACGCAAACCGAGAAAATGCATGAATGCAATCTAAGATACAACCTAGTATGCACAATGCGAGAAAAATGAGATGAAAATGAGACGCCTCGAAATGCGTGCCCACGGGCACGCATACCGAGGTCATGATGTGAGATGCAAACTGGATAAAACCGAAGTGTCTCGAAATGCGTGCCTGAGCACGTGGCGAAAGCGATGATGAAATGGAATACCGTCGGATAAAACCAAAGTGCCTCGAAATCGTGCCTGAGGCGTGGCAAAAGGTGATGATGAAATGGAATGCAAATCGGATAAAACCGAAGTGTCTCGAAATCGTGCCACGACACGCATAACGAGCATGTATGAAATGGCATACGGAATGCATTGATGGGCTTACGCCAACATGAGAGAGCCTCGGCCGTACTCACATAAGGCGCGCCGGATAAAAAGATCGCCTCGAAATCGTGCTGCAGACGCATAACCGAAGCGATGATATACAAGCATGAAAATGATCTGAAATGCAATGATGGGCTTATACCAACATGAGAGCCTCGGCCTACTCACGTAGGAAGCCAATGAATGTAAACGGAGTGCCTCGAAGTGCGTGCTTGCAGACGCATAAGCAAAATAATGCACTAAGGCATGAAATGACATGGAAAATGATATGCAAGCATGGAAACCAAATTTCAGCAGCTAAATGAAGGGGAAAACAGCCCCGGAATGATACGAAATGACAATCAATGCATGAAATCATCCCGAAATGTGATTTTAAGTACCCGAAATGGCCTACGGCTATGCTAAACATGCAAAATTGGTACATGAAAACAAAAATAGTAGCAAGGCAGCCCCAAAAATATCATCTTTTCAGTACAAAACATGGCCAAATTGTGAGCATAGATATGGCAATAATGGCATGCAAAAATGGGGGAAAATAGGGGATTTATTAAGCAAGTAGTATATAGAAAATTCAAACCACAAAATTTCCTTATACAACTTCGAAGAGGAGCCCAAAATATGCATATTTACAGTGAATGACAACTCCAAAATCAGTATGTACATAGGCTCAAAATAGCATGCGATGTATGGACCAAAAGAAGGCTATAATGATAGATCATGCATGGAAGCACCAAACAACTTTGGACCCTTAACAAAACATAAATAATGAGCCAAAATCAGGTACTTTCTAAGCCTGATGAAGACCTAAAACAGAAGCTAAGCAAGCTTAACAAAGCATGCAAAATAATGATAGAACATGAATTCAAAGACAGTGGCATGTAGAGCATGAAAACCAAGTTGAGCCCTTCTTCAATGTTGAAGAGGGGCTCAAAATAAGTGCAATATCAGTTCATGAGATGCTCCAAATCAGATCACAAATAGACCAAATAAATCATGCAATTTTACGGAAAATATGGGGAATTACAAAGCAAGTGCATGATAGAGGGGCCAAACATGGTTGAGCCCTTCTTCAACGTTGAAGAGGGGCTCAAAATAGGCCCACTCACAGTTTATATCAAGCTCGAAATCAAACCACTCAAAAGCCAAACAAAGCATGCAAATAATTGGCATAAAGGGTAATATTGAAAGAAGTGCATCATGGAGACACCAAACAGAGTTGAGCCCTTCTACAAAGTTGTAGAGGGGCTCAAAATAAGCCTAAAACCAGTAGGGGTCGGAGCCCAAAACAAAAAGGAAATAGGGTAAAGAATTGATGGAAAATTATGCTCAAAAAAGGAATTAGAGGCTTACCCTTGAAGATCTAACTTTTGTTGCTTCTTGGCTTCAATTTGCTGCTTCTTAACCTCTGGAAAACACTCCTTTGCTGCTGGAATGGAGTTGGTGATGGTGGTGCTTAGGGTTGATGAAGGATTGAGCTAGAACCTTGAAGGTTTTTTGAGCTTTGGAGATAGAAAATGGAGGTTTTGGAAGAGGAGCTTATGAGATGAAATTTTCTAACCCTAGCAAAGGATCCAGCCCTTAAATAGGCAAGAAAGGGTGTAAAGGGGAGGAAATGGGCAAGCTTTCCTCCCAAAATATCCCATGGGATATTTGAAAATTATCCAGACATTGTAAAGGGTGGAAGCAGAAAGTGGCCGGCCAGTAACTACGGAAGGTGGCGGTGGCCACCCCAAGCTGATCGACCAGCACTCACCTGGCTTTCGGGCTAACTCCTACCCCCAAACACAATGCAAGATGCATGACATGCATGAATGCAACTAAGATATAACCTATCATGCACAATGCTATGAAATGGCATACACGATGCACGAGGTAAGATGGCATACACAATCGGCTAACATACAACCTAGCATACACAATGCATAATGGACTTACACCAACACGAATGGACCTCAGCCACACTCACATAGGAGGCCATTAGATGAAAATGAGACACTCGAAATGCGTGCACGTGTATACGCAAACTGAGGACCGAACCTAAGGCACGAATGCCACTCTACCAAAGCATGGTAAGGCATGGAACATGGTATGCAAACATGCAAATTTTAGCACTGAAATATGATGCTAAACAGCCCCAAATCATGAAAGCATGGCACCTGATGCATGAGGTGAGACCCGAAACTCAAAACTAGGCACATGAGATGACTTACAGCTATACAAAGCATGCATTATTTGAAAATGAAGCATGAAGACAGAGTCAAGGCAGTCCCAAAATGTAACGACCCAGAACCGTATACCATGATTACCTGTAATTCAATATGTGTTTATATGATTTAATCGAGAAATATCTGTTTGAATTAGAAAATATCTGTTGGAATTACGACTTCGGGACTGAAATTGATGACCGAAATGGGTTCAGAAAACGAAATTGAATGTACCTATGTGATATTGGGAATTTTTAGAACTGTTTGAGAAAATAAATTGAGGACTGAATTTCGTCTAGTTCGCTAAGCTCCGTTTGGCTTGTAAGTGTTGGCACAATTCTTTGTTTTGATGCTATATATGACTTAGAGATAGGGATTGTTGACCCATTTGACTCAACACAAAAGAGAGAAAGAAAAATCTAGAAGAGAGGAAAGAGAGGAGTTCGTGGGAGAGGGAAAGCAAGGGAGAAGAAGAGAAGAAAAAGGGGTCTAAGCTCAATCTTCTTAATCAAGTGTTTAAGGTAAGGATCCTCTCCTAATTTCTTGAGATAAAGTAGCAACATCAATGATTTTGTAGTATATGAATTGTTTGAAAGAGAATCTATGTTTAAATTGAACATCTATGGCATGATTTAAGTCATATTTGGCAAATCGAGGTAGAACCTCCATGGATATAGAGATATGAAGCTTTTATGTATATGTTTATGGATTTCCACCTTGATTCATGGGTTGATCTTGCTTATGGTTCATGTGGGTTTTGATATTTGAAGCCTTGATGTTGAAATTATGTGGTCTCATGTTTTGGGTTTTGATTTCATAAGAGGGGAAGTTAATGTTTCAAAGGAAGGATGAAGTTGAGAAGAAGAACGAAATTTTAGAATTTATAAGGTCCGCTCGGCGGAAGCCCTTTCGGCCTTGAAATCGACCTCCACAGAAGCTTTTGGAAAAATTGTACAGTCCGCTCGAGCGGAAATATGGGCACTCGAGCGGGAAGGCTTATTTTCAAAAAAATTTGGGAAGTTGTTCTGCATGATTTTCTTATGTTACCTTGCATCCTTTCGCATCTTATGATTATGAAATGGACATGAATGAATGTAATGAAGGAAAAGAATGAATGGAATGTATGAAATGAATATGAAAGAAATGAGCATGAAAAGAATGTAAAGAAAAGAAAGGCATGAATGATTGAATGTATGATGTTAATGTGTATTGAGAATGTATTAATGTTGATGTTGCAGGTCAAGATTTGACGACCGTACAACCGGTATTGGAAACCCACTGTAAGTAACATTGCAGTAAATGTTATGTTATTATGAAAGTATGTTCAAAATGATTATTATGTTATGGTTTTCAAATGATATGTTTTCTGTGAACGAATGTCCTAGTTTGCGAATCTAGTATGGCATCCATAGATAGAAAGTTACGAGATCTCGGTATGTGTCGATTAATCGATTATGCGGACCGGTTACTCTAGTCGAAAGACCATAAGTCTGTGGAATATGCCATTAATGATTTGTTATTTGTTTATATATATAAAATGTTGGACTTCGTTCACTAACGTTACTTTAATGTTACTTCTGAGCTCTAGCTCATTGTTTGTATTATGTATTATAGGTGTGCATCTTTGGGAGCCAAGCCTAGGCGGAGTCTCGAGTTGAGCCGCCATTTTGGAAGCCTACCAAGTTTTGAGAGCCTCCGAGTTGAGGCTAGGCCTGGAAGGCCGTTGTGAGCTTTTGTTTGGTTTTGTTGTATTTTTATGACTGAATTGTATGTGATCATGTTATGTAATGTAAGTGGGTAATTAACTCATCTTTTTGGCATGTAAATGTATGTTCATAATAATGTACAGCTCTTTGGACTATTAGTTTATTTATTTCGCTTCCGCGAGCCCCTTTTAATTTTGTTTTGTACAGTTAGGCCTGTGGTAATCTAGGATTACTGGCCGGTCTCGTTACCGAACTTCTAGGAGCGGGTTCGGGGCGTGACACAAAACATGGAATTTTTCAGTTTAAAGCAAGGCCAAAAAGTGCTAGCAAGATGGCTCAAATTAGCATGCAATTATGACTATCAAACATGGATTACAAGGCATGTATATGAAACACATGGAATCTCACTAAACCAGCAAAAATCAGTAAATTAAACATGCCAAAATACGCCCAAATACACATGAAAAGACAGCCAAAACATGCACAAATGAGGGGCTCCTTTGGAAGGGCATACAAGGGATTCTTAGGCACATACAAGATGGACATGAAGCATGACCAAAACAACTCTGGAAATCAAATATGGTAGTCCCAAAACTCACCAAATTGACCCTGAAATGTGACTTCAAAGCATGCAAGATAGGGTCTGTTTGGAAGGCCCAAATGGGAGGCAACCAAGCATACAAGATAGCATGTGACCTCAAATAAGAAAATGCCCCTAATAAATCATGAAGATGATGTCAAAACAAACCTCTTTCCAATTTACAACATGCCTCAAAAATGAATACAAATAGGGCTAATCTACCATGCAAAAATGGCCCTAAAAGTGAGAATAGAGACAATGGACAGCAGCTGGCCCCAAATGGTGAAGAGCCCTTCAAAAAATTTGAAGAGGGGCTCAAAATAAGGCACTTTACAGTTTATAGCAAGCCACGAAAATGAACACAAGTAAGGTTAAACTAGCATGCAAGAAATGGGCCTAAAGAGGAGTAAAGAGACAAGTGGTAGGAGGAGGCCTCAAACAGCAAAGAGTCCTTGATCAAACATGAAGAGGAGCTCAAAATATGACTAACTTCAGTTCATGATAAAGTCCAAAAATGCTTGCAAGTGAGGATAGCCAATGAACAAAGGAAGTGCAAGTTTAAGGGAAATGAAGACTTACCCTTGAAGAGAGGCAAACCAGCAGGTTTTGGTCCAAGATTCTAAGCTTCCAACCTCCTCAAATGGCCTCCAAGGTGCTAGAATGGATGATGGAGGTGTTGTTCTATGAGGTGTAGTGCAAAAGTGCAAGAAAATCCAACTCCAAAGCACAAAACACAAAACAATATAGAGAGAGAGATAGATTTTTCTCTTCAAAATGGCTGAACCTGGTATAAGGAAGAAGCCTCTTCCTAATATAGAAGAAAATCAAAGCAAAGCTTCTTGAACAAGCTTGGCAAGAGCTTCATCCCTCCATACACGTGTATGGAGGGCAAATATGAGGAATCCAGCTGGTACAAAAGATCTTCCGTGAAACCTGCTCTGAGAGGGGTGCTGCCGGCCATCAGTGATGGCAGGCAGTGGCTCATTGATGGCTGGCAGGGGTCTTTTGTGGCCGGCATTGGGCCCGCATTGGCCATTAATAGCCGGCACACTTCCATAGAGGCCAGAATCAAAAATCAGTCCTAGTCCCTGTTTTGAAGAAAGCCTAAATCCTTCATCTGAATGCCTTTTCAGGTCATTCTTGAGCCTAAGCTGTAGCCCCGGAAGTCTTCTTTCCAAATTTGGCAGCCTCACCTCAAAATTCCATGTGTGCTAAGAGATATCCCTCTTTTAGTGAAGACTGCTCAGTTTCAGTCCAACCGGATTGATGCCCAACTTCCAACAACCATATCTCTCCCATCCGGACTCGACTCGAGGAGATTCTAAAGTGAAAAATGAAGCCCCGAAAGTAAGCTTTCCAATGGTAGGGGCATCATAGCTGAAATCCAAGTATTCAAATGGATAGGCCTGATTTAGCGAGGGCTGCTCGGCTCTCTCTTAACGATTCATGCCAAACTCCTTCCCTGACTGGGTTTCTTCTCTCTTCTCCTCTTTTATTCAACTCCAAACCCCCAAACAAGGTGTTTTGAAAGAGTTTTCAAAGATTTCACCTCTCCTTCATTCATTTCCACTTTGTCCTTGCTCGGTTTACCGAAAGGCGCGACATTTGACAAAATGCGAGCGTCGGGACATCGTAGGAACCTATTTTCAAAAATGTTTTGAAAGAGAGGGTTTTAAGGTCTAAAAACCTTTCAAAATAGTTTTGGTCCAAAAAAGAGTGTGAAGTTTGGATTTGACTCTCTCCTTGCCGAAGAAGCTAAATCTTTGCCCAGCACACCTTTCACCATCAAGTAAACCATCAGTAGTGCCCAAGTCTTAAGGGCGGTCAAAAATGGGGTGTCTACAGTTGCCCCTCTTTGACAGAACTCGAAAGTCATAAAAAATGACAGGAGTGAATGTCAAAGCCCAGAGACGACTCATTTTTGATAAGGCCGAAAACTTGGGCAAGCAAACAAAATAATATAGATGTGCCCGGAGGCTGGGGCAAAATGACATGCATGATGCAAGAGCATAACTTATGATTATACAAAGAGAGCTGTAATGAAACAATTATGCAAAATAAATGCAACATTTTAAGCGAATGCTATGCAAGCGAGTAAACACAAACCAAACTACATCTCATGCAGAAAGGATGTAAGAAAATTATACAATTCTCACCGCGTCTCACGCGGAGAAGACTAAAAGCGACCATTGGGGACACCCGAGGTCTCAAACAAGATCCCGACGCATTGCACGCGAAAGGAAAGAGAGTGATACAAGCATTAGAACATGTTCCAAATGCTCTTAACTAAAGAGGGAGAAACATAGGGACATATCCCGGTGTTTCGGAAAGAAGGAGAAACATAAAGACGTATCCCGGTGTTTCGGAACAAGGAGAAGAAACATAGGGACGTATCCCAGTGTTTCAGAAAATGAGAAGAAACATAGGGACGTATCCCGGTGTTTCGGAAAAAAGAGAAGAAACATAGGGACGTATCCCGGTGTTTCGAAAAAAAGAGAAGAAACATAGGGACGTATCCCGGTGTTTCAGAAAGAAACATAAGGGGCGTATCCGGTGTTTGGAGAAAACGTGGGGCGTATCCGTTGTTCCACAAGGAATGAGAAACATAAGGGGCGTATCCTGTTGTTCCACAAGGAATGAAAACATAGGGATGTATCCGTTGTTCGAAAAAGAGTGCGCATAACAATGCGACTGAAAAGTGCATCACAGTGCAAGTGGAAAGTGCGTGACAATGCAAGTTAAAAGGTGTGCATAACAATGCAGGTGGAATGATGCATAACAATGCAAGTGAAGTGTGCGTGACAACGCAAGTTTGAAACAAAATGCTGAATAAGGGAATACAAGCCTTAACGAGACCAAATTCAAACGCGACCTCCGATTTACCTTTCGGAGGGGTTTGTAACACACTCAGCTCAGAAACGGGCACACTCTGTTCATATTAGAGAGAGATAACATCTGTTGCCGCTTTAATTGCCATTCTGACTTGAAACAGGCTTAAGCTTGGGGTCGAGATATACTCATACTTCGGAGTAGTGACAAAGCTTGAGGAGGTACATCCGGAGTACAATCATAGAATTCGCTGAAGGCGAAACACACTCAGATGCTTCGATTTTTCCTTTTTTCTTTTGCTTTGCAATCCGGAATTTACATAGCTTCAGATAGATCCTGATTTTACTATTCTCACGTGACCTGGGTTGAACCCTGCAGTTTTCGAAAGAACAAATTCCTTTTTTGCACAAATGTGGAGAATGGCACAGCACTCTGAGCACACAACAAATCATTTTTGAAATTGAGAAAATGAGTTCTCGACCGAGTATTGAGCCTAACTCTGAACACAGCAAAGACGACCCAGCAACGGAAAATAAAGGTAAACAACCTAAACACATCTATCGACATTTGAAGTGATTCAAAACAAGAATCGAGACAGACAAAACAAAACACAAGACTCAAATGTGCACAGGGAGCCTATTTCACCGGGTATGTTTCCCACCCTTTCTCATTTGTGATTCTCACATCACTCGGCCCTCAAACTCTATTTTTCTGAAAAAGCCCTTTTCTCGCTTTTTCTCTCATCGTATATCTCTCTATTCTTCAATCTCTTATTTTTCATCCCTCCAATGGGTGATTGATGGATGAACAGGAAGTTGCGGGCTCATGCCCCTAGCATTCTGCTAGATTCTTTTCTTACGCCCAGCAGTGAACTTTCATGAGAGGGGTTCTTCTACAACTAGGTGTAGCAAATTTACTGTGACATCGGTTGGCGATGTTCTGCTGGGGAGTTTGGACATAATCGAATGTGTCCAGATGAGGGAGTGGAATATCTAGATTCATTCCAGTTCATGCTTCGCACTTGGCTTGATACCTCGTTGCTTGGAGGATATGAGAGCTTTCAGCCCTTTTCTGTTACCTTCAGTGGTGCCCTTTTCTGGCAGGTAGAGTGCCTTTCTTGGCAAGCATGCTGATAACGGGGAAAAGACAAGAAGCCTGACTCAACAGTGCCCCTAGTTCATCATTTTGACCATTTTTATTTTTGATTTCTACTAAAATAATTTTAACCAAAATGAGAGTTAGATTAACATACTTATTCAACTTTTTGATTTTGAAAATCATGCAAGTTTGGTTGTGAGTACTGAAAATTTTCCTTTTTTGGGTCCATGAAAAGGGTCCAGTTTTGGAAAAGATAGAATAATTTTCGAGAAAATAGTCAACCTCAGTAAAAATTCTCAAAAACTATTTTCGCAAACAACCAATGCTAAACGAGCACGGAACCTACCCTTGAGATGCGCAACCTCGGATCTGAAGGAAAACTGCCCCTTGTTTGAATGATACCACGGTGCGTTGAATGGCAACGGAAAATTGCCCCTTGTTTGAATGGCACCGCAGCGCATTGTAGTCAGTCCTTAGAGTGACGAACACAACCAAATCCTTAGCTTTAGAGAAGGCAAAGATGCTCAAAACCAATACATGGACACACTTGTTTTGCAGGTATTTGTGGCTGGACTTCAAGATGAAGTTGCCTACGTATCCCAAACATAGGAATCAAGCCTTACGTAGTTCCGGGGTTAAGGTATACTCGGGTATTTTAACCTTCACTTTTTAGGCTCTAACTTTTGCCAAGGTGCCCGATGCGGGTTTTCGACCTTCTTGAGCTTTGTTTCTTTTCTTTTCTCTTTTTGATATTTCTTTTTTTTGCTTTTTGTATTCTTCTTTTTCTTTTTTTGTATTTTATTTTTCCTTACTCTAACTTTTGCTGGGGCGCCCTTTCGGGTTTTCGGCCAATGAGCCTCTCAAGGGTAAAAGTGTAACAAGTCCATGCCAAATGGTTTTGAGATTGAACCTCTCTGTATCTAGGAGAATGGTACATTGTATTTAGCTCTTGAGACATTTGACATTTTGCCTCTAGTTAGAGTCTTTCTTGTTCTAGCTTTGTAAGCTTCTGTTGACGATGTCTGATCTCTTGATCTAACTTTGGTGCCTCTTGTTCGAGGGCTGCTCCAAACCCGGCCTCACAGGCCTCTCTTGATGGTGGATCGTTGAACATTCTGAATGGATTCAAGGTTCGGAAACAAACGGATTGAATCTTGAGGCTGAGAGCGATTCTAGGTTGCACAATCTCAAGAGTGATTCCACACAGGTCTTCACAGGACTGCGCAAAATATTTTGTTTTTGAAAGTTTTTACGAAAGCGACAAATCGCTCGCACTGAAGATAGTGTGGAATCAGTCTGGCTCAAGCCAAGGTCCTTCTCAATATTCACATTAACCAGCATGATCTCGATCATTAAGGGCTTAGCACGCCTCTCTTTCTCTCAACTGATCAAATTTTTGCAAAACCCGAGGAATTCCTTCCTCTTCGTTTTTTTTTTTATCACAATATTTCGAAAAAAGTTTTAGAAAACTTAGGTCGATGCAATGAATTCAAGGCACAGAAAAGACACAACTTCTAGTCAAATACTGCCATCTCATTTAGAATTTCTGGCACAACTGGCACACGGCAGAAGCAAACACAAGAGTGTGAAAATCACTGCTGTTCATTCAAATCTGTTGGCACAACTGGCTCCTAAGCAAAAACAGACTCAAAAGAAAATGAAAAGATAAACGTAAAACAAGCAAGTGGTGTCCGAGGTAACACCCCCCGAAATCACCCGATTCTAACAAAACAGGATTGACTCGACGCAACAAGACAGACCCGACTGACTCAGTATGAAAAGACTGACTCAACACAACGGGACAGACTCTAAACAACATAACAAAACCGACTCAATACCCGAGTTAGAAAGTATAAAAACCAGCATTCACAAATGCTTAAAACAGTGCGTGCCATACGCCATATCTGGAGTAAACTGAGTGCTGTCCGCATGTGGTTCATCCCTCGATCACATCACATTATCCCCCACAAGTTCTCTGATCAAATGTCGATAGACTTTGTAGGACCTGATGCGGGGATGACCCCGTTGTCAATCAAATTTTGTATCTCGTGGCGGAGGAATGGCCCTATCGGTGTCATGACCGGTTTGTTGATGAAAAGCACAGTACTTAGTCGGGTCATGCTTTGCAGGGAGAGGATCGGGTAGAGGCCGTTGTTCTAACGGTTTCAGATGCCCTTTCCTGAGTAGAACCCCTAGAGCTTTAGACAAAGGCATAAAGAGTGGGGTGAAAACCCTCTTGCCTCGGGGTAGATAGTCTGAAGTTCGAGGGTTTGAAGTGGATGCACCAACAAAGGGGGTGGCTGCTCTTGGTACAGTGGTGGCGACCATGCCTACGTCTGAAGTCCTAGCAGCTGCGTCACCACTGGTGGTCACATTCGAACTGCGGGAAAATGCCCTCTTGGGCTGCTCCTTCTCCTGGTCAATGAGGCCCTGCTTCATAGCATCCTCGATCTGGATTTCCATCTCATGTAAGTCTGAAAAGGTGGGGAAGGGAAGCACAATCATCTTTTGCATAAGCTTGGGTTGGAGGTTGCGTACAACCATCCGAATCTGATCTTTGTCAGTGGGCCTAATGGTCATCATTGAGGCCTTTGCTCTCCATCTTGCCACGAACTCTGAGAAACTCTCCTTTGGCTCTTGGCGGGTGACTTCGAGATCACGAGTTATGACCTCGATCTGTGTATTGTAGGAGTATTGAGCAATAAAGGCCTCAGCCAGCTCTTTCCGATTCATTTCACGAGTCCTCCAATTTCGCATACCAGTTGCGACTATCGAGACATGGTTGACCAAGAGAGACAACCGGTGTGGTCAAACCCATTGGCCTCAAGATATCAAAAAACAGGTGGAGGTGCACCCTTGGGTCTCCAGAGCCGTCAAAGCGATCGATATGCGGCATTTTGAAACGGTCCGGCAGCGTCACAGCCGCGTCGGTGTACCCATCTTCAATGTCAGGAATTGAGTGGGCTCCCTGAGACTTCTTGAATAGCTTTTCAAGCTTGCTCACCTTCAATGCTGTGGGGTCCACCTCGAACTCAAAGGGAGAGTCTGGTAGGTTGGTGGGTGTTTTAGATAGCTGGGGTAGAATCGGGAGCGGAGCTGGCCCGACTGGAATGTCCGTATCTTCCTGGACATTTGGTGTCTCCCCAGGTACTGGAGCTCCTGGTGGGGGAGGAGCTTGATGCGAAGTAGATGCTCCGTTTTGCTGTTACAGCTTGGTGATTAGCTCAGCCTGCAGGGCCATAATTGCAGCCTGCTGTTTGGCAAATTCCGTCTGGCGGACAGCGTCTTGCTGCATGAGTTTCATACTTTCTTGGAGTTGACGCATCATTTCCTCCATCCCTGCCATGTTACATTGTTCGGGTGGTGGTATATCTATCTCTGTGGTAAGCTCGAGAATCTCAACCCGACTGCTCTAAGACCACTGATCTTGTAGGCTTTGCCTTGGTGGTCTGCGCTTCTACCCGCCTGCACGGCAAAGGAACACTGATTGCCCTTGAACTGAATCTCTGACCTATCAAAATCTATCAGCACAAATCCGATGAACCTCGGGGGATATTGGAGCCCTATGAAGCTACGGTTCCCAGACTACCCCTAGCAAAAGAGAAAACATCTGACATCTCATTAATTTCGCCAAAACAGATATGAGCATAGTAGGATGGTGTGCCCTCTCTTGAATTGTCTGAAATTGCACTGTGGTGATACCCTCAGGTAAAACCGATTCCCAAATACTGATGCCCGCAGGCCTGATACCCAGACTTGCAAACTGTTACATGCATTCTTGTAGAAACACACCCTAAAAGCACATAGCAAGCAAGTGAGAGCCAAAACACCCCTATGTCGGGGTAGGGTTTCCCTGTCCTATTTTGTCAGGAGCTAGGGTTTCACTACGCACGCAGCGGCTTCAAACAACCTATCATCGGGTAAGTAACCTGTCCTAGTTTGGAATGGTCACTATGGATCTCGATATGCACTAGGTCGAATGGTCAAAAGGGTGCCCCGGTAAAACCGAGGTTTGTGTTTCCATACTGGCAGAGCCCACAATCGGTCAGCCTTATGGTCATGCCTTGACAAGATAAGCCTCCGGCAAACCGTTTAGGAATAGCAGATGGCAAACACGGTGTCCTAGGTGCACCAATGCAAATGCAATGCAAAGAAACACACAAGTGTAGTCAAAACAAAATATCATGAGTTTGAGTCAAGTTCTTTAAATCCCCAGTAGAGTCACCAGAAACTGTAGACGTCCCCGAACACCCCGGGACGGAGAGTCCCGTTCTGTTCTTTTTGGGGTTACTACAGTTCAGGACTCAAATGTCACGGTTCTTAATCTGAACCAAAGAGTCCAAATCCGACAAATCGTTTTGAGAAAAACAGATTTTTTTAGAAAAGAAGTGTCAAACATGGACTGCTTCGCCAGATACAGAGTCGCCACCTATATATTTTGTTTTTGAGAAATTTAGGAAACCCTGACTCGTTGCCGAAGGCCACGTGTCCGTCATCACTAAAGTTGCCTCAGCTCGAGAACTTGGGTACGATTGGGGAAGGTCAGCTATGAGCACTCCCTCTCATCCGATCAAAGATCGGCCTCTACTAACCATGATATCAAGTTTTCAAAACATTGTGTGTTCTTAATCCGGTTATTAGCCTAGATTTACTACGTGATGCGCACAACATACAAGTATAGACCAAATCGTAGGAATTGGAACAAATTCAACTCGCGGTTGATTTCGAAAATAATATGAATTTGCCACTTCACGAGTGGGCTTAGGAAAAGAGATTTTTGCCACCTCGGTGGGCTTAGGAAAAGGATATTTTGCCACCTCAGTGGGCTTAGTAAAATATTTTCGTTGAATTTGTCCCAATCCAAACAAAAAGACCTCCATCCACTGGCATTCAGGTAGATATAGCAAATAAACAATTAGCCTCATGGCAAGCATGCTAACATGGCAACACTCACACTCATGCAAGATGCAAAAGGATAACACTCATCGAGTTTTCCGAGCCAAAATAGAAATCAGTTAGAAATCCATGCATGATCCTAATTATGCAGAAATGCCTAATGCCACACATGCAAAATGCAACTAAGATAGGCTCGGCTATTCTAAACATGGTATGTGGAATGCTACAGCTAACAAGTATTCAACTTGGAATTGAAATACAATGCAGTGAGTTATGATACGCCGAGCCCGGTACATGCAAAACAGATGAATGAATGCAAACATGCTATCATACTGTATGCTAATTGAATTATGCCCTAATCTAACCATCATAAGCTGGTAAATAAAAGGGAGAAAGACGTGGGGTTGGAAGACATACATCACACTCACGCACACTTATTACAACATTGCCCTCGCGCAGAGGGTCCGAAAGAATAATATACAGTCCCAAATAAATACAGTTCGAAAAAGTACAAAATCCTAATTAATTAACAAATTAACTAAGGAAAGCGATAAACTAGCATGCAAGCTAGGGACTGCCTCGACTCTGTTCCGGATGATGGATGATGCATGTTCGGGCTGCCTTTGTACGGAAATCCACTGCGATGCCCCAATTAGCCTCTGTTTGCAGTTGTTCTTGGAATGCGTGCCAAGCTCCGAAAGGCTGCTGATTCTTGATCTGCTGCAATAGAAAGCAACAAAGGGGCATGGCATAGTATTTCCACATATGTATGCAAGCCTCGATCCTCGTGCCACCAATCACGCATCTCGATGCACGATGGCCGAGGAGTCGAATTGCATAACTCAATATGAAACGAATGCACATAAAAATATAACAATACCTAAACTCCATCATGGATAATCCGGAGCGTCGGTGACTGGGAATTGAGACACGTTCCGTCACTCGGAGTACGAAACGTACCTCGTTTCCCTTGCTCGGGCTAACTCCTACCCCCAAACACAATGCAAGATGCATGACATGCATGAATGCAACTAAGATATAACCTATCATGCACAATGCTATGAAATGGCATACACGATGCACGAGGTAAGATGGCATACACAATCCGCTAACATACAACCTAGCATACACAATGCATAATGGACTTACACCAACACGAATGGACCTCAGCCACACTCACATAGGAGGCCATTAGATGAAAATGAGACACTCGAAATGCGTGCACGTGTATACGCAAACCGAGGACCGAACCTAAGGCACGAATGCCACTCTACCAAAGCATGGTAAGGCATGGAACATGGTATGCAAACATGCAAATTTTAGCACTGAAATATGATGCTAAACAGCCCCAAATCATGAAAGCATGGCACCCGATGCATGAGGTGAGACTCGAAACTCAAAACTAGGCACATGAAATGACTTACAGCTATACAAAGCATGCATTATTTGAAAATGAAGCATGAAGACAGAGTCAAGGCAGTCCCAAAACATGGAATTTTCCAGTTTAAATCAAGGCCAAAAAGTGCCAGCAAGATGGCTCAAATTAGCATGCAATTATGACTATCAAACATGGATTACAAGGCACGTATATGAAGCATATGGAATCTCATTAAACTAGAAAAAATCAGTGAATTAAACATGCCAAAATACGCCCAAATACACATGGAAAGACAGCCAAAACATGCACAAATGAGGGGCTCCTTTGGAAGGGCATACAAGGGATTCTTAGGCACATACAAGATGGACATGAAGCATGACCAAAACAACTCTGGAAATCAAATATGGTAGTCCCAAAACTCACCAAATTGACCCTGAAATGTGACTTCAAAGCATGCAAGATAGGGTCTATTTGGAAGGCCAAAATGGGAGGCAACCAAGCATACAAGATAGCATGTGACCTCAAATAAGAAAATGCCCTTAATAAATCATGAAGATGATGTGAAAAAAAAACCACTTTCCAGTTTACAACATGCCTCAAAAATGAATACAAATAGGGCTAATCTACCATGCAAAAATGGCCCTAAAAGTGAGAATAGAGACAATGGACAGCAGCTGGCCCCAAATGGTGAAGAGCCCTTCAACAAATTTGAAGAGGGGCTCAAAATAAGGCACTTTACAGTTTATAGCAAGCCACGAAAATGAACACAAGTAAGGTTAAACTAGCATGCAAGAAATGGGCCTAAAGAGGAGTAAAGAGACAAGTGGTAGGAGGAGGCCTCAAACAGCAAAGAGTCCTTGATCAAACATGAAGAGGAGCTCAAAATATGACTAACTTCAGTTCATGATAAAGTCCAAAAATGCTTGCAAGTGAGGATAGCCAATGAACAAAGGAAGTGCAAGTTTAAGGGAAATGAAGACTTACCCTTGAAGAGAGGCAAACCAGCAGGTTTTGGTCCAAGATTCTGAGCTTCCAACCTCCTCAAATGGCCTCCAAGGTGTTAGAATGGATGATAGAGGTGTTGTTCTATGAGGTGTAGTGCAAAAGTGCAAGGAAATCCAACTCCAAAGCACAAAACACAAAACAATATAGAGAGAGAGAGAGAGATAGATTTTTCTCTTCAAAATGGCTGAACCTGGTATAAGGAAGAAGCCTCTTCCTTATATAGAAGAAAATCAAAGCAAAGCTTCTTGAACAAGCTTGGCAAGAGCTTCATCCCTCCATACACGTGTATGGAGGGCAGATATGAGGAATCCAGCTAGTACAAAAGATCTTCTGTGAAACCTGCTCTGAGAGGGGTGCTACCGGCCATCAGTGATGGCGGCGTGCTCATTGATGGCAGCGAGGGTCTTTGTGTGGCGACATTGGCCATTAATGGCCGGCACACTTCCATAGAGGCCAGAATTAAAAATCAGTCCTAGTCCATGTTTTGAAGAAAGTCTAAATCCTTCATCTGGATGCCTTTTCAGGTCATTCTTGAGCCTAAACTATAGCCCCGGAAGTCTTCTTTCCAAATTTTGCAGCCTCACCTCAAAATTCCATGTGTGCTAAGAGATATCCCTCTTTTAGTGAAGACTGCTCAGTTTCGGTCCAACCGGATTGATGTGCAACTTCCAACAACCATATCTCTCCCATCCGGACTCGGCTCGAGGAGATTCTTAAGTGAAAAATGAAGCCCCAAAAGTAAGCTTTCCAACGGTAGGGGGTTCATAGCTGAAATCCAAGTATTCAAATGGATAGGCCTGATTTAGCGAGGGCTGCTCGGCTCTTTCTTAACAATTCATGCCAAACTCCTTCCCTGACTGGGTTTCTTCTCTCTTCTCCTCTTTTATTCAACTCCAAACCCCCAAACAAGGTGTTTTGAAAGATTTTTCAAAGATTTCACCTCTCCTTCATTCATTTCCACTTTGTCCTTGCTCGGTTTACCGAAAGGCGCGACATTTGACAAAATGCGAGCGTCGGGACATCGTAAGAACCTATTTTCAAAAATGTTTTGAAAGAGAGGGTTTTAAGGTCTAAAAACCTTTCAAAATAGTTTTGGTCCAAAAAAGGGTATGAAGTTTGGATTTGACTCTCTCCTTGCCGAAGAAGCTGAATCTTTGCCCTGCACACCTTTCACCACCAAGTAAACCATCGGTAGGGCCCCAGTCTTAAGGCGGTCAAAATGGGGTATCTCTGATTGCCCTCTTTGACAGAACTCGAAAGTCATAAAAAATGACGGGAGTGAATGTCAAAGTCCAGAGACGACTCATTTTTGACAAGGCCGAAGACTTGGGCAAGCAAACAAAATAATATAGATGTGCCCGGAGGCTTGGGCAAAACGACATGCATGATGCAAGAGCATAACTTATGATTATGCAAAGAGGGTTGTAATGAAACAATTATGGAAAATAAATGCAACATTTTAAGCGAATGCTATACAACCGAGTAAACACAAACCAAACTACATCTCATGTAGAAAGGATGTAAGAAAATTATACAATTCTCACTGCGTCTCACGCGGAGAAGACTAAGAGCGACCATTGGGGACACCCGAGGTCTCAAACAAGATCCCGACGCATTGCACACGAAAGGAAAGAGAGTGATACAAGCATTAGAAAATGTTCCAAATGCTCTTAACTGAAGACGGAGAAACATAGGGACATATCCCGGTGTTTCGGAAAGAAGGAGAAACATAGGGACGTATCCCGGTGTTTCGGAACAAGGAGAAGAAACATAGGGATGTATCCCGGTGTTTCGGAACAAGGAGAAGAAACATAGGGACGTATCCCAGTGTTTCGGAAAATGAGAAGAAACATAGGGACATATCCCGGTGTTTCAGAAAAAAGAGAAGAAACATAGGGACGTATCCCGGTGTTTCGGAAAAAAGAGAAGAAACATAGGGACGTATCCCGGTGTTTCAGAAAGGGAAAGAAACATAGGGACGTATCCCGGTGTTTCGGAGAGAGAGAAATGTAGGGACGTATCCCGGTGTTCCACAAGGAATGAGAAACATAGGGACGTATTCCGTTGTTCCACAAGGAATGAGAAACATAGGGACGTATCCCGTTATTCCACAAAGAATGAGAAACATAGGGATGTATCATGTTGTTCCAGAAAAAGAGTGCGCATAACAATGCGACTGAAAAGTGCATCACAGTGCAACTGGAAAGTGCGTGACAACGCAAGTTAAAAGGTGTGCATAACAATGCAGGTGGAACAATGCATAACAATGCAAGTGAAGTGTGCGTGACAACGCAAGTTTGAAACAAAATGCCGAATAAGGGAATACAAGCCTTAACGAGACCAAATTCAAACGCGACCTCTGATTTACCTTTCGGAGGGGTTTGCAACACACTCAGCTCAAAAACGGGCACACCCTGTTCATATTAGAGAGAGATAACATCTGCTGCTATTTTAATTGCCATTCTGACTTGAAGCAGGCTTAAGCTTGGGGTCGAGATATACTCATACTTCGGAGTAGTGACAAAGCTTGAGGAGGTACATCCGGAGTACAATCATAGAATTCGCTGAAGGCGAAACACACTCAGATGCTTTGATTTTCCCTCTTTTCTTTTGCTTTGCAGTCCGGAACCTACATAGCTTCAGATAGATCCTGATTTTACTATTCTCACATGACCTGGGTTGAACCCTGCAGTTTTCGAAAGAACAAATTCCTTTTTTGCATAAATGTGGAGAATGGCACAGCACTCTGAGCACACAACAAATCATTTTTGAAATTGAGAAAATGAGTTCTCGACCGGGTATTAAGCCTACAACTGAACACAGCAAAGACGACCCAACAACGGAAAATAAAGGTAAACAACCTAAACACATCTATCGACACTTGAATTGATTCAAAACAAGAATTGAGACAGACAAAACAAAACACAAGACTCAAATGTGCACAGGGAGCCTGTTTCACCGGGTATGTTTCCCACCCTTTCTCATTTGTGATTCTCACATCACTCGGCCCTCAAACTCTATTTTTCTGAAAAAAGCCCTTTTCTCACTTTTTCTCTCATCGCACATCTCTCTATTCTTCAATCTCTCATTTTTCATCCCTTCCCTGGGTGATTGATAGATGAACAGGAAGTTACGGGCTCATGCCCCTAGCATTCTGCTAGATTCTTTTTCTTCTGCCCACAACAGTGAACTTTCCCACAGAGGGGTTCTTCTGGCCAGGTGTAGCAAATTCTGCGGTGACATCGGTTGACGATGTTCTGCTGGGGAGTTTGGACATAATCAAATGTGTCCAGACGAGGGAGTGGAATATCTTGATTCATTCCAGTTCATGCTTCGCACTTGGCTTGATACCTCGTTGCTTGGAGGATATGAGAGCTTTCAGCCCTTTTCTGTTACCTTCAGTGGTGCCCTTTTCTGGCAGGTAGAGTGCCTTTCTTGGCGAGCATACTGATAGCGGGGAAAAGACAAGAAGCCTGACTCAACAGTGCCCTTAGTTCATCATTTTGACCATTTTTATTTTTGATTTCTACTAAAACAATTTTAACCAAAATGAGAGTTAGATTAACATACTTATTCAACTTTTTGATTTTGAAAATCATGCAAGTTAGGTTGTGAGTACTGAAAATTTTCCTCTTTTGGGTCCATGAAAAGGGTCCAGTTTTGGAAAAGATAGAATAATTTTTGAGAAAATAGTCAACCTCAGTAAAAATTCTCAAAAACTATTTTCGCAAACAACCAATGCTAAACGAGCACGGAACCTACCCTCGAGATGCGCAACCTCGGATCCGAAGGAAAATTGTCCCTTGCTTGAAAAGAGCTGCATGGCAACGGAAAGTTGCCCCTTGTTTGAATGATACCGCGGTGCGTTGAATGGCAACGGAAAATTGCCTCTTGTTTGAATGGCACCACAGCGCATTGTAGTCAGTCCTTAGAGTGACGAACACAACCAAATCCTTAGCTTTAGAGAAGGCAAAGATGCTCAAAACCAATACATGGACACACTTGTTTTGCAGGTATTTGTGGCTGGACTTCAAGATGAAGTTGCCTACGTATCCCAAACATAGGAATCAAGCCTTACGTAGTTCCGGGGTTAAGGTACACTCGGGTATTTTAACCTTCAGTTTTTAGGCTCTAACTTTTGCCAAGGTGCCCAATGCAGGTTTTCGACCTTGCGAGCTTTGTTTTTCTTTTCTTTTCTCTTTTTTGATATTTCTTTTTTTTTGCTTTTTTGTATTCTTCTTTTTTATTTTTTTTGTATTTTATTTTTCCTTACTCTAACTTTTGCCTGGGTCGCCCTTTTGGGTTTTCGGCCCAGCGAGCCTCTCAAAGGGTAAAAGTGTAACAAGTCCATGCCAAATGGTTTTGAGATTGAAGCCTCTCTGTATCCAGGAGAATGGCTGTTGTATTTGGCTCTTCGAGACATTTGACATTTTTGCCCCTTGTTCGAGGGGTGCTGTTGTTCTAGCTTTGCAAGCTTCTGTTGACGATGTCTGATCTCTTAATCTAACTTTGGTGCCTCTTGTTCGAGGGCTGCTCCAAACCCGGCCTCACAGGCCTCTCTTGATGGTGGATCATTGAACATTCTAAATGGATTCAAGGTTCGGAAACAAACAGATTAAATCTTGAGGCTGAGAGCGATTCTAGGCTGCACAATCTTAAGAGTGATTCCACACAGGTCTTCACAGGACTACGCAAAATATTTTATTTTTGAAAGTTTTTACGAAAGCGACAAATCGCTCGCGCTGAAGATAGTGTGGAATCAGTCTAGGTCAAGCCAAGGTCCTTCTCAGTACTCACATTAACCAGCATGATCTCGATCATTAAGGGCTTATCACACATCTCTTTCTCTCAACTGATCAAATTTTTGCAAAACCCGAAGAATTCCTCCCTCTTCGTTTTTTTTTATCACAATATTTCGAAATTTTTTTTAGAAAACTTAGGTCGATGCAATGAATTCAAGGCACAGAAAAGACACAACTTCTAGTCAAATACTGCCACCTCATTTAGAATTTCTGGCACAACTGGCACACGGCAGAAGCAAACACAAGAGTGTGAAAATCACTGCTGTTCATTCAAATCTTTTGGCACAACTGGTTCCCAAGCAGAAACAGACTCAAAAGAAAATGAAAAGACAAACGCAAAACAAGCAAGTGGTGTTTGAGGTAACACCCCCCGAAATCACCCGATTCTAACAAAACAGGACTGACTCGACACAACAAGACAGACCCTACTGACTCAGTATGAAAATACTGACTCAACATAACGGGACAGACTCTAAACAACATAACAAAACCGACTCAATACCCGAGTTAGAAAGTATAAAAACCAGCATTCACAAATGCTTAAAACAGTGCGTGCCATACGCCACATCTGGAGTAAACTGAGTGCCGTCCGCAGGTGGTTCATCCCTCGATCACATCACATTATCCCCCACAAGTTCTCTGATCAAGTGTCGATAGACTTTGTAGGACCTGGTGCGGGGATGACCCCGTTGTCAATCAAATTTTGTATCTCGTGGCGGAGACGGACACAACTGTCGGTGTCATGACCGGTTTGTTGATGAAAAGCACAGTACTTAGTCGGGTCATGCTTTGCAGGGAGAGGATCGGGTAGAGGCCGTTATTCTAACGGTTTCATATGCCTTTTCCTGAGTAGGACCCCTAGAGCTTTAGACAAAGGCATAAAGAGTGGGGTGAAAACCCTCTTGCCTCGGGGTAGACAGTCTAAAGTTCGAGGGTTTGAAGTGGATGCACCAACAAAGGTCACATTTGGTACCGGGAAGCTTCCATTCGTCAAAAGCGATTGATTGGGGGCTATTTTACATTTTCGCCCACCGAATGCCTTTTTTCGACTAAGTTTATAACATTTTCAACTCTAACTCCCAACTTATGGGTCTTATTTACGTACTGTTTGTCCCTACAGATCACATTTGGTACCGGGAACCTTTCCGTTACTTCAAAATAGTGGTTGGAGGACTGTTTTGCATTTTCACCCCCCGAACGCCTTTTTTCGACTAAGTTTATGACATTTTCAACACTAACTCCCAACCTACGTGTCTTATTTACATATCGCCTGTCCCTACAGGTCACATTTGGCACTAAAAAGTTTCCCGTTACATCAAGATAGTGGTCGGGGGCTGTTTTACATTTTCGCCCCCCAAGCGCCTTTTTTTGACTAAATTTATGACATTTTCAACTCTAACTCTTAACCTTTGTGTCCTGTTTACGTACCTTCTGTCCTTATAGGTCACATTTGGCACCGAAAAGCTTCCTGTTATGTCAAAATAGTGGTTGGGAGGCTGTTTTACATTTTCTTTCCCGAACTCCTTTTTTTAACTAAGTTTACGACATTTTCAACTCTAATTCCCAACATACGTATTGTATTTACGTACTGTCTATCCCTATAGGTCACATTTGGCACTGGGAAGCTTTCCGTTACGTCAAAACAGTGGTTAGGGATTGTTTTACATTTTCGCTTCTTGAATGCTTTTTTTCGACTAAGTTTATGATATTTTCAACACTAACTCCCAACCTAAGTGTCGTATTTACGTATTGCCTATCCCTACAGGTCACATTTGGAACTAGGAAGCTTCCTGTTACATCAAAATAGTAGTTAGGGGGCTGTTTTACATTCTCACCCTCCCAAACACGTTTTTTTGACTATGTTTATGACATTTTCAACTTTAACTATCAACTTACGTGTCGTATTTACATATTGTTTGCCCCTATAGGTCACATTTGGCACCAGGAAGCTTCATGTTACATCAAAACTGTGGTTGGGAGGCTATTTTTCATTTTTGCCCCCCAAACGTCTTTTTTCATCTAAGTTTATGACATTTTCAACTCTTAAAGCTAACATATTTTAACAAAGTATATATGACATTAATAAAACTGTTCTTACCAAACAGCGAACGTTAGATGGCCAGCTTAGACCCCCAAGAGTTGTGTCAGTTTGGTGACTACGTTATTCAGATGCTCGACCTTTGTATTTGTCTCATCCCGAGCTTTTTGTCCCTACTCCCGCTCTTTCAATATCTCATTGTAACATCTCTCGCACTCCTCTCACTCTTTCAACATCTCATTGTAATATCTCTCGCTCCTCGCTCTTTCATTAACTTGTCACGATATTTTTGTTGCTCCTCACGAAGTGCCTCCATCTCAGCTTTCATTGCCTCCATATCCTTATCACGTGCTAATGATGCAACTATGGTCGAGGGTTGTGGGCCGATCCCAAATCCAAGCAAGTACCTTTTCTTTTTTCCAAGCACTTGTCATGAAAGCTCCTCTATGTCAATGACGTCCTCGACTCAATGGCACCAGCTTGTAGATTGACCATATCTTGCTGTCATTGCAAATAAAAAAGACAAAAAAATGCTTAATAACATGTATATTTTCTGATGGATCCAACCATTCGTTTTCTTGGACATGTGGCTATCCTTATAAAACTTAGGAAAATCCAAGTCTCCATTTTTAGCTACCTGTTACATTCAAATAAGAACCACAAAATAACCACAACATATTATTCATATCCAAAAAAAAAAAAAATGGATTTACTTTTAAATAAAATAAATCTCACCATAGCAGCCATTGCAATAGGAAATGAGCGAGACCCACAGGTATGATTGTACGGCAACTGACTCCTGTTACTCTTACTAGCTTTTGACCGTTTCTAAAAATAAGACAAGTAAATAAACAATTTTTTGTTAAATATTAAGGCATGTCACATTTGGCATGGGGCTATGTACAATGTGTTATTATTTTACCTGGTGAGATACATCTTGCCATGCCACGTCGATCAAATGTATGTATGCTGTAAAAAACAATTTCTTTATCTCAGTTCTTGTGTATTGATCCCTAAAATTGAACCACACTGAATCCATCAGTGTGGCAATATCTCATTTCCATTTATGAAAATTTTGGTTAAGTAAATAGTATTAGTTGAACGGGTGATTATTCAGTATTTCCGGAATATGGATGCGTTGTGTTCCATAAGGTTTTGATTGGTAAAGAGGGATAAGGACCCACAATTTATGTTGGGGATGTGGAAACAATATGGGGCTAAGTAATTGATGATTAACTTGGAGTATGGTCATGTAGTGTTCTGGGATTATTGAATAATTTCCCTTAGCCGAACTTAGGAGAAGACATGATACTCCAATTTTCAGCATAGCATGTCATGTTTGATTGTTAACCTAAGAGTTACATTGGCAAATTGGATCTGTATTTTATAATATGACAACTGTGTTCATAAGGTAGAAGTCATATACAATTGTATGATATTGCATCTCATTTTTAACAGGTCCCATCTCTAATTCAGCATCGCCATAATTCAGAAACAACGACTCCTAACATTGCCCTAATTTCAATAATATCTCACCCTAAGCAATTGTCACCTAATCAATGTAAACGACTTATATATATATATCTTTGGATGACATTACCAATGTATAATCGATTATACAAAGCATCAAAGTTCTGTATATATGATATATCTGTTTATATATATATATATATGTATATGTGTGTGTAAATAGAGAGAGGGGGGAAATCGAGAGGGAGATAGAAAAAGAGAGGGAAATCGATAGGGAGACAGTGAGATGGGAGACAGAGAGAAATCGGGAGAGAGAGAGAGAGATGCGAAATAGAGGACATACTTGGGAGACAAAATGATGATGCTCTAGCAACCCTTGCAGTGATGGCGATGCAGACAAAGTGATAAAAAGTAGCGTAAAGGCGTGAGTAAGAAACAGAGTCACAGAGGCGTGAGTGAAAGGAGGGTAATGGACTTGTATTAATTGTTTCCCTTGGTTTCTTTTTCCCGATGATTTGATATTAGTTGCCAATAAGAAAAAAACCCAAATTTTTCCCGACAACAAAAAATTTTAGTCTCTAATTCCACTGGAATAACTCGAAATTTGTAATCCTTTCCCTCCAAAACTTTCAATTCTGCCTCCAAAACTTTTCGTCACAATTGGCTACTAAATTTTAGTCGGTAAAAGTGAAATAAATACCAACTAAATTATTTTTAGTAGCTAAATATTGTATATTTAGGGACCAAATTAGTATTTTAGTTGCCCAAAACCTTATTTTCCACGACTAAAACACAATTAGTAGCCAAAAGTGAAATAAATACCGATAAAATTAATTTTTAATAGCACAATTAGTAACCAAATTATTTTTTAGTCGCCCAAAAAAGATTTTTTACCGATTAAAACCTAATTAGTCGCCAAAAGGAAACTAAATACCCATGAAACTTTTTTTTAGTAGCTAAAGAGTGTATCTTTGCCAACCAAATATTTTTAGTAGCTGAAGATTGTATCTTTGCCGACCAATTTATTTTTAGTAGCTAATGCGTATACCTTTGGCGACTAAATTTTTATTGGTTGACATTTTTAGTCGCCAAAAGTGTAATTTCCTATAGTGAATCGACCCCCTATGACATGGAATGTACCATATGAAAGAGTGAACCCACACTCTTCATCTCTCTTCTCTCTATCTCTCTCTATTCATTCTCTCTCTCTCTCTCTCTCTCTCTCTCTTCCACCTCATTAAAAGTCAAAGGTGGAATGGTGCATAGTTGTTAAAAGAAGCCCCCCTCCCCCCCCCTCCCCCCTCTAAAAAAAACAAAAAACTATATTTTAATTAAGTGAAGAAAAATGATGTTCCAAAAATTTCTAAAAATAGAAGAAATAAACTCCAAGAAAAATTACCCAAATTAGAATAAGTTTAAAAGAAATGTCCCTAACCCACAAAACAAAATATCCCATTCAGAGGTCTGAGTAGAGTTTCATTATTTGTAATTCACTATTTATAGAGAATTAGATCTGTTGTACATATGAAATCTCTTAAATCAAAACCTTAATACCATCTTTGCATATGCAATTGGGCTCTTAAAAATTGGGGTTTTCTTGTGTCTTGACTTTGATGGAGCATGAATATGGTGGAGCCATATCTAATTTTTGGATGGTCCAAAACTTGGTAACTAACCTAGGAATTAATAAGATGAAAGGATTTATGATACGCATTGTCAAAACTCAAAGGGAAATAGTTATTCATAGATCGTCCAACTCTTTTTATACTATTATCCTATAACTTTTTTTTGTTTATTTGTTTGTGTTTTTTTCACATAACCTTTTTTTTTTTGTTTGTTTATGTGGTAATCTACACTTTGCAAATAATTATAATTTTTGAACCCTAATTTGTGACTCTAAGGGTAACTTGTAAATATTTTTAAAAATGAGGATTGATTCCAATAATGATGAAGGGGAGAGCACTTAAATTTAAAAAGTTGAAAGGTCTTCCCCACCACCCAAACAAATGTCAAGTTGAGAACTCAGTCACTCACTCACCCTTCCAACTAATCAAAACTTTTCACAAAAGCTGTTTTTGTTACACAATTGATTTATTAATTACCCAAAAAAAAAAAAGCAAAAGGGTTTGAGAGCATTATATTATTGTTATTATATTATATAAAACTAAGCTAAATGAAATTGTTATTATATTATATAAAACTAAGCTAAATGAAATAAATTAATTTCGATCCGTACAGGTAATGATGTGTCCCGTTGCCTCCCGCCATTTTTGTTAATTTAGTTGAAATAATAATACTAATAATTATGGAAAGTAGCATTTGATGGGCCATTTGAAGCAGACTTTGAACCCTCTTGCTCCCAAACAAAACAGCAACTGATACTTAAAATTAAAATAAAAAATTTAATTAATTAAAAAACTTTGTTACTAGTTTCGACTAAAAAAAGGTTAAAGACCCACCCAATTTTTCCACTAACAAAAAAAAATTAATATTTACTAAACGCATTAGCTTTTCTAAAAATTCTGATTTGACTATCATTTTGGATTAAAAAAATATAAAATAATAAAATATATTAAATAAGTTAATAAGATAAAATATCACATTCAACCCATAATCATTACACTTTTTCTCTTACAAAATCAAAAAAGTCAAAAAATTCAAACCAAACGAGACTAAAAAAATTCCAACACAAAAAAGTTAGCTATATTAACCAATGTCAAACGAAACTCAAAAAAAAGAAAAATTATAATTCAATGTAAATTTTTAAAAATAATTTCAAATTAATAGTAGCCTTTTATAAATATTAATAACTAAAATTTTAAACTTTCTGACGAATTTATAATTATTTTGTCCAAGAACTATTATAATTTTCAAAATAATAATAATATTACTAAAAAACTATAGCCAAACCTAGGGGTGTAATTTTGGCCTGTAGCCCGCAGGCGGCCCGAAGCCTGCCCGCGGCCCGAGGTGGGCCTGGCCCGTTAAGTCCCGAGCCCAAACCCAGGCCGATACCTTGGGCTAGGGCCTAGGCCATCATTTTGAAGCCCGGCCCGACCCATTGGCCCGCTCAAGGCCCGCCCAAAAGCCCGGCCCGAGGCTTGGCCCACCCGATGCCCCTTTTTTTTAATAGAAAATAATAAAATTTTGATGGAAAAAATTAAAAAAATTTATTTAGGCCCGCCCAAAGTCCGAGCTCAGGCCCAAGTCCATGGGTCCGACCCGAGGCTCGGCCCACTGGCCCGCCCAAAGCCCAAATACTCCTGGGTCTAGTTTTCTGGCAGGTGGGGTGACCCAGATTTTTTTTGACGAGCATGAGGCCTGCCCGTCTGAGCAGAATGGGCCGAGGCAGAACAAATACACCCTTAGCCAAACCCAATCCCTTATAAGGTTTGGGCTAGTCTACAATGTACATACAGTTGACTATATGAATCCAATCTAGGTCTAAGGACCCCCACACGAAGAATTCAAATTGTTTTGTTCATTTTATAAATTTTATAAGTACATAGATTTTTTAATATGAATATGATAAAATCGTGTGATTATGATTATCAAAATAATCTAATATTTTTATGAGTGATTTACACTAAACAATGTAAAAATCAACAAGTTAGATTATCAAAATAGGGCTTTCACCAATGCCCTAAAAGGGGTAATAGAACTAATAGGGCTGAAGGGATATGCCCATTCTAATTATACATAACATAATGGTACTTAGTTTAATGAAATAAAATAGAATAATTATTCCTTAACTTTCTTATAGAATAATTATTCTCTTACACTCGTGAATGATAATTTTATTTATAATATATTTTTTATTTTATTTTTTTTGACAAATCAAATATAAGAAATAATATTATGATGAAATGATTATTCTATTTCACTTCATTCATGTGAATAAAATAGAACGTAAAAATTTATTAGTTTGGAAATATTTATGAAGGCCAATTTTTTTTTCTTCCTTTCTAGTGAATTTTTTCAATGTTGGCAAACTTTTTAATTTTTTAACTAATTTTATAGTAATGACTAATTTTCTAAATAATAAATAAAAATTTTACTTGTGATACAGTCTTTACTAGATTCAACTTGTGATGAATTTTAGAATCTTCTTCCTTTTAAATATTAGTGACTTTGTTATGAGAACTTCGCCTAATATGCCATTTCTCCAACATATTTGACCATTGTTTCAATCACTACCATCCAAATTTATGACAAATCTTAAGCTTGACAACTGCAAAAATCCACATTGATAAATACCAAAGAAAGTAAAAATATTAAAAGGGGCAAAAAAAAAAAAAATTCGCAGATAGATATTTTTGTGGTCCAAACTCTATAATTGATTGTATTATAAGTCAAAAATATAATAATTGATGGTACAATAATATCCATTGATCTTAACCTACTATGATCATAATTAATCCCCTCTTAACCCAAATTCTGCATATCAGCCACTCTCATCTTCCACGTGCATAACCCGTGCACAAAAGTCGAACACTCAAAAAGTTTTTGATTTTTTTGATTTTTATTTTATTTTTGTATTTTTTTCATTTGGTATAATAAAAAAATGAAATGCAATGAAAAAAAATATTTTAGATTAAAGTCTTATCAATGTTACTACATTACCATTGTCACCATCACCGCCTGCTACTTCCTCTCCACTACCTCCGCCTCTGCTCTGCCTATCACCACCACCCTGCCACCACTAATATAACTATTAGTACATTAGCCTCAATAATGCAACTAAATATAAGAAAATATTTTATGTTCTAAAATGTTTTTTGCGGAAAAATTGACATTCACCATTTTCAAAGTGAAAAAAAAAAGAAAGTAAAAATATAACATTTTGAAATTAAATTCGAAATTGTCTACTTCCTTTTGAATAAAACATTTTGCCATGGGTTTTTGTCAAATTTATTAATAGATATTATTAATTGAAATTTTAAAAAATTAATACAATTGAAACTACAAAAATCAGATTAAGACAAGAGAAAATTACAAAATAATTTGTCCTCAAAATTATCTAAAGTTGAGCATAAATAATTGGGCAAATAGCATTTTAGTTGAACAATCTAAAAATAATTACACTATAGGTGAATTTTTTTTTTTTATACAAATCTAATACATTGGAAAGACTTGCATTTGACACAAGCAAAAACTTACACTAGAGAGGAAAAAGTTTGGGACCACGTAAAAGAGGACTTCCATGACCTCCATGATGTATTGATCATTGATGTGTTTGAATTTTTTTAGAAAATTATATCTGACAGTAATATGAATGATTCAGATCATTTTAGAGATTGTGAGGGTTATATTTTTTGAGGGTCTCTATCATTATTAGTTTTCCTAAATAATATCACACAACCCACGAAAGGGAGTGTTGGGAAGCCCACGACTACCACATTGGTGTGAATGGCCTCATATGAAAGTAAAATTGTACTTCTACATTAAACAAACAACATTGTGGTGTCTATTGGACCACACATCTTTGTCTCCCCTTGTCTTTTTTATTTCACAATTCTTGTTACTTTTAATTTTATATTTTCTATAAATTTTTATTAGTTTCCATTTAATAAATCAAGTGTTCGTGGAATTAAATAATTTTTTTGGTAGACTAATCAATTCTAGTTGAACCATGTTGAGATCTTGCGAATGTTAGAGAAGGAGAGTTACCCTTCAAATAATTCCATACCATGCCATCTCATTTTTCTAATACAAATTTAGTGTAAGTAATGACGCTAATGATTGGTTTAATGTCCACATATATATTTTCTATATAAATGCATATGTAAATCTCAAATTTATATTTTATAATGTGATGACATATATTATAAATACAATTACGATTCTCTCTCATTGGATTAGAGGTGAATGTTGGATTTTAGTGGACTCGCATAAATTGTTTATATTATAAAATTTTATTCAATTATTCATGTAAAAAAAATTATATTGATTAGACAATTATAATCACATAATAATATCACTTTTATATTTAATAAATGAACAAGAAGTATGATTATGAGAATAAACCTTTCATGTGGTTGTAATTGTCTGATTAATATGATTTTTGTAAAAATAATTTTCTCTAAAAGCCTCCAAACATGAATAAGATAGTTTTGTGATAAGCCCGAATAAATCTAAGTAAATTTTTTACAAAATAAAATACAAATATGACGCAAAGGACACTTAATAGATTTTACATGTGTGACTCATCTTTTTAACTTATATTATAGTAGTACTATATTTACATAATTTTTTTCCTCCAAAATCTCCCGAATTAAGACAAAATGCATGTAGAAGAGTTTTGAGATAATATTGAAATGTTAGTCAACTTTTTAAATTTTGCTTCAGAGGTTTAAGAAAAAATTGTATAAATAAATTATTTTTCTATATCTATATCTTATTTAATGTTTTTTTTTTTTTTTAAACACTAGTAAATGGGCAATCATACGAAAACCCAACCGTCCCCTTCAATAGTATGGGTCCCAATTCGCTATAAACAACTATGGGCGTGGAGAGATGAAGGTGGTTGTACCATGATTCTTGTCAAAATCATGTTAATGTATAAACAATTAATAATTAAAATAAAAATTATAAATGTTGTATTTAGATTATAAATTTATATATAAATTTGAAAAGAAAAAGGATAAAAAAAATAATAAAAATAATTTTAAAAAAATAACTTATATTTTATTCGTATCAACATCACATTTTTTTTAATTTTTAATTTTTAAATTTATGATCTAAACATAATTTTAAAAAAAATTAATTAATTAATTAATAACCATAACCTACTTGACACTGGAGGCGTGTTTAGCATTTTCGGGCTCCTTCACTTGCCGGTTAAAAAGCAGCCAACTATTAAGGAGTAGTTTGGCTAAATAAGTACGTCTTTTTATCTTTTTTAAGTTACATCAATTAATATTTCATCTTTATTTTTCTATACATCTTTTTATAAAAATTCAAAAAGTACTCTTATTTAGAATATCTCAAACCACCCCTAAATACATTTTTTGTTTATATAACTATATTTTTTAAAAGAGTAGTGCTACCTTCCTCAATTAGTATACTAATTAATCTACTAATATTAGTTATGCCATTATTATTGATTTCACTCATTACACAAATTATAAATAATAAAAACATAATAAATTATGTCATATCATCAATTGATACATTAATTAGTGCACTAATTAGTGTATATAACATTAGTCTTTTTAAAATATAACATATGAGCTGCACCTGTGTAAGTATAAGGGAAAAATTCAAGTAAGTGTATATTTAAAAAAAAATACAAACAAATAATAAATTTTATATATATTAATAATTAAGGTTATACTAAGATTTATCATGAATTAGTGATAATTTTATGGTAGTACCACTGAGAAGTAATTTTCGCTAAGTACAAACGTAAGAGCAATGGTAGAGGGTCTTTATTTTTGTGGCTCAAATGGTTCGAATTTGCCAAAACGACGTCATTTTGAGTACAAAACAACATCAAAATTGTCAAAACGATGTCGTTTTGACAATTTTAAACCATTTGAGCCACAAATATTAGGGCCCCCAAACATTTTTCCAAACGTAAACAGGTATCGGTGGAACCGTAGAAGAAGAATATGAAGAGAAAAAAAATCCTCTTTTGCGGGCATCAATGCACAGAGCTTTTTTGAGAAAAATAATTTAAGACAATAATATTATAATTGTTATTTTTTTATATTAATTTATTTATGATATCATTAGTCGTCATGGCATTTGTAATAGATACAAGCAGTTTGACCAATTAAATTAATGCAATGATGACAATTTTGGCTTAAATGATAAATTAAACATGATATAAATTTTTATATACTTATTACTAAATTTAATAGATTTTGTATGAATTTTAAAATATTTTTTAATATTTTTATATTTTTTTCTTACTTTCTCACTTGTTAAGCATTTGCCCAATATTATAATAAAGGGTAATGCTATAGTGTGCAACTTACACCTTACACCTTTTTGTATTCACTTACACCTTACACTTACACCTTTTTTATCTTGCACTTACACCTTTTGTGTAAGTGGCACATGGTGTGCAACTTATACATTTCATTTATACCTTCCACTTACACTTACACCTTACACTTACACCTTATACTTACACCTTTTGTGTGAGTGGCACATGGTGTGCAACCCACTTACACCTTTTGTGGGTTGCACACCTAAGAAAACTCCTATAATAAAATCAAATAAAACTTTGTGTCACAATCACAGAGGATCGTAGTTGTGCCCCCATTAAATACTAAGAGAAATAAAACTTTTTTTTTTTTTTAAATAAAAATAAAATAATCATATTTTATTTTGTTATTGGAGTGACACTATTTATATTTATGGACTTAACTTCACATTAGAAAAACTAACACATGTATATTTATATGTTATGTTTAGATTATGAATTTAAATACAGATTTTGAAAGGAAAAAGTAAAAATAAATAAGATTTAGTATATATTTCTTTCATATTATCTTTACATTTGTTCTTTTTGTTCTCAAATGTCTACTTAAATCGTTGATCAAAATACAACCATGAAATTTGTGTAGATTCTATACCTAGTAATAATAATTCTTTTGATCAAATTTGTGAGTATATTAATAAAATTGTCAGTATGTATTGAAAACATCATTCAAATAAACATAAAGGGTGAATGAAAAAAAATTATATAAATTATTGTTTTTTCTTAATAAATATTTGTGACATGCAAGAATAGTGCTATAAAGTTTGGAACATAATTCACTTAAACATTATGGGCTAGTTTGAAAACTTGACTATTTTAGTTTAATTAAAAAAGTTGTGTTTAGGATGACGGTTGACTTTTTTTATAATTGATTTGATAGTTATAAGAAAAAAAATGAAATGATTATAGTTTAGATGTGATATTTTATTTTATTAATTATTTTAACCTTAACCAAAACTATCTTCCTAAACATTATGATAAAAATAACTTATATGGCTGGGGAACAAAATTACAAATTTATTAATTTATATGCTTTTATTTTTATTCATTTTTATATGCACTAGTGGGTATGTGTCCATCCGATAAGTGTACTATTAAATCAGTAAAATAAAAACATTATTTTGAATTGAAAACATTTATGGTCTATTGCTTAATCGGCAAAAGTGTTATTTATTTGATTAATAGTCTTAAGTTCAAATCCCTTTCAGTACATCAATATTTAATTTTTTATTTTTTATTTTTTCTTAGATAAATAGATGACAAATAGCATAAGAAAAAAAGTTTGAACATCAAATGGCTTGTTTACTTTATACCCGTTTGGCAACCATAACCTTTCGCCAAAAACACACTTTATTGTCACACTATTATTTTTTTTTTTACATATTTTTTATAAAATTTTAAAAAATTAAGTAAAATAGTTAATTTCCAAATTAGGTATATATAAATAAATAGATGACCAGTGTGATGAGAAAGAAATTCGAACTAATAAAACAAAGGCGAACTATTTCACTTATAATCTAATTATATTAACATATTAATGTTTGTAAAAAAATTTAAAAAAATAAAAATAAAAATAAACTTAGGTGACACAGTCGATATTGTGATGTGTGTGTAATTTTAGGGACAATTTGGCAACTTAATTAAAAGTTAACTTTTAGTTTTTAACCTATTTTTAATCGCATTATTTTTCATATTTTTTACATATAAAAAAAAGAAAATAAAAAATCTCCCTAAAATAACTCTCTCTAATCCCTCTAATTATTTTTTTTGGCAAACTGTTTTTTTTTTTCTGTTTTCTTTTTTTTTTTTTTTTTTTACTTGAAAGGAAAATTCGGGGGTTTCGGCGGACCCGCTTTCGGGGATTTATCAACGCCCATAAAAAAATTAAAAAATTAATTTTTAATTAATTTCTCAAATCACCCCTTAGAGAGAGAAGGGGAGGCAAAGGCACGTGTCCTGGTCTGAGAGAAGAGTCAGGCGTGTAATCAACCAATGCGTTGGGCTGGACTTCTCGATGAAGAAGACAGAGACCACGTGTCGCGGTCTTCGTGAAGCATCAGAGTATGGACTCTTTTTTCTTTTTCTTTTTTACCATTTATTTTCTATTATATAATGTGTGATTTCGTTATGAATTTAACGTAATAAAATATTTAAAATTTTATGATTAATATTAACGTAAATTATAAATATATATTTTAAAATTTATTTAAATTATAAATTATTCTTATAATTTTAAAAATTATATTATATTTCTTAAGATTTTTAATTTTATAATAAATAAGTCATTTTATTAATAAATTATCAAGTTAATTAACAGCTTTAATAAGGTTAAAATTTTATTTCAATTAATAATTCAAATAATTTATTATTGTATAGGTGAACAATTAGAAATTTTACTTTTTCAATTAATTATGTTAAATAAAAAATTCTGACAATAAAGTATTTGTAATTTTCTAAATCACATGAGATAATTCGTATTTTAAGAAAATCTCAAGAGGTGTATTTGTAATTTACCCTTAATATTATAAAAATTTATAATTTAATAATGATATTTTTTATTGCATCAATTTGTAATAAAATTACACATTTTATGATAAAAGTATATATGATATCTAGGGGCACACACCGTAAGAGAACCCTACTACCATTTTTACCTCTTAATATAACATGCACCCAATCTCTTAAAATTAAATGATTCGAATCAATTCCCTATAAAATGGACAATTTTAATAATTCGAACGGATAGAGATGATATATTTTTCTCAATCCGCCATAGGTTGAACAAATGGGGAATGAGAGGTCACTCGAGTCAACCTAATAATTTGCCAACACCCCTAAGAAAATGAAATTATACTTTCATATTTTATTTGTTAAAAAATAGCTTGTTATTTAGTAATTATACTTACTATTTATAAAATATAAAAGTTGGTCCTTTATGTTATTATAAAAAAATAAAGAATAAAAAATTTTGGACACAAAATAATAAATAATTACTGAAATAAGTAGTCTGGAAAAAAGTCTATACTGCCAAATCAATATGCATCCACCCACACGTACTGCCCGCTCAATCCTCATATGCTAATTAAGTGAACGGATGCGAATTGATTTTTCTCAATTCGTCTAAGTGCGGACGTGTAGTGGATGAGAGATTACCCGATCCAACCCAATTCTCGAGAACATGTAATATATATATATTTACTATTGTTTTTTTAACCTTCACTTGTCATTTTTAATATTGTACTAGATTAAAAAATATATAAGTCTATTTTTAAAATTTTATTTTTTAGATTCAATGATATGTAAAAAATATTATTGATTGATGATTAGAAAAAGCATGAGTGAGAGAGAGAATCGCTTTAAATAGTCTTAATAGACTGATACATCATTAAATTAAAAAAAAAAAGATTTAACTTTCAAGTTAAGGTAGCATGGGACGCTAAAATGTTTGTATATTTTGTATAAATGGGTGTGTAATAAAAAATTATATAAATATTTAAAGATATTTTAACATGTGTGTGCATATTAATAAGATTTTTGTTGTATTTTGGATTAAAAAAAATGAGACCTACAATTTGAGTTTCATAGTTTTATCAATATTGACATGATAGATTATGTGCCAATTTTAATTTGTCATGAACTCAATTTTATAAATCTCAACTTTATTATCATGTCATTATGAGTAAATTATGAAAGTTAAATTGCGAGTCGCTAATATTTTTCTTGGATTATTGTTTAAAAATTGTAAACTAATGAAAAAGATAGTAAAAGTAATTATGAAAAAATAAAAATGCAAATAAAAGTAGAATCTCTATTAACATTCATTCATTGGAAATAAAATTAAATATTTCATTTCAAGATTTTACTCACTTGTATTTTTCTTCTTTTGTTTGTATGTTTTTATTGTTTTGTCCAATGTGTTCTTCACTTCAAGTCAAATTTAAGCATCTTATCGAAGTCCACCAAAGTGGTAATGAGGAAGGTACATTTCAACATTAACTAACTTTTTTGGATGAAGAACAAAAAATTATTAGCTTTTTTCAATTTTTAGGCCAACACACTTAGACACTAATATAAGTTTTTGGAGTTTTGACTATTAGCTAACACTTTGGTGGGCTTAACTAGAATTTGAGTCAACCTTGGTAGGCAAATTTCCACAATCAGTCATTCCAAGGTTAAATGAGCTGGCTTGGTTAAATTTTGACAATTTTGATTTTCAATATCTAAAAATGATTTAGCACATTTAGAGATACATATTGGTTTAGGAATAGGTTATTTGATTTTTATTTATTTTTTTAAATTTTTTAGCTAAAATATAAGGTGAAAAAAATTACTATGTTTAGAAATATTTTTTTTACTTTTTATAAATAAAAAAAAATGTGCGAAAAATAGAGATGAGAAAATTTTTGACTTTTTTAAAATTTTAGTGACTTCTTAGCTATTATTATAACTTCCCTAACTTGCCCTAATCATAAAAAATAATTCTAATCATACATACCAAATGATAGAAACTCGTCATTAAAAAGATTGTTTTACTGAGATCAATCTCGATATTTTTGTAATTAATTTTGTGACTTCATTTGGCTGCAGCTAATAAGTTGACTTATTTTTGCTTTGTCTTTGATGAATATTTTTCAATTTTGAGTAGGTGTTCAAACGTTGTCACAAAAAAAGACTTTAACTTTGTCAGTAGTCTCCCATGTATCCAAAAATAAATGATTTCACCCATGCTAATAGGACACAATGTTTTGGCGCAAAAATAAAAAAGAAAAAAGAAAAAGCTAAGTTTGTAATTCAAATTCATATTAACTTTTTGTGTTAAAAAAAATTGGATCTGTATTTTTATTCCTTTGGTGGATGAGATAATACAGATTTGAGTCACATCTAATTTGTTAGCGAGGAAGCCCAGTTGTATATGGGCCTATCCACCTCATACTGGGCCCACCATTGTTATACAAAATCTTTTGGATCTACCCATGAAAGCAAATTCAAAATTAAGAGATTTTGGCCCTATTTGGTTTCATTCTATGATTTTTAAAATTTTAAAAAAAAAAAAAATAGAATTTAATTTGATAAAAATAAATATCAAAATTTTATTTTTACCCTTCAAAGTGATAAAACTGTATAAAAATGATAAACACTTTTAATTTTTTTTTTTTTTTTCATGAAACCAAATGTTGGTTATTTAAAAATAAAATAAAATAAATTTATGAAAATCAAATCAAATATGGTCATTTAATAAATTAACCAAAAGAATGGGATTTGAACTCATCATCAATAACATGGGGAGCTTGCTTACCCACTTACTGACTTGGATGACCCTTAGGAATAATTAATTTTTATTTTAAATACCTTTTACATATATATAACTTAACATTTTGAATATAAGAAATTCAAAATACTAAAATATTGTCTTATTTTTACTTGTTTTTAAAATAAATTTTTAGTTTCTCCTCTCTCCTACCACCTTCGGTCACCACTGACCACCACACTACAAGAAAAAGGGGTATTTGAGCCTAATAATTTGCTTTGGTAACAATTGTCATCGCAAAAGTATTGAATTGACATCAACAAAAATGACCTTCTCAAAAAAAAAAAAAAAAAACACATTTTCATAGAATTATTTGAGTCAAGAGAATTTGCCATCTCAAAAGATAGTTTTTTGTTTTGGCAAATATACCGTCTCAATTACCCGACATCCTTTTATTTCCCACTTTTCTTTTTTTCTTTTTCTTTTTTTTTCCATTTTAGCCCCTTTCATTCCTGCCTATCATTTTTTTTTTTTGGTGATTCTACTTACACCACTCTTTTACCTCCTTACACTCTTCATCTCATTACAACACTAAAAAAAAAATATAACTCTCATTACACCCCCATTATCTTACCAATACTAACCCTAAATTAACCCTTTCATCTCTTTACACCACTTAACTTTTGGAGGGAAAAGAGAGAAGCAACAGTAAGGAAGACAAGGGGTTCGACGTAGAGAAGGCAAGTGGTTAGGACAGCGGGAGGGGTTTGAACGACGTTGTGGTCTTGTAGACACCCCATTTTTGACCGACCTTAAGACTCAGACGTCACTGATTGAGCGCTCGGTGATGTTGCATATTGCGCTAGTTCAGAAGTCTCAGAGTCGCGGCCGTGCGCCCTGCCTCCGGACTTTCGAACCTTCTTCGTGCCTTGTCTCGGTTTGCGAACCAGACTCGATTTTCTCTGTTTTCTTTCCTGAGGGGAGGGAGTGGTCCCATAGACTATCTCTCAGTGGCCGTGGGCTACTTTTTCGTGGGTCAGAGGCCATTTTGCCCATTTCAGCTCCGGTTCCCTGCTGGACCGTCAGTGCCAGGTTCTTCGGTCGATCGCCCAACCATCTCCGATGTTCCTGTTCTTGGCTACCTCTGCTTTTATCATTTTCAGGAACACTGGGGCCCCTGTTGCACACTTCATGGCCGTATGCCACTTTTCGGGACCGGCTGCGTGATTTGGGCTCCGAGCTTTCATTTTGCATCGGTTTTCTCTGATTTTTGGCAGGAACCTCTGTTTTGTCATTTCGAGGGACACTGGGGTCGCAGATACCCACTTCGCTGCTGAACACCACTTCCGGCACCTGCAGTCCATTTTTGGGATCCCAAATTGCTCGGTTTTGGCCCCGAGCGTTCATTTCTCATTAGTTTTTGTTCAAATTTGGCAGGTACCTCTGTTTCAACACCAGGAAGATCACTGGGGAGTGGGAGGCCAGCAATTATCCCAGATAACGGTTCGCCTCCTCCGTCGCTTTTGCTCACTTCCGGGCCAATGTTGAACACCTTGGGGATATTTTCTTCCGACCAAAGCTACATATCTGTGATCAGGGCACATGGGAGGACCCTAAAAACTACTGGTCGGCCAGCAATTATTGATTTCATTTTTGAGCCCCTCCTTCAAGCTCTATGTTGTGGCTCCCGCCTGTTGCCAATTTCCGACCTTGGAACCTTATTCTACACACGGGAGGACACCAAGGAGTGGTGGTCGGCCAAAGAATTTGCACTTCATTTTTGGGCCATGGCCGGGCCGGTGAGTGGCTGGTCGACTGTGGGGTAGCCGTGGCCACCTCCTGAAGTTACTGGCCACGGCCAACTTTCTGCTTTCCAAATTTCGGTCTCGGATATTTTTCAAAATATCCCGCATCCGGATATTTTGGGAGCAAAGCTTAGGTGCTTTTCCTCCCTTTTAATTTTTTGGCCTATTTAAAGGGCTGCCCTCCTCGTTAGCTAGGGTTGGAATATTTGGACCTTAAGACATCATCTTCCAAAACCACCATTTACGTATTCAAAAACCCTAAAAGTTTCAAGCTTCCTAGTTCAATCCTTCATCAACCCTAAGCTCTACCATCCCCACTTCCATTACAGCAGCAAGGAAGTGTTCTTCAGAGGCTAAGAGTCAACAAATTGAAGCCAAGAAGCAACCAAAGTTAGGTCTTCAAAGGTAAGCCTCTAATTCCCTTTTTTGAGCATAATTTTGAGTTATTTCTTAGCCCTATTTGCTTTCAGTTTTGGGCTCCGACCCCTACTGTTTTTAGGCTTATTTTGAGCCCCCCTACAACATTGTAGAAGGGCTCAACCTCATTTGGTGTCTCCATGATATACTTCTTTCAATACCACCTTTTATGCCAATAAATTGCATGCTTTGTTTAGCTTTTGAGTGATCTGATTTAGAGTATATTATATACTGTGAGTGGGCTTATTTTGAGCCCCTCTTAAACATTGAAGAAGGGCTCCATTATGTTTGGCTTCTCTATCATGCACTTGCTTTGTAATTTTCCATATTTACCGTAAAATTGTATGGTTTATTTAGCCTATTTGAAGTCTGATTTTGAGCATTCCATTAACTGAGATTGAGCCTATTTTAGGTCCCTCTACAACATTGTAGAAGGGATAAATCTTGTTTGGGGCCTCCATGCATGGCCTCTCTTTATACCTCTCTTTGGCCCCATTTTGCATGCCTCTTTAAGCTTATTTGGGTTCTTATTTCGGCCATCATCAGGCTTAGAAAGAGCCTTATTTTGGCCTTCTCATCATGTTTTGTTAAGAGTCTTAGGCCATTTGATGATTTTTTTTGGTACTTCATGTTATATCCCTCACATTTTCCGTAAAATTGCATGCTTTGTTAGGCTTGCTTAGCCTCTGTTTTCAGCCTTCATCAGTCTTAGAAAGTGTCTTATTTTGGCCTATTCTTCACATTTTGTTAAGGGTCCGAAGTTGTTTGGTGTATGCTTATGGTACCTTGTGTTATAGCCTTCATTGGCTCATTAGTTTGCATGCTTTGTTTATCATATCTACATACTGAATTTGGGGATGTCATCTCTTGTAAATGTGCCTATTTTTGGTCCCCCTTTAATGTTGTAGAACTGTTTTTTTTTGTTTGAGCATTGTATATACTACTTGCTTTGTAATTCCCCTCTTTTTCCCCATTTTTGCATGCTAATTTTGCCATACTTGTGGTTGTTTTTTAGCCTTGCTTTGTACTGAAAAAATGTTAGTTTAGGGGCTGCCTTGCTACTGTTTTACATGTCATGTGCTAATAATGCATGTTTAGTAGGGCTGTAGGCCATTTCGGGTACTTTGCATAACATTTCGGGCATTGATTGTAATTTTGTTATAATTCGGGGGCTATTTGTGCATCATTTTAGCTACTGAAATTTGCATTTTCCATATGCCATATGTCACGTCTCATTTGCATGCCATTTTTGTGCCTTAGGGCCATGCCTCGGTTTGCGTGCCCGTGTGCACGCATTTCGAGGCACCTCATTTTCATCTCACGGCAGCTCATGTGAGTGCGGCTGAGGTCCTCTCATATTAGTGTAAGCCCAATTTGCCATTTTCGTGCTTCTACGCCATTGCCTCGATTTGCGTGCCCGTGTGCACGCATTTCGAGGCACATCTTGTTTATCCGACTTCTTATGTGAGCGGCCGAGGCTCTCTCATGTTAGTGTAAGTCCAATTTTCATTCTCAGATGCCATTTCATGCCTCAGATGTCACCGCTTATGCGTCTGTGGCACGATTTTGAGGTATCACACTTTAGTCCCATTGTACATCATTTTTCATGTCATTACATGTTTTTATGCTATCACCTCGGCTTATGCATCTGGGCACGATTTCGAGACATCTCGTTTCCATCTGCATTGTGCATACTAGGTTGTATCTTGATTGCATTCATGCATTTTTCTATATGCGTCATGGGCACGATTTCGAGACATCTCACTTTCATAGCATTGTTAGTCAGATTTCATGCATATCATGCATATTGCATCGTGTTCGGATAGGCGTTAGCTGCACGAAACGAGGTACATTCCGTACTCCGAGTGACGGAGTGTGTCTCAATTCCCAAGCCACCGACACTCCGGATTACCCATGATGGAGTTAGGTTTTGTTGTAGCCTTCATCTGCATTCATCCTATATCGAGTTGTGCAATTCGGATCCTCGGCCATCATGCATCGATATGCGTGATTGGTGGCACGAGGATCGATGCATGCATATATTTGTGAAATACATTGCTATGCCCTTTTCCTGCTCTCTGTCATAGCAAAATCAAGAATCAACAACTTTTCGGAGTCCGGCGCGCATTTCGAGAAATACTGCAAACAGAGGCAAATTGGGGCATCCCAGTGGATTTTCGCACCAAGCGTTTCAAAGATACATCATTCATCGTATAAGGCTCGCTCACACAAGCGCTTTATCGCTTTCTTGATTAATTTGATAATTAATTAGAAATCTGTATATTCGGACTGTATTATTCTTTTATTTGATCAGATTATTATTTATTCGGACCCTCGCATGAGGGCAATGTTGTAATAAGGGTGTGGAGTGTGATGTATGTCTTCCAACCCCATTTCTTTCTCCTTTTGTTTACCCGCCATTTATGGTTAGATATAGGGCATATTTCAATTAGCATACAAGATGACAAAGATGTTTGCATCATTCATCTGCTTTTAACGCACTGCGTTTCTACAGATCATACAAACCGTGATCTCAGATTTCAATTCCAAGTTGAGTACTTGATAGTCAGCATCTCATATGCCATGTTTAGAATAGCCGAGCCTACTATAGTTTGCATCTTTGCATGTGTTGCATTAGGCATTCTCAGATACTTAGGATCATGCATGGATTTCTAATCGTTTCTGCTTTTGGCTCTGAGTACTCAGAAGTTTTATGCATTAGCATCCTTGCATGCGTGTGAGTGTTGCCATGATAGCATGCTTACCATGAGGCTAAATACTTATGTGATATAACCGCTTTGAATGGTCTGGGTGGAGGTTGAGTTATTTGGATTGGGACAATTCATCAAATGTTTGTTTTAAGCCCACTAGATTGTGGCAAAACCATGTTTTCTAAGCCCACCTGAGGGTGGCAAATTCGCGTCTTAGCCTACTTGTGGGTAGCACCATCAAACCATTTTCAAACAAACAAACATGAAGTGTTTTGTTCCAATTCAGGCGATTCAGTCTATACTTGTATGCTGTGCGCATCACATAGTAACCTAGGCTAATAACCGGAATAAGAACGCACAAAGTTTTCAAAAACAGATATCATGGCTAGTAGAGGCCAGTCTTCGACCGGGCGAGAGGGGGTGCTCACGATGTGACCTTCCCTAATCGTACCCAAGTTCCCGAGCCAACTTTGGTGATGACGGACACGTGGCCTTTTGGCACCGAGTCAGGGTTTCCTAAATTTCCCATTTTAAAATATTTAGGTGGCGACTCATATCCGCAAAGTACCCATGTTTGGCACTTCTTTCAAAAATCTGTTTTCCTTCAAAAACGATTTGCCGGATTTGGACTCTTTGGTTCGAGATTGGGAACCGCAACAAAAATCGAGTCCGAACTGTAGTGAGGTCCCCCGCGGGCTTGTTACAGTTTCTGGCGACTCCGCTGGGGATTTAGAGAACTTGACTCGAACTCATGATATCTGGTTTTGACTACACTTGTGTGTTTCTTTGCATTGCATTTGCATTGGTGCGCCTAGGACACCGTGTTTGCCATCTGCTATTCCTGAGCGGTTTGCCGGAGGCTTGTCTTGTCAAGGCATATCCATAAGGTCGACTTACTGCTCTCGCCAAGATGGGAACACAAACCCCTGCTTTTACTGGGCACCCTTTTTGACCATTCGACCTAGTGCATATTCGATCCATAGTGACCATTCCAAACTAGGACAAAGTTGCTTACCCGCTTATAGGTTGTTTGAAGTCAAGGCCAAGGTAGTGAACCCCTAGCTCCTGACAAAATAGGACAGGGAAACCCTACCCCAACATAGGGGTGTTTTTGGCTCTCACTTATCTGTTATGTGCTTGGTAGAGTGTGCCTCTACAGGGAATGCATGTATCGGTTTGAAGTTTGAGCATCAAACTGCGGGCACCAAGGCAAGATTTTGGGATTCGCCATTTACGAGGGTAGCAGTTTACAAGCAGAATTTTGAGGGCAGAATTCAGTAGAGAGCACACTCATTCAGTTTTACTCAGATCTGCTCAGTGAAATCAAGTCGAGATGTCAGTCTGCTTTCTCTTTTGCTAGGTAGTTTGGGAACCATAGCTTCAAAGGACTCCAATCCGCTGGTACAATCAACTTGTGTTGATAGACTTTGTCGGGTCGAGATTCATCAAGGGCAATCGTTGTTACTTTATCAAAGAGGTGAAAAGGACCACGGCACAGATCACCAACAAGAAGCTTATCGATCTGGCTCTTATCCACTCCACCAAAGGAACAACAAAGTAAAGGTCTCACTTTCTACTACAGGGATAGATACACCAGTCAGTTGGATGGATCAGCAGAACACGTCAGGGATAGAGGCAATGATGCTTCAAATGCAAGAAAGTATAAAACTCATGCAGCAAGACGCTGTCCGCCAAGCGGAATTTTCCAAGCAGCATGCTGCAATCATGGCCCAACAGACTGAGCTCATCACTGTGTCAGAATAAAGAAAGCGGCGCTGCTTCACAACAAGTTCTCCTCACAGAGCTCCAAAGACTGGGAGACGCCAAATGTCCAAAATGTCCAAGAGGATACAGACCTTCCAATCTGTCGGCCTCATTCCTATTCTACCATTAACTATCCAAGGCGCCCACGCCTATCAATATCCCGACTCTCCTTGAGTTCGAGCGGACCCCACAAAGACTGCCGAGTAAGTTGGAAAAATGTTTAAGAAATCTCAAGGAGTCAAAGCCATCCTGACATTGAGGACGGGTACCCTAATGCAGCCAGGACACTACCGGACAGTTCAAGATGCCTCACATCGACCGTTTTGACGGTCAGAGATCCCATGGTCCACCCGAAGTTTGTTTTCGATGTTCTGCGCCGATGGGTTTGACAAGATTACGAAGCTCTCCTCTGGCAGACCTCGGGTATTGCACCATCCGCACGCCAAATTGGAGGATTCAAATAAAACAAAGCTGGGAGGAGATGGCCGAGGCCTTCGTCGCACAATATTCATACAATACCCAGATCGAGATCACAACCCGTGATCTTGAGACGACAAGGCAGGAGCTTCAAGAGAGCTTCTCTGAATTCGTGGCCCGGTGGAGGGCGAAGGCCTCAATGATGACCATTAGGCCAACGGATAAGGATCAAATACGGATGGTTGTGCGCAACCTCCAGCCCAAACTAATGCAGAAAATGATCGTGCTCCCCTTCCATACCTTTTCAGATTTGCATGAGATGGGAGTACAGATCGAAGATGCCATGAAGCAGGGCTTTATTGACCAAGAGAAGGAGTAGCCTAGGCGGGCGTTTTCCCGCAATCCGAATGCGACCACCAGTGGTGACGCAGCCGCAAGATCTTCCGACGTGGGTACGGTTACCACTACCGCATCAAAAACAGCTACCCCATTCACCGGTGCGTCCGGAGGTAACTCACAGACGGCCAAATATCCACCCCGAGTCAAGAGGGTTTTCACTCCACTTCATATGCCTCTGTCAAAGGCTCTAGAGGTCTTACTCCGGGAAGGACATTTGAAACCGTTGGAACAACGGCCCCTACCCGATCCTATCCCTGCAAAGCATGACCAGACTAAATATCAGGTTTACCATCAAGAAACCGGTCATGACACCGACAGTTGCTTTCGTCTGCACCGTAATGTACAAGATCTGTGTGACAAAGGGGTCATTCGCACCAGTCCCGCAAAGTCTATCTAAGACTTGATCGCTGAACTTGGGGGGGATAATGTGATTATGTAATCGGGGGATGAACCAGCTGTGGATGGCGCTCGATCAACTCCAGACGTGGGAATGGCACGCACTGTTCTGAGCAAGGTGCAAATACCAGTTTTTGTGCTTTCTGACTTGGGTATCGGGTCAGTCTTGTTGTTATGTTTTGAGTTAGTCTATTTTGTTTTGGGTCTGTCTTGTTGTATCGAGTCAGTCCTGTTGTATAGGAGTCGGGTGATTCCGGGGGGTGTTACCTCGGACATCACCATTTTTGTTTTGTGTTTGTCTTTTCGTTTTGTTTTGAGTCCTGCTTCGCCAGGAGCCGCTTGTGCCAAGCAGACTTTGAATGGACAAAGTGATTTTCACATCCTTGTGTTCGCTTCGCTTTGTGCCGCTTATGCCGAAGTTTGAATGAAATGACAAGGTCTTTTGCCCGCTTCTTCTATGCCTCAAAATTATTGCATTGACCTAAGTTTTTCAAAACTTTTCAACACCGCGGTGAAGACGAAGAGGAGGAATTCTCGGTTTTGCAAAACTTTGATCATTTGAGAGAAAGAGAGGCGCTAAGCACTTAATGAATTAAATCATGCTTGTTAGTGTGAGTAATCGAGAAGGAACCCGGCTTTGATCCAGATCGATCCTACACTGCCTTTCACATGAGCGATTTGTCGCTTTTAAAAACTTTCAAAAAATGTTTTGTGCGGTCCTGCGAAGATATGTGGAATCGCTCTTGAGATTGTGCAGCTTAGGATTGCTCTCAACCTCGAGACTCCCCCCCCCTTTTGCTTCCAAACCTTGAACTTGAATTCAGAAGGTTCAACGGTCAACTATGATGTAAGGCCCGTGGCAGATTTGGAAGCAATTTCTAACAAGAGGCACCAAAGTCGATCAAGAAGGTCGACCATCAAGAAGCTATGGTTAAATCAAGCACCCTAACTAGGGGCAAAAATGTCCGATGTGCTCGAAGAGCCAAATGTGGATCTTCCTACTAATCAATACAACAGCCACTCTCCTGGATATAGAGGGCTTCAATCTCAAAACCATTTGGCATGGACTTGTTACACTTTTACCCTTCGAGAGGCTCGCTGGGCCGAAAACCCGGAAGGGCGACCCAGGCAAAAGTTAGAGCGAAGAAAAGAATGAAAAAAAGGAAAAAAGAGAAAAAATGCAAGGAATGAAAAAGAAAAAACAAAAAAGAAGAAGAGAAAGGAATGAAAAGAATGGAAAAAGAGAAAAGAAAGAAAAACAAAGCTCGCAAGGTCGAAAACCTGCAACAGGCGCCTTGGCAAAAGTTAGAGCATAAAAAGGAGAGGTTAAATACCCGAGTGTACCTTAACCCCGAACTACGTAAGGCTTGATTCCTATCTTTGGGATACGTAGGCAACTTCATCCTGAAGTCCAGCCGTAAAATGCTTCAATTTGATTGTGTCCATGTAATGGTTTTGATCATATCTGCCTTCTCTGTATCCGAGAGTCTGTTTGTGTTCGTAGCTCTGAGGACTGACTACAATGCGCTGCAGTACCATTCAAACAAGGGGCAATTCTTCGTTGCCATTCAGTGTGCTGTGGCGCCATTCAAACAAGGGGCAACTTTCTGTTGCCATTCAATGCGCCGCAGGCCGTTTTCAAAACAAGGGGCAACTTTCCGTTGCCATGCAGTTCTCTTCAAGCACGAGGCAGTTTTCCTTTGGATCCGAGGTTGTGCATCTCAGGAGTAGGTTTCACGCTCGTTGAGCAAGTGGCTATTTGCAAAAATAGTTTTTGAGAATTTTTACTGAGGTTGACTAATTTTCTCGAAAATTGTTCCATCTTTTCCAAAAACTGGACCACTTCTTAGACCCAAAAAAGGAAAATTTTCAGTGCTTATAACCTGACTTGCATGATTTCAAATAAAAAATTGAACAAGCATGTTAATCTAACTCTCATGTCGGTCAAAATTACTTTAGCAAAAGCTCAAAAAAATAAAAATGGTCAACATGATGAACTAGGGGCACAGTTGAGTCAGGTGTTCTGTCTTTTCCCCGTTATCAATGCATTTGCCAAGAAGGGCACTCTGCATGCCAAGAAAAGGGCACAATTGAAGCTAACAACAAAGTGCTGAAAGCTCTCTCACCCTCCAAGCAATGAGGTATCGCCAAGTGCTAAGCACAAACTGAATGGATCAAGATATTCCACTTCCTCATCTTAACAGATCCGATCACGCCCAAACTCAAATAGGGCATCATCGACCGGTGTCACCAGAGATTCGCTACACACTCATTTGTAGCATAACCCCTCTGTGGGAGGAATTCATTAGTCGATGCGAAGAAGAAGGATCTAGTCAATGCTAGGGGCCCGAGCCCACAACTTGTCGTTTATCCATCAACCACCTGGGAGGGATGAAAAATGAGAGATTGAAGAATAGAGAGGTGCGATGAGAGAAAAGTAAGAAAAGGGCTTTTTCGTAAAAAACAGAGCTTGAGGGCCGAGTGATGTGAGAATCACAAATAAGAAAGGATGGAAACATACCCGTGAAACAGTTCCCCTGCACGCCCGAGTGTCGTGTCTTTTTGTTTTATCTCGATCCTTGTTGTGAGTCGCCTCGAGTGTTATTCGATGTGTCTAGGTTGTGTGCCTTTTATTTTCTTGTTGAGTTGTAGTGTCAGATTCAACAGAGGCTCAATACCCGCTTGAGAATTTATGCTCACTCAATTTCAAAAATCGCTTTTGTGCTCCGAGTGCCGTGTCGTTTCCACATTTGTGCAAAATGTAATTTGTTCTTTCATAAAACCGCAGGTTCAACCCAGTCATGTGAGAACAAGAAACCAGACCTATCCGGTTATGAGTTTCGTCGCAGCAAAGCAAAAGAGGAAAACGTCAGGTATCTGAGTTCGTTTCAACTTCAGTAAGTTCCGAGACTACATCCCGTGTGTACCTCTTCAGGCCTTGCCAATGTTCCGAAGCATGAGTGTGCCTCTACCTCAAGCTCAAGATCAAGTCTACTTGCCGCATTAGCGATCAAGTGCTCTCCCGAGTACCATTCGCCAGGACATCTTGGTCAGGTTCGCAATGAGTTCCTAGGAGATCAACTGCGACGGTGGAAACTAGAGTTCGAATGGTCAGGCCTAGAACGCAAAGGTTCGGATTTCGAGACTAATGTCCGGTTTGAATACCTGAGGCGTGTCCTCGCTTGAAATCAGATGGAAGCCCCATAGGTTGAGATAGCGTATGCACCTCAACTCGATACCGAACCAACCTAGTCTGTCACCCCGTTGGAGAATAGGGAAAGTTGTGAATATGATCAAGAAGAAAGGCAGCATCCAAAGTGTTCTACGTGTAGAGCCCTTGTCAGCATTCCAGAGCCTTTGTACTGTGAGTTGAAGGTAAAGTGTTCGAAGAGCACGAGGGGAGATCCCCGTCAGAGTAGAGCGGTTCACCGCCACTCACCTCATGAGGTGCTTTCTAAAGCGCCGCTTTGTCCATTTATTGCTTTCCTTAAGCATCATACATTGTAATGCATTGTACTACCAAGTTTCTTTCTCGACATGCACGATATTGTATGTACAGCTCATTCAAAGAAGTTCTGCTTTGAGATCATTCACTTAGTATATCAATCACACTTTATTTGCTTCACTCAAAGGTATCTAACACACTTCATTCACTTAGTGTATCAATCACACCTCATTCCTTAGTGTATCAGTCACACTTCATTCACCCAGTGTATCTAACACACCTTATTTGCCTTAGTGTATCAATCACACTTCATTCACTTTGTGTATCTATCACACATATTTTGCTTTGTGTATCTATCACACTATTCTTCTCTTCATATCACATGTTTACTTTAGTGTATCCATCACACTTCATTCACTGCTTGCCTCATGTATCTATCACATGTTCACTTTAGTGTATCCATCACACCTCATTTACTTTCGTTTGCTTCATGTATCTCTCACATGTTTATTTAGTGTATCAATCACACTCTTTTCATTTTGTGTATCTATCACACATATTCTCATTTCGTGTATCTACCACACACATTCTCATTTTGTGTATTTATCGCATACATTCCCAATTTGTGTATCTATCACGCACATATTCACTTCAATTACCTTAGTGTATCCATCACACTTCATTACTTTTTTGTGTATCTGTAGACACCCCATTTTTTACCGTCCTCAAGACTTGGACATCACCGCTTGAACACCCGGTGATTATCCATGTTTGTGTTCGTTTTGAGTCCCCGGAGGTCCCGATCACTACTGTGCCTCGTGATCTCTTAACCGGTTTGTTCTCAGGCTTGGTTTCCCACCAAGGCTAGTGTGTGTTTGCTTTTGAGGGTAGGGGAAGGCTTGTTAGCCATCCCTAGAACCCACCGGCTCCCTCACACCGCCACCGGCTCTCCCTTGTAGCCATCGGCACTATCTTATTCAAATCATTGGCGATCCAAGATCAGAGGATGCCTACGGCACATTTTTGTGCCGTGGATCGTTGGCCGGCCAAGTGACCCTTCCGAACCCTCCGAGGATGGTGCATGCCACCGTGCCAGCTGGATTACACCATCACCACTCCCCGTACGAGGGATTGAACCCTTTGCACCCTTGACCCTCCTTGAAGCTTCTAGAAGCTTGGCCAGCTGTCTTAGCTTCCCTTGGAAGTCAGGAACCCCTTGCACCCTTTGGCCTTACTTAGTCATTAAGTTTTGGCTTAGTTTTTGGATATATATACTTGCATTCATCTCCATTGTTTAGGGTTAGAAACTTTAGGTCAAAAACCAGAGCTTAGGCATATATTCTCTGATATACATCCATATATATCTATATCTCCCTTCTCCCTCCTTGGGTGTGTGTGTTTTGGGACCAAATAGTGTGATTTACCTTACTTTTGCACTAAAACACACACCCTTACACCTTAGCTCGAGATTGGGAGGCTTGGAAGGTTGTTCGAGGTGGTTTTGGACTGGTTTTGAGCATTAAAGGAGGGCTGCAACCTTTGTTCTTCAAGTGTTCTTCAAGGGTAAGCTTGTTGCTTTAGATTCCCCATTCTTGCAACCTCTTTCTACCCTCTTTACTTTGTGTTTTTGAGTTTGTGTTTAAGATAAAAAAAGTCTTGTTTTTACTTGTTCTTGAACCTTCATTAAGGTCATTTCATGGTTTGAGTTAAGCTTCATCACTTTAAGCCTTGTTTGGCCATCTTTGGTGCCTTTTTCTTAGGCCTTTTTGTTTTGGTGTTCTTGATTTTCACCACCGAAAACCATTGGGTTTTCAGTGGTGAGGATAATATTTTCGAGTCTCATTTAAGGAGAGACACCCTCTCCCTTGGTCCTTTATTTGCCTTTGTTTTTGGGCTCATAGCATAGCATGTGTGCATGTTTGCATTTGGCTTCATTTCGTGACTTTTGGGCTGTTTTAGGTCATGTTTGATCTCTGTTTTGGTTGGAATTATAGCCTCTAACATGCTTCTCACACTTCCTTTGAAATGCTCTTTTATGCCTAAAAGCATGCCATATGTTTAAGCCTTATTTCGTGCATATCTTAGCTTGATTTCATGAAGATATGAGTATCATCTTGTCATGCATAAGGGTCAGGAGCCACTGTTTTGGCCATGTTTGACATGCTTAGCATGGTTGCCTTGCTTATTGGCTTGTAGGCCTTGCTTCTATGGAGTTCTAGCATGCTTAACCTATCTTTATCTCATGATTTGGCATCATCTTAGACCCTATTTCATCCATCACCATGTTTGTATGTTGGCATATGTGGCTTAGTTCATGCTTTAAGGGTGTGCCCTTGTATGCTTTAAAGTAGGCCTTTGCATGCTTACATGTTTAGTGCATTTTTGGGGTGCCATGAAGGGGTTTGGGTGCTATTTTGTATGCTTAAAATCTGTTTTGGTTGCCTCACATGTGCCATGATTGGTCTTGTTAAGTGGTGGTCCAATGTCTCACTTTGTGCTTTAGCCTTGAGCCTTATGGCTTGCATGCTTGTGTAGCATTTTGTCCATGTTTTGAGGCATGTTTTGCCACCGATTTAGGGGTTTTGAGGGCTGCCTCATTGAGCTTAGCCCACCTTTGCATGCTCATATCATGGTTGTTGCATGTTTGATTGATGAAACCTAGTATACATGCTAGTTCCATGTTTAATTGGTCCATGTTGCATGACATTTGTACCTTGCATACTTTAGCTCTTTGCATGCCTAACATGATAGGTTGCCTTGCATTTGAGGCATGTTGCATGAGTTGCGTTCCATGGTTTGGTCTGGGGTCGGCAAACCAAGCGTGAAGATTGAGAGAAGTTCACACTTGAGTGGTAAACCTGGACTCCAACCTCAAGTCCCTAAGGCGCTTGATCAACATATGATAGGGACATAGTCTGCATTTGTTTGTGTTGCATGCATTTTCATATCAAAAGAGCAATCTTGATTCCTTAGGCTATCATGCATCAAATGCATAATTGATGGCCCTAGAACCAAGGGTCTTACCTCATTGAGTCCCCAAGCATGATAGGAGGCAATGACCATGCTTACATGTCCCCCAAAACCCATGCCTTGCATTGCCTTTGTCTTCCGTCATTAACTGCTCGCAGGGGACTTTCGCCACGGCCGGCTTTAATGTGCCGATCGGCACTTTATTTGTGCCAGAATCACAACAAGCACCGATGGTCAAAAGGAGCACCGATGATCTCTTCCTCACTGGGGGTACTTCAGGCCATCCGGGAGGCATCCTAAAACTTTGGGAATTTTTGGAGAGGCAGTAAAGAGAAATGTATAAAGAATGCCATGGCACGTGCTTTCCCAAGTAGTCGCGACGAGCATGCATCATTCACAAGATTCCGAGGCAGATCGAGGCTCCATTTATTTTATTTGTTTAATTTAATTTTAGTAATTAGAATTTGTAATATTTATTCATTTATTCTTTGATCAGATATTATTTTGGTCCTCCGAGCGAGGGCAAAATGTAATATGCGTGAGTGGGTGTATGTCTTCCAACCCCATTTCTTTCTAACCCTTTTATTTACCCGCTGATGGTAGATTAGAGCATGTCTAAATTAGCATACCTTATGCAATGCATGCAGTGCATTCATGCATTTGTTTACATACATCGTTCGCACATCATGCAACCGCATCGCACTTTCAAATCCAAATTGAATACGTGGTAGTTGCGCATTTCATGTGCCATGCTTAGGATAGCCGAGCCCATTTAGATTACATCCTTGTATGTGATGCATTAGCCACTTGACATGAACTAGGTCACGCATGTTTGCTAACTAGTTTATCGCTTTTGGCACGAGTACGATGTAAGTATTTACGCTTTAGCATATCGCATGCGTGTGAATGTTAACATGATAATAGGCTTACCATGCGCTAAATGCTTACGTGTTATAAACCGCTGAATGCTCGTGGATGAAGGTTGGATTGCCCGAGTTGGAACAACTCATTGAAATCGTATTTTAGCCTACTTGCAGTAGCAAAATCTAACACGCCGAGACAAAACGGATATGCAATGTTTATTCCCAAATTAGGCGATCTAGTCTATACTTGTTTGTCGCACAGAATATAGTAATTCTAGGCTAATAACCTAATAAGAACGCATAAAGTTTTCAAAACGGATATCACGGTTAGTAGAGGTCTTCGGACCGGCGAAAGGGTGCTCATAAATGACCTTCCCGATCGCATCCAAGCTCCCCGAGCCAAGACCACTTTGGTGATGACGACATGTATTCGCACGAGTCGTGGTTTTAGATTTCATTTTAAAAAAATATTTAGGTGGCGACTCAGAATCCGCAAAGCATCCATGTTTGGCACTACTTTTCAAAAACTGCTTTTCTCAAACGATTTGCGGATTTGGACTCTTTGGTTCAGATGAACCGCGACACAAAAAGTGGAGTCCGAATCAGAGCCGAGGTCCTCCGGACGCATACAAGATCTATCACGCATATATTCACTTTATTCCATTATTGTATCAATCACACTTCATTCGCTTTTAGTATATCAATCATACTTTGTTCACTAAGTGCATCTATTACACTTCGTTCACTTTTAGTGTATCAATCACACTGCTCACATAGTGCATCTATCACACTTTGTGTTCGCTTAGTATATCCATCATACTCGCTCACTAAGTGCATCTATCACACTTCGTGTTCACATTCGTATCAATCACACTGCTCACTTAGTGCATCTATCACACTTCGTGTTCACATTCAAGATATCTATCATACTTGTTCACTAAGTGCATCTATCACACTTCGTGTTCACATTCAAGATGTATCAATCACACTGCTCACTTAGTGCATCTATCACACTTCGTGTTCACATTCAAGATATCTATCATACTTGTTCACTAAGTGCATCTATCACACTTCGTGTTCACATTCAAGATATCTATCATACTTGTTCACTAAGTGCATCTATCACACTTTGTGTTCGCTTAGTGTATCAATCACACTTCATTCATTTTGTGTATCTATCATACTTGTTCACTAAGTGCATCTATCACACTTTATGCTCGCTTTTAGTGTATCAATCACACTGTTCACTTAGTGCATCTATCACATCTCGTGTTCACCTTCAGTATATCAATCATACTTTTTCACTAAGTGCATCTATCACACTTCGTATTCACATTTAGTGTATCCATCACACTTGTCCACTTAGTGTATCCATCACACTTTGCTCACTATGCCTACTTTGTGTACCAATCACACTTTGTTCATATAGTGTATCAATCACACACACTTGCTTTGTATCTATCACACTATACCTACTTTGTGTATCCATCACACGTTCGCTTTGTGTATCTATCACACACTCACCTAGTGTATCCATCACACTTTGCTTCATATAGTGCATCCATTACACTCGCTTCACTTTGTGTATCCATCACACGTACGCTTTGTGTATCTATCGTACATGTTCGTGAAGATTCCATGATTTTCTTACATTCCTAACTGCATGAAATGTAGTTGTTGCTTTGCATTCTTGCTTAGAACTATTGCATCTATTTGTCAATACTTGCTTCATTACAGCTTGCTGCATTTGCACGCATGTCGAGTTACACCTGGCTCCGTGCCTATCATTTTGCATTTTTGCCCCCTTGCCTGAGGGCACGCCTGCGGGCACATATCTGTTTATCTTTTATGATTGTCTAAGTCTTCTACTTGTCAAAATGGGTCGCCTCGGCTTTGACATTCACTCCGCCAATCCTTGACTTCCGAAGTTCACAAAGAGGGCAATCAGAGACACCCCATTTTAGACCGACCTTAAGACTCAGACGCCACCGATTGAGCGCCGGTGATGTTGCATATTGCGCTTAGTTCAAGTCTCAGAGTCATGCGGCCATACCGCCTCCGGACTTTCGAACCTTCTTCGCCTTGTCTCGGTTTGCCAACCAGACTGATTTTCTCTGCTTTTCTTTCCGAGGGAGGGAGGGTCCCATAGACTATCTCTCAATGGCCGTGGGTTACTTTTTCGTGGTCAGAGGCCATTTTGCCCATTTCGAGTCTTGCTCTTGCTTAAGATCGCCAAAGCCGTGTGCCTCTTTCCGGACCGCCTAACCATCTCCGATGTCTCCTGCTTTGGTCGGTACTGCTTTTATCATTTTGAGGAACACTGGGGCCCTCGATGCCCACTTCATGGTCAGATGCCACTTTCTTGCGTTCGGACCCCGAATCATGCGTGATTTGGGCCCCCGAGCTTATTTTGCATCGGTTTTCGATTTTGGCAGAACCTCTGCTTTTGTCATTCCGAGGGACAGGGTCGCAGATACCCACTTCGGCTGAACACCACTTCCCAAGACTGCAGCCTCATTTTCGGATCCCGAATTGCTTGCTTTTGGCCCCGAGCGTTCATTTCTCATTAGTTTTTGTTCAAATTTAGCAGGTACCTCTGTTTCAACACCAGGAAGATCACTGGGGGGTGGGAGGCCAGCAATTATCCCAGATAACCAGTTTCGCTCCTCCGGCTCGCTTTTGCTCACTTCGCCAATGTTGAACACGCGGGGGATATTTTCTTCGCACCAAAGCTACATATCTGTGATCAGGGCACATGGGAGGACCCTAAAAAAACTACTGGTCGGCCAGCAATTATTGATTTCATTTTTGAGCCCCTCCTTCAAGCCCTATGTTGTGGCTCGCCTGTTGCCAATTTCCGACCTTGGAACCTTATTCTACACATGGGAGGACACCAAGGAGTGGTGGTCGGCCAAAGAAATTTGCACTTCATTTTTGGGCCATGGCCACGGCCAGGTGAGTGGTCGGGTCGACAGTGGGGTGGCCGCCGGCCACCTCAGAAGTTACTGCCGCCACTTCGCTTCAAATTTCTTTCCAAATGTCTCGATATTTTTCAAAATATCCCTGCATCCGGATATTTTGGGAAAAGCTTAGGTGCTTTTCCTCCCTTTACACTCTTTTGGCCTATTTAAAGGGCTGCCTCCTCCTTTGCTAGGGTTGGAATTTTTGACCTTAAGACTTCATCTTCCAAAACCTCCATTTTCCTATTCAAAACCCTAAAAGTTTCAAGCTTCCTAGTTCAATCCTTCATCAACCCTAAGTTTCTACCATCCCCACTTCCATTACAGCAGCAAGGAAGTGTTCTTCAGAGGTTAAGAGTCAACAAATTGAAGCCAAGAAGCAACCAAAGTTAGGTCTTCAAAGGTAAGCCTCTAATTCCCTTTTTTGAGCATAATTTTGAGTTATTTCTTAGCCCTATTTGCTTTCAGTTTTGGGCTCCGACCCCTACTATTTTTAGGCTTATTTTGAGCCCCCCTACAACATTGTAGAAGGGCTCAACCTCATTTGGTGTCTCCATGATATACTTCTTTCAATACCACCTTTTATGCCAATAAATTGCATGCTTTGTTTAGCTTTTGAGTGATCTGATTTCGAGTATATTATATACTGTGAGTGGGCTTATTTTGAGCCCCTCTTAAACATTTAAGAAGGGCTCCATTATGTTTGGCTTCTCTATCATGCACTTGCTTTGTAATTTTCCATATTTACCGTAAAATTGCATGGTTTATTTAGCCTATTTGAAGTCTGATTTTGAGCATTCCATTAACTTAGATTGAGCCTATTTTAGGTCCCTCTACAACATTGTAGAAGGGATAAATCTTGTTTGGGGCCTCCATGCATAGCCTCTCTTTATACCTCTCTTGGCCCCATTTTGCATGCCTCTTGCTTATTTGGGTTCTGATTTCGGCCTTCATCAGGCTTATAAAGAGCCTTATTTTGGCCTTCTCATCATGTTTTGTTAAGAGTCTTAGGCCATTTTATGATTTGTTTTGGTACTTCATGTTATATCCTCACATTTTCGTAGAAATTGCATGCTTTGTTAGGCTTGCTTAGCCTCTGTTTTCAGCCTTCATCAGGCTTATAAAGTGTCTTATTTTGGCCTATTCTTCACATTTTGTTAAGGGTCCGAAGTTGTTTGGTGTATGCTTATGGTACCTTGTGTTATAGCCTTCATTGGCTCATTAGTTTGCATGCTTTGTTTATCATATCTACATACTGAATTTTGGGATGTCATCTTTTGTAAATGTGCATATTTTTGGTCCCCCTTTAATGTTGTAGAACTGTTTTTTTTGGTTTGAGCATTGTATATACTACTTGCTTTGTAATTCCCCTCTTTTTTCCCATTTTTGCATGCTAATTTTGCCATACTTGTGGTTGTTTTTTAGCCTTTCTTTGTACTGAAAAAATGTTAGTTTAGGGGCTGCCTTGCTACTTTTTTACATTTCATGTGCTAATAATGCATGTTTAGTAGGGCTGTAGGCCATTTCGGGTACTTTGCATAACATTTCGGGCATTGATTGTAATTTTGTTATAATTCGGGGGCTATTTGTGCATCATTTTAGCTACTAAAATTTGCATTTTCCATATGCCATATGTCACGTCTCATTTGCATGCCATTTTTGTGCCTTAGGGCCATGTTTCTATTATGCGTCTGCAGGCACGATTTCGAGGCACCTCATTTTCATCTCACTCATGTGAGTGCTACGAGGTCCTCTCATATTAGTGTAAGCCCAATTTGCCATTTTCGTGCTTCTATGCCATTGCCTCGATTTGCGTGTCTGTGCACGATTTCGAGGCACTTTTTTATCCGACCTCTACTTATGTGAGTGCTACCGAGGCTCTCTAATGTTAGTGTAAGTCCAATTTGCATTCTCAGATGCCATTTCATGCCTCAGATGTCACTTCATGCTCAGATTTAGCTTATGTGTCTGCGGCACGATTTTGAGGTATCTCATTTTAGTCCCATTGTACATCATTTTTCATGTCATTTCATGTTTTTATGCTATCATTTCGGCTTATGCGTCTGTAAGCACGATTTCGAGACATCTCGCTTCCATCCGCATTGTGCATACTAGGTTGTATCTTGATTGCATTCATGCATTTTTCAGATATGCGTTCATGCACGATTTCGAGACATCTCACTTTCATAGCATTGTTAGTCAGATTTCATGCATATCATGCATATTGCATCGTGTTCGATAGGCGTAGTAGCACGGAAACGAGGTACATTCCAGACCGAAAGTGACGGAGTGTGTCTCAATTCCCAAGCCACCGATTAACCGGATACCCATGATGGAGTTAGGTTTTGTTGTAGCCTTCATCCGCATTCATCCTATATCGAAGTTATGCAATTCGGATCTCTACCATCATGCATCGATATGCGTGATTGGTGGCACGAGGATCGATGCATGCATATATTTGTGAAATACATTGCTATGCCCTTTTCTCGCCTCTCATTATAGCAAAATCAAGAATCAACAACTTTTGAGTCCGCCAAGATTTCGAGAAATATCGCAAACAGAGGCAAATTAGGGCATCCCAAAGGATTTCCGCACTAAGCGTTTCAAAGATACATCATTCATCGAAGCAGCACTCGCTCATAAGGCTTTACCGCTTTTGATTAATTTGATAATTAATTAGAAATCAGATATTCTGGATCAGATATTCTTTTATTTCGATCAGATATTATTTATTCGGACTCTCATGCGAGGGCAATGTTGTAATAAGGGTGTGAGTGTGATGTGTCTTCCAACCCCATTTCTTTCTCCCTTTTGTTTACCCGCCATTTATGGTTAGATATAGGGCATATTTCAATTAGCATACAAGATGACAAAGATGTTTGCATCATTCATCTGCTTTGACACACTGCTCTACAGATCATACAAACCGATCAGATTTCAATTCCAAGTTGAGTACTTGATAGTGTTGCATCTCATGTGCCTTGTTTAGAACAGCCGAGCCTACTATAGTTTCCATCCATGCATGTGTTGCATGAGGCATTCAGATACTTAGGATCATGCATGGATTTCTAATCGGCTCTGCTTTGGCTCGGAGTACTCTGTAAGTTTTTATGCATTAGCATCCTTGCATGCGTGTGAGTGTTGCCATGATAGCATGCTTACCATGAGGCTAAATACTTATGTGATATAACTGCCTTGAATGCCTGTGGGTGGAGGTTGAGTTATTTGGATTGGGACAATTCATCAAATGTTTGTTTTAAGCCCACTAGATTGTGGCAAAACCATGTTTTCTAAGCCCACCTGAGGGTGGCAAATTCGCGTCTTAGCCTACTTGTGGGTAGCACCATCAAACCATTTTCAAACAAACAAACATGAAGTGTTTTGTTCCAATTCAAAGTATTCATTTATACTTGTATGTCAGGCGATCACATAGTAACCTAGGCTAATAACCTAATAAGAACGCACAAAGTTTTCAAAAACAGATATCATGGTTAGTAGAGGCTACCGACCGGGCGAGAGGGGTGCTCACGATGTGACCTTTCCCTAATCGTATCTAAGTTCCCGAGCCAACTTTGGTGATGACGGACACGTGGCCTTTTGGCACCGAGTCGTGGTTTCCTAAATTTCCCATTTTAAAATATTTAGGTGGCGACTCATATCCGCAAAGCACCGTGTTTGGCACTTCTTTCAAAAATCTGCTTTTCCTTCAAAAACGATTTGCCGGATTTGGACTCTTTGGTTCGAGATTGGGAACCGCAACAAAAATCGAGTTCGAATTGTAGCGAGGTCCCCCGCGGGCTTGTTACAGGTCTGTGTTACCGGCGTGGACGATTGAACTCATTCTTCTCATTCGCTCAAGGTAAGTGAAAAACTTTTCTTTTCTCTCTATATTGATGCATATATATATATGTATCTATATATGTAGCTCTATCATCTATATCATAATTTTTTGTGAATAAACAAAGAATAACACATTCCCAACACAGTTTTGGTGGTTTTGATCTTCTAATTTAATTGGGTTTGTAATTTTGGGTGCTAATTTTGAATGTTGAAGTTCAAATTTTGGTCCTCTATTTTGTCAAATTTTTGTTCTCTGTTTTAATCTTCTAATTTTGAATTTTGAATGTTGAAGTTCAATTTTAAATATTGAAGTTGAAATTTTGGTCCTCTATTTTGATCTTCTATGTTGTAATTTAGCAACTTCAATTAGTTCTTGGCTTTTACTTGAATAAAGTATTTATACTCTTGCTGAGAAACTGTGGCTTAGAAAAAGAAACATGAAAACTTTTCCTTTATTTTATTAAAAATTTAATGCTGAAACAAGTAGTGAAACAAATCAAGTGTACATTTATTTTATTATATACATAAATATATATGACATGCACATAGGAGAGAAGGAAGCACCAACAGATTAGTTCGTGATCTCGTCATATTCTTTTACCTATACATTCCTTTATATCCCTTAGTCAATTATTTTTCAGTTACCTTTCATGTGAATTAGATGTAAGCACCATGTGCATGTTCCTCATCTCATAGTATTTCTTATCATCTACTTGTTTCCAATTTGATCTATTGTGCTGATCATGCTTAGAAATAAATACTTTTATTCTCTTTTTGTATATTGGCACATTAAAACGATTTAAGAAAAGAAACTAAAATTGTTCCGTAACAAAACAGTTATGAAACAAACCTGGGTATTTGCTTAACAAAATAGATTTCTCTCATATTGCCAAGTGGGTATTTGCTTAACAAAATATATTTTTCATATTGCCAAGTCAAAACTATATAGAGAAAAGAAACACAAATAGGTTTTTGGTTATAATACAACATAATAGATGTATGAATATGACATACCACATTATTTGGCACTTTGAACTCGATTTTTCTCTTCTTATTATTCTTTTCTTCGTTCCATTATTTCTCTGAGTGGGCTCTAAGGCCAACAATGCAACAAGGTTTGGGAAATCAGTTAAATCCATGAGCATTTTGCAATCATTTGCTTTTGATACATGTCCATTACTCATTTTGTGATCTGCAGATTGAACACCAGCATTATCACCTTTCACCTCTTCTTCGTTGTTGTTGTTGTTTTGCTTCTTTCCCTCTCTCAGTTCTGTTGTGTCCTCATGATTTATTTCAAATGCATACTTGTATTATAATTTGATTTTTTTCCCTTTTCTATACATTTGCACATTCATTTTTTTTTTCTTTAAATTGAATGTTATCTATGAAATTATGGTTTCTTATTGTTTACATCAGTCATTTAATATGTTCGAGTTTTTGTTGATATTGGGTTTAATATTTTTTTTTTTAACACAAAAATGGTTAGTGGTGTCTCACATAAGAGACCAACAGCATCCAACAGAAGACGTACTAGGCAAACAGAACCTGACACCAGTGGAAGTGAATGTCCATGTGGAGGAGGATGACCATGTGGATGTGAATAATGATTATGTTGATGACGATATTGGTGTGAAGGATGACGATGTCGATAATGATATTAGTGTAGAGGTCGAAATTTCATGGAGGACGATGTTGGTGTGGATGATGACTGTCACGTTGGATAATGTGCGGACCATACTTAGCATTCCAGTCACTGGCATGGCTTTGTCATGTCCCAAGTTAACAAGATATGAGGTTGCTGAACTGGTGAGTGCTACTTTGGGAGTGCCAGTGAATGATGCATTTGCAGAATTAGTTCAATCTCGTGGGCAATCCGTGAAGCTAGAGTGATTGCGAATTAGATTTCATGAAGTTAACGATACAGATGATGCAAATTTCATAGAATACGCAGCGTCCATTAACACTTGTAGTGTGCCTGTATAGGAGCGCCCATCTGAATGGGTACGGGGATATCGTGAGTGGTATGCTCGAGCCAGATCGAGTTGTTCAAAATCCTACGCATCACTCTCAGTTTGATCCACGTGTTCAACGTCCCGAGAATGATGTTACTATGGATCCTGAGTGGGTAAGCAAATTGTGAATTAATTTTTTTCACTTTTAAGTGGTTCACCATAAATCAAACACTAAGTACGATTTTTATCATTTTTTTTGCAGTGTAATGATGCTACTCTCAATGTTGGTGCTACAATCCATAGGCTCGGCCGTGATGAGTGTGTCTTGCACCCTGACATGTTATATGAAACCATTGGTCGCATGCTGCAAGTTCTTGATAGATAGAGTTTGAGATCTACTTCGACATGTACGAAGCATCAAGTCTACTATCGTAAACGTCGTACGATGGACCGTACATGAGGATTGAGATCTAGTTTTTATTTGATGACATAATTTTGCATAATGTCTAGCCGTATAGATCTTGGGATATAGTTTTGTGTTGATCGTACATGATAGTCGGGATGTATTTTTTTTTTTGATGGCATAGTTTTAGTGAATGCTTAGCCCCGTACAAAAATTGGGATATACTTTTCCCTAATAGCATAGTTTTTGTGGATGTCTTGGATCTTTTGTAAACTGGATGCTTGGTTGGACAAGTAATAAATTGTCATACTTTTATAAGAATTTTAAACAATTTCACATATATTTTGTGTTCAATATTTATTGCAATGGAAACTTATTTTGGTGAATATATGGATTTGTTATTGTTTGTAATGCATTGTAATGGTATTAAAGTGTTTTGGAGGGATATGGTACCATTTGCTGGAAGTAACATTGTTTTTTTCAGTGCTATGAGCCAGTTCAACGGCATACTACTAAACAATTTTCATTATTCTGGTGTTCAGTTGCCGGAAACAATAGATCCCTCCAGCATTTAGTTGCTATATATTTCTAGAGCCACTTTATCCTAAACAATGCTTTTTTATTTGTGTTGGGCCTGTTCGGTAATACGAAGCTAAACAATTTGAATTACTCTAGTTTCATGTTACCGGATAAAAGTTTGTTTCCCAGCATTATGTTATTGTTCAATTGGATAATTTCTATTCGCTTCTTAACAAAACCAATAGAGTCTACATTGAAGTGCCTATTTGGTCACACAATGCGAAACAATTTACAAAAATTCGGTGCTATAATGTCGGAATAAATGGCTTTGTCTAAGGCTGCAAATGAACAGAGCCGTTCGTGAACAGGCTCGAACTCAGCTCGGTAAGAGCTCGTTCGAACTCGGTTCGTTAATTTTTTTTGCGTTCGAGCTTGAGCTGTTAAATTTTTAATAAACAAGCCCAAACATTCTAAAACTCGGCTCATTAACTGGCTCGTTTAATAATTATTATTTATATATTAAATAATATAAAAATATGTATAAAAAATAAGAGAAATATGCTAGTTATATATTTAAAAAACATAAATGTAAATAATAGTTAACTATAGATAGTACATTTATATAATAGTGGTAGTAGATATCATTATTTTAGTAAAATATGGACTTTTTTTTAGTATGTTTATATATATTGTATATATAATTGTATAATCAAAGTTTTAATTGTAACTTTAGTATCACATGCAAGTATGAATTTATAATTTTTTTGGCTCGTTAAAGCTCGTGAATAGGCTCGAGCTTGAGTCGAGCCTAAACCAACTCGGCTTGAGCTCGTTCGTTAATTTTTATTCAAATTTCAAGCTCGTAAAATCTTAATAAACAAGCCCAAACATACTAAAGCTCGGCTCACTGCTTATGACTCTAGTTTTGTCCACCCGTTTGTGACTATACATTTACAGAGCCACTTCCTCCCAAATTATACTAAAAATACATGGCAATGAGTAGCTGAACAAATTTTAAAAAATTCGGCTTTATATTACCAGAAATTTATCTTTTATTCGGCAATTTGATACCAGAATTATATTTCTTTTTTGGGCACTGTGATGCTAGACTATATTATTTTGTTCGATTTCGAAACACCGAACAAAAGTTGCAAACTAGCCTAGAAAATCGAAACAAAACCTACTAAACTAATAAAAAAACTCACTATTTTACTTTTTTGATGGTTTTTCACTACCGTTTCTTCATCCATTGTTTTTTTTTTTATGATCAAAACACTATGATTATCAGTTTTTCAAAAGAGATGTGTGAGAGAAAAGAAAAGTTGAGAAATGAAAAAGAGAAGTAGGGATTGAAGCTCAAGGGGTATAAAGAGATAATCAAATATATTTAATTTTAGTGTTTTGTCATTTTAAATAATTTCACACATGGATAAAATTGGAAGAAAAAAACAATTTTATATGGAGGGCATAAGGAGATAAAAGAGTGGTGTAAGTAGAATCACCATTTTTTTTTCATCCTTTTATTCCCTACTTTTCCTTTTTCCCGTTTTGGCCCATTTCATTTCCGCCTATCAAATTTTTTTTCTTTCATAAATATTTAGTTGTTGTTGCAAAAAAACATAAAACAAACATAAAACCACGTTGTTTTGTACCTTAGGTATAAATCAGGATGCTTGATTTTAATTTTTTCTAATTTTAATTTTTGCAAATTAAGGTGGTGTTTGGTAGAGTTTTAGAATTATGATTTGAGAGTATGAGTTGTATTTTGAGTTTGTGAGTTGTGGAATTATGATTTGAGTGTAGAAAATTGATTTGGTTATGATTTTTGAATAGAGTGTTGAATTGAGTTTTGAAAATTTGATTTGACATGTGAAGTAAGAAAATTTGTTTGGTTATGAGTTTTGGAAAGAGTTTTCAAAACTTAATTCAAATTGTTATAACTCATAACAAAACACACTACTTTCACACTATTAAAAATTCTGATCAACACTCATAATCAAACCCTTTTTAAAATTCAATTAAAAAAATTATTATTAACAGAAAATAACATTAATCAATTTTTTAATTGAAAATACTACAAAGGAAATAATTCTTTTTCAAAATTAATATTCAAAAAAATTAAATCATAAATATTTAAATAATTTAAATAATCTAAAAATTTTAATAAGTAAAAAATTTAAATAAATATTCAAAAAATTTAAATCGTAAAAATTTAAATAATTTAAATATTCAAAAAATTTTAAATTTTAATATTTTAAATTTAAAAACAACTCTACACTCAAATCGTAACCAAACACATAAAACAAAACTCCATTAAGAAATTATTTTTAAAACTCATAACCAAACACATAATTCGAAATTTCATACTACTTTCACAACTATACACTCAAATCGTAACCAAATACATAACAAAAAAATTAAAATATTTAAAAATATTTTTATAGAATAGAGTTTGAATTTATTTTTATAAAATATTTTAAAATTTAAAAAATTAAAATCGTAATATTTTGAAATTAAAATATTTAAAAATATTCACAAAATTAAAACATTTAAAAAATCGTAACATATTTAAATATTAAAATATTTAAAATCTTAACAAAATTAAAATATTTTAAAAATATTTAAATAGTTAAAATATTTAAAAAATTAAAAATATTGATTTGAATTGAGTTTTGAAAAGATTTTTAAATTATTATAAGTTTTGAAAAGTAATAATTATGTTTTGAATTGAGTTTTAAAAAATGAATGTAAAATTATGATTTGAAAGTTTAAAACAAATAACACATTCAAATCAATAAATAAAATTATAATTTGAACTTCATTCCAAACGGAGCCTAAATTTTTTTATCTTTCGTAACTTTTTGTTTTTGACAACTCAAATATATGAATTTTTTCCTTTTTCCATCGGATTAATTAAGTGATGCATATGATATGGGTCGGGAATGGGCACCCGCCCATTTCCCATATGTTGTGTTGAGGGTTCTCGTTCCCTCTTTCTCTCTCGTTCTCCGGGTTTGTTTAGTAGATTGTTATGAATCATTTTTAGTTCCTTTAGCTACTCCAGATTCCATCAATTCAGCCTCTTCTCACTCTTTCAAGAATCAACCCAAGTCCCACACTTTTTGTCGGTTTCGGAATCGAAAATCTCTGCAGAGAAAGAGAAGAACTTCGCTTTTGAACCCTCTCTGCTGTATCAGAAGTTCTTCCCCAACATGGTACTCCACTTTTCTTCTACTATTTGAACTCATTTTGCTTGGTGCCTATTGGGTTATGTTGATTCTTAGTTCAGGGCTAGTTTGTTGAGAATCTGTTGAGAATCTGCAATTGTGTGCATTTTGTAAGTGGTTTTTGCACACCCACCATGTGTTTGTGTGTTTGTTTGAAAGAGACAAAAAGCTGCAGTAGACTAGAATTTGGATGTGCAATTCGTTTGGAGTCCGGATCATCTGCCGTAGTCTGCCGTGCTATACAAAACGACGTCGTTTTGTGTTAATTTTTTTTTTTAATTCAAAAAATAGATTTCTCTTGTTTCCCCCTTTTCTCTTTCTCTGAGTCGTCTTTCCCCCCTTTTCTCTTTCTCTGTATCGTGTTCTTCGCCGTTGCACCATCTATCTGAGTGAACCCTAGCAGAGAGAGAGGCATCGTGAGAGGTCTATTTCATCATCTTGCTGTTATATATATATATATATATGCATATATGTATAGATTTGTTTCAGATTTATCCATTTCAGATTGATTCATAGATGGTTGTTATCTTGGTGTTATATATATATATATATATTATATGTATATATGTATAGATTTGTTTCAGATTTTAACCCATTTCAGATTGATTCGTAGATGGCTGTTATTGATTCACAGATTAAAATCTTAATCTGTTGGGGATTGAGTTTCTGATCAAAAGAAGCAGTTACCTCAGATTTCTCTTCTTCTTTGCCATTTTCATGATCTGGGTTGTCAAGATTTGAGTCTGTAGATTGAGACCCATCTGGGAATTCTGAAGTGGGTGGTGATGAAACTTTTGATTCGGTCTGTTTTTGATCATTTTTGAGGTTGAGTGTGTCTGGATTTGAATTCGATGTCGATGTCGATGTCAATGTCATTCCCACATAGGAAATGTGGTTGAAGTCTGTGAACATGAAGCTAAAACAGAGGAGTCCACTAGGGTTCTTTTTCAGTTCTGAAGCAACATATAAGAAACGAGAGAAAAAAAAAAAAAAAAATGGTCAAAATCAACGTCGTTTTTGACCACAGCAGGGACCACGGCAGGAAAGTATGGCAGAAGATCCGGACTCATTTGTTTGACTGCGTGACAAATTAGAGTCATTTTCATTGTTTGAAAGAGGCAAAAAGCTGCATTTTGTACATTTCGTTAAGAAAGTACCAGTATTTTGGAAAGTGGTTGAGTGTTTCTAAGAAGAATATAGTAAGACACTTGCATTTTAATCATATCGGTATGTCCCAAGGTTTTTGAAGGTTGATTGAATCCGAAACGTAGAGGCATAGCTGTGGTTGACATGTATGACTAAGCCAGTTGAACATAGGCAGTCAATGAACAATAGCTATTGAAAGCAGCTGATCCAGTTGGGTAGAGGGAACTTGAAGAAATATTCATTTCAGCTGTTAAAGGGAATTGTAACTTTTGATTTGTATGTTTCTTTGGTTTACTATCCTGGTCTGCATATATGGGCATGTGGTCATGACGTAGCTGTAAATTTCAAATCACCAAAGCAAAATTCCCTGCGACTTCAAAGCAGATAAGATGTTGCAGAATGTATAAAGAATTTGAAAAGTAGGTGAGAGTGGCAAAAAGAAATTTGATAGTTGGGTCATCAGAAATGATGATGTAGAAAAAATCTTTCTTAGATGAAAATTGAAGTGACAAAAATTTGTTGAAATATTAGCACGATTGCTTTTCAGGGTATAATCTGGCATACACAACCAGCAGAGGCTGGATAGAAAATTCAGGAGACAAGAAGAAAATGCATTCTGAAACTAAATTAGGAAATATCCTAGAGGAGCTCAAATTAATGGGGAAAGAATGAATTGGAGAGGCTTGACTCTTGAGTAACGAAGTGATGAAAGCACTGGGCTGAAAGCAGCAAATGTTCTTAGATCTCATCATGTTATCCTTGGCACCAAATGTAATAGTGATTTGCATAAGCCTAACATGATTTTAACATATTTACTTGATTAAGATTAACCATATTGGCAAAATGTTAAAAAAACATCGTGAATTTCATGTTTTGTTTGTAGTAGCATGTTGTTTTCAACAGTGGTATTTTGAATATTAACTCAATCATTACATAATGTAGAAATGTGATAATATTACATATTTATTTGAAATATATAGATTTTGTGCCTTCAATATGATTGCTCACTTATATCTGTCATTGTTAGAGAATGTGCTTTTATAAAGAACCTAAACAACAAAGTGTACAATATCTCCTAGCTTGTGCAGTTGTCAAATTTCATTGGACAGAGTTAAATGCTATCATTTGTTTTTTGAAATGGGTTATTTATGCCCTAATGCAATTCCGTATTTATGCCCCGATGCAATTTGATCTGAGTCTTTTAACACCTTCTTCAAAAAGGTTCTTCTACATTTTTTTTTAATTACTAAAAACTTATTTGATTGTCTCAAAATTATATATTTGATTATTTTAAAACAAACTTTTTAATTAATTAATTAATGTGTATTTGATTTTGTTGTTGAGCCAAATAAAATAAAATAAGATTAAATGTATATTTAGTTTTGGTTGTGAACCTTTTAAAAAAAAAATGGTCAGGTTGGATTGGGGAAAATCCAAACCCATTAGGAGATGGGGAGGGTAGTACCCATGGGGAATGGGGAAGATTTATTATAGGGGAATAGGGATAGGAAATTAATATCCACCCCATTGCCATCCCTACTTTCCCTGGCTTGCACTATGTTTATAAAATCTGATTCAATGACAAGAAGTAAAATCTAATTCAATTGACAGTAAAATAAAATCTGATTCAAACATAAATAATGATAGTTTGTGATGTATAAATAGCTTCAACTACAAAATAATATTTTTGATGCCACTGAATCGTTTAATCAGTATGTTGTGTCATCCATATTAGGCATTGGTGGAAGTAGCCATTGCCTCTAGGAGTGTTATTGACAAATTGTTTATGTATAATTGGACAATTAGACATGGTATGAGGGTTTTCATCTCTTATTATAGTACATACCCATTTTTGCAAATTATGTTTGTATATATATTTATATATAATTTTGGGGGAGTTATTGAATAGTGAGACCCCAAAAAAAAAAAAATATATATATATATATATATGGAGGGGTGCAACTTAGAGTTTTTACTCCGGCAATGTTTGAGTAGTACCTCTAATGTTTGTATAATGTTTTTTTCCCCATCCCACTGTTCAATGATTCTCCTTATAATTTTTGGCTAATATGAAATAAGTTATTGTACAAAGACTTTTGAATATATATTTTTTCAATTAATGAACTTGGCTCGGATAAGTTTCAAATTTGTTGCCTTAAACATAATAATCTCTTAATTAAAAATCTGATTATTTTCTTTGTGTTTATAAAATTGGCCTTCTGCTTTTTATTCATAGATGCTCTTTTGGCCTTTTGTTTTTTATTCGTAGATGCTCTTTATTTGCAATCTGATTTGATTAATTTAGAGTTGTTTTAGGAATGCCTCTATATGGTTTCTATTAATTTACATTGAAAGATTATTTGTTATCTCATTTCTGAACACATTATAGGCTTATTGATACATAAGTCACACCATCTAGAGTGTTTTATTTTGTTTGACATCATATGCATATGGATATATGGGTTGGACCTATAACTAACCCTTTTGGGCCGGGCTATATACCCTTAAATTAATGGACCTGAAGATGCACACACTTTCAGCAGAGTCATTCACTCTTTCTTCCAAGTACACGGTGGTTTCTGGTTTCATCAGAAGCGCCACCGCCACCGCCATCGCCATCTCACCGCTGCCATCGCCATCACAGATCGAGGAGGATTCAAGGCTATGAAACGGCACGGTATGAGTCGGTATCGGTATCGGCATCGATCTTGGTACATCGATACGGTAAAATTAAAAAAAAATAGAATACGAGTACGGCTTGGTACGCTTGTAAAAAAATATTTATTTTTAATTTAGAGTAATGCCAAAATTAATTAAATGATTTAATTTGTTAAGGTCCAACCTATAATTATCATTTAATGCCAAAAGTAAAAGTATAAATTAAAATTAAATGTCAATATATTAAATAACTTACAAACTATAGTTTAATTTTAAAATCATGCTAAGCATGAAACAAAAAATAAAAAAGAAGTCTAGTGAAATGAGTTTTATCTCTGTAGTAGAAGGAAAATATTATTTCAACTGAGATACGGTACGGCTTGAATATATACTAGGTACGTCTGGGTACGTCAAAAATTAAGAAGGAAAAACTTGGGTACGTGTTTCGTGTATCCGGTACGTATGCAGAAGTATCATACGAGGTATGGTACGCCGATAAGTACCCGGTACAGGTACGGCAAGTTTTCTAGAGTACCCATGCTTCATAGATTCAAGGTCTGTTTGTCTCTCTCTCAATGCTTCTATCTTTGTAAGTTCAGATTCTTCTTTCTCATATCATTTTCTTATACTCCCAACATATCAGCCTTTTGTTTCAATTAGAGCTTTCAAATTCGAATCAGATCGTAAATTGAATTAATGAGAATGCATCATCTAAGTTATTTTTCATCTTTGTCTTAATTTACATATATATTGAATGTTTGGTTTTGTTATGAATGAACTATTCATCAATTGCTAAAAACTGTTTTTTGAGTGCATACTGTGATATTGACTTCATTTTTGGTTGTTAATGTTATAATTTGTTATTGTACTACAAATTGCTTTGTTACAATGATATTAAATTATGAAAAGAGGGATTATTAGTGCAATTCTTTGGCCTATCAGAGTGATTATTTATTAAAATGATTTTTCTCTGTCATGAGTAAATATTTTTGGAAAAACGTCTTTCAGCAGAATAGGGAAGATGAGGATTTTTCTTTAGGCTCTGTTTGATTAGAAAGAAAATTTGGTAGAAAGTGAAAGTAAAAGAAAATGAAGTGAAAGAAAAGAAAATATATTTTCTTACAAGCATTTGATTAAGATGAAAATTTTGTAAGAAAAATATAGAAAAATTTAAAAGTTTAGTTATAGATAACTCACACATTCAATTTTTCTTGTGTTTTCTTGTATTTTTAGCAAGAAATAAAAAATCAATTACAATGCTAAGATGGGTTGTACAAGAAAATTAATTTTCTTATACTTTCTACCACTTTGAAGCTAAACAAACTCATATAAGTTTTTTTTTTTTTTTTTTTCTTGTTCTTTCATTTTTACCTATTTTATTCTAAACAAACTGAGCCTTAGGCTATGTTTGGATCATAGATTTGGTTAGGGATTTGGAAAAGGAAAGAGAGAAAGTGTGTGAAATGTAGCTATATTTCATTCACATTACACACCCCTTTAGGCTCTATTTGGTTCATAGATTTGGATAGGGATTTAGAAAGGGAAAGAGAAAAAGTGTGTGAAATGTAGCTATATTTCATTCACATTTCACGCATCTTTTCCCTTTCCAAATTGCTACCCAAATCTATGAACCAAGCACAACCTAGTTGACCAGAGAAAAGGAGAATATGAGGATTTCTTTGTTTTTATTCTCATACTTTCAATCATGGTTGTTCAATTTCAGGCAACAATTCATTTTAAACAAATTCTTTATTTTTGTTAATGATTTTGCTTTTGGATAAGATTTCTAGGATCATGTCTTGACCCTTTTTGTTAAATTGTGGTTAATTAACCCAAGCATATAGAGCACATGTTGTCTTTGGAAGAAATGTCATTAGTACTGTTTTTTGTAAATATGACTATTTTTATGAATGTATTTCTCAACGTAAAAATTGAAGATTTGATGTAATTGGCATTTATTTCACTTTGACAGGAAAAATTGGGGACTGTCGGTTTTATTGGCACAGCAATTAAGTGCAAAGATGGCTGCAGCTTTCCCTTCCAAATCATTGTGTGGTATGTGAGCTTTATAGTTTTTGAAGTGGTGACTGACTGGTTTGTATTTTTGAGTTAGTTGACATTACATTAGTATGACAGTTATCGTTGGTTAATTTCATTTCCTCTAGTGTTCTAGTAATTAAGTTCTTAGTCTATTGTACTTCAAACATTTTTGTGCATGAAAGTTTGTTCTATGGGTTCTAGTAATTGGGGCCACTGGTTCAAGGGTTAGAACTCAGCTGTTAAATATTTTCTTTGTTGAAATTGTTACGCTCAGCTGGGTCTCTACCCCAGTTCAGCATCTCTGCTCTAGTTGTTCAAGCTTTGCCTGATGCTTCTTGGGACTAACCGAACTGTTAATTAACCTAGCAAGATGTGTATATCAACCAAAGATTATAGATTCAATAGACCTAATAAGCTTTGCTTAACGGTATGTAGAGATCTGTTGTGTGCCTAAATTGATGAAATCAAGCTACTATAGAAATTGCTTGAGAGCATGAAATCTAGAGTAGAGGCCACCACAACTCATTGTGTAGTCTATTGAAATTCATCCCATCAGAATCAGTTGCAGAACATGAGCATGGGCATGCTTCAGTTCAACTGATTGCATGCTTACTCATGTGGCTTCTTTGATCTTGGGAAAACAATTGCTTCACATGATGTGGATGTGAGATGGCTTCTGCAGGTGATGTCATTTCATTACTCTGTGGCTAATGTGGGTGATTGGATGCAGAAACATACCAGCATAGTACAGATTGGATCATCTGTCTAGTGGTCGATGTTGGATTAACTTTATGTTTGGATGCATTGTGTGACCTGGACTGTGGCATAAACTGCATTTGTGGCTAATACCCCTAGTCTCACAAATTAAAATTGAAATTAGTTTTACCTTTTATGTTGTAGTTTGTCTTGCACACATGTTTCCTAATCCCTGATTGCTGTCTGTGTTTTATTTAATGTGTTGGTCAACAAAATTAGCTGCCCGTTCATTGTTGGGAGGCCTTGGCAACAATCTTGGTGTACAGGGAACGCCACATGAGATGTCATGCAGTGAGTTCTTGTTTCAGGTCAGTGTGTTTCTTTATTTGATGTTTCTTTCACCTTTAACGTTTCATTTCTCATTGTATTGTGGCCCTTGGTTTTCATGCATTTATCTTTGATGCAAGGCGCTGATTTTTTTTTTTTGCTGGCTTTCTTGGCTTGACTCATTATCATTGCTTAAATACTTGTTGGCAAGGCCTTGCAAAAATTTTATTTTCCCTTTGGTTTCTTTATTTAGTCATGATAATATATTTTAATTTATTTCGGAAAGTGAGTGAAAACTTGTGTTATATGGTCTTTCAAAAGTGGAAACTTTAGAGGGTGGTTTTTGTATGTTCTTGTGAAGTACTGTGCATGGGTTAAGATAGATTTTAACGTCTATTGGCATGCTGCAATGGTGTAAATTCAGCCAGGTTGACAACCTGAAATAGTTGGGATAAGGTCTTGTTTATAGATCGAATTTTATACCATGACTGGGTAATGCCAAGAGTATAACTTTTGAGTTTCTTTTAAGTGCATGTAAGAAGAGGCCGCTCATAAATGCCCAGCAAATTGAAGGGTTTTTCTTGGTTATTTATCTGATGAAATTCTTAATTGCTTGCCATATTTCTTCAATTGGCCTAAGATGAATTTAGTTAATTAACTAGATTGATATCCTTAAAACATAAAACACCATGTATGTCATGGACTCAAGGCTCCCTTGGTCATTTTCACTGGTTAATTTGAATTGTTAGTCATTAATTAACCAATTCTTGATGACAGAGCAATGCGAGTAGTCTCCAATAAACTTTGATGTCGTGACTCGTCGTGACCTACTTTAATATATCCATTTTTGAAATCTCTTTTTTCTTTTTTTCTTTTTTTTCACTTGTGCAGCAATGCAGGACTTTCATACAGATGAGGACCAATCTTAAAGTTGTGGACAACTCAGGGGCAAAACGAGTGATGTGCATACAAGCTCTGAAGGGGAAGAAAGGGGCGAGACTGGGGGACACGATAGTTGCATCAGTAAAGGAATCCCAACCTGGAGGCAAAGTGAAGAAAGGAGATGTTGTTTATGGTGTTGTCGTGCGTGCTGCCATGCCGCGGGGCCGTTGTGATGGGAGTGAGGTCAAGTTCGATGACAATGCTGTGGTGCTTGTCAACAAGCAAGGCGAGCCAATAGGAACCAGAGTATTTGGGCCAGTCCCACACGAGCTAAGGAAGAAAAAGCATGTCAAGATTCTTAGTCTTGCGGAGCATATTGCCTGAGGTATGGATCTCTTGTTGTTTGAGACTTTCTGTCTGATTTTCCCATCCTTTCTGTGACACATGAAACGTGCAAGAAAGTAGATTTTCTTCACAACAAACTGAGATCTGCATTGCTGTTTAATCTTATGTCAAAACCTGTTTATGGATATTATTCTTATGGAATTAGGGTATGGAAAATGAATAATCCCCCTAAAAAAACTTCCCCTAATCCCCCTAATTTCCATTTTTGGTAAACTGTTTTTTTTTTATTTTTCTGTTTTCTTTTTTTTATTTTTATTTTTACTTAAAACAGAAAATCGGGGGATTCGGGGGGCTCCCCTTTCGGGGGACGAAGCAACACCCTTAGGGTATTTTGCCAAAATTTGTTGTAAATTACACATCGTTTAAAATTTACTTTCATGTTTAGTTGATGGATTCCACTAATAAGGGTACTAGTTTGGCGGTTAAAATTTGACCCAATAACTTTAAAGGTTCACTTTGTACTCAGAAGTCATGTTTCTAGTTACTCTATCCCTCTGAGGATTTCATTTATGGAGATTAAATTATGGGGGTGTTTGGGAAGAAGGCTTTTTAGCCTTTTTGGCTAAATAGCACTAAAAGATAAAATAGGCTAAAATAGTCAATAAGACAAAATGTCACATCAAACTCATAATCATTTCACTTTTTCTCTCACAAACATCACATCCAATTACAAAAAAATTCAATCATCTTCCCAAACACAAAAATTTTAGCCTACTAAAATAGCAATTTCCCAAACACCCACTATGTGTACTTTTCGTTGATCGATTCCATTCACTTCTATACCTGTCAAACCCTCCATTAGCAGTGCTTGCTCAGTCTAAGCTTGTCTTTCAAAAGAAGATTTTGGAGGCAATAGAAGTACAAAAAAGGATATGAAAATACGTAGACTATTAAGTACAAAGACACTAGAAGTAAAATTATGCAAGGAAAAGTAGTTACAGGGTTTGCTCTGTTACCATTTGTCACGCCCTATAGGTTTTGAATATAGCTTGGTAGCTTGAAATTTATGGCTCGAATGGCTTGAATTTGATAGAAAGCGTTGGCAACCACTCTCTCTCCAAAACCCACTCCAAAAAAAACACGTGCATGTTTTCTCTCTCCTCTCTCTCTCTCTCTCAGACCAAACCCAAGAAAGTTGTGATAATTGTTCTCTCTCCTCTCTTCAAAATGCACTCTCTCATCCCTCTTCTTCGCTCACACTTGACACTGAGCAATCGGGTTTACACATCTCAACCGACGCTTCTTCAAAACACACTCTCTCATCCCTCTCTCTTATCCCTCTTCTTCGCTCACACTTAACACTGAGCAACCGGAGCCGACACATCTCAACTGACACCGGAGATTTGGTTAGTTACTCCTCATTATCGACTAGAACAACAAGAATCTCAAGTAAACCCGATATCACAAAACTAGGATTTTTGTTTTGATTTCAATTTCTGTTCAAAATCATAAATTGTGACTGTTTGGGTTTAGATTTTGCCTTTAATTTTTGACACTAGGGTTTTTACTTTCTATCTCTAGCTTGCTAGCTCTGTAAATTGGTCTGTGATCTATAAAATAGGAATTTGATTCTTCCAATACCATTTCTACAAGTACCGATTTGGTGAATTTGGTTTTTCTTTGGAGAATTTAAGCAAACATTTGATGCTCTCCAAGGTTCTATCAAAAACCCAATTTAGGAGCACTGTTTAGAGACTCTACGCATTTCAGTTCTTGTATAATTCAAGTAGAATTTGATGCTTTCTGGTCCTGTTTTGGGTAACCCGTAAAGGGTCTATGCATCTACCCTTTGTTTGGATTTTTGTGCTTTTGATTCGTATCTTCAACTTCTAACAACTGGTATATTTCCATATCTAGAGTTCTTTAGACTCCATTATTTCCTAGTTTGAATCTTAATTTGTTCTCATCATTTGTGTCTCAAATTAAGAGATTCAAATAATTATTTTCTAGTTTGAATCTTATAGCATATTATTATATTCAAATGTGCTTTAGACTCCATTAGAACAAGTTTATGAATTTTTCACTCATATTGAACATATTTCAATTGAAAGGCATCATAGTTTTCCTTTTCTGGGTCTTAAATCTTTATATATATTTTCTTTTGAGGGTTGAAATAAAACTGAAATGTTCAAAGTAAACATTGCTGATAAAGGAATAACGAATACTCTTGGTTTGAACATGCAGGTTAGAAGGCCAAGTGCACTCCGTCAAGCACATCTAGCATGCCAATGTCAATGCAAAGGCCTACTCCATCAAGCAAGGCAGTGCCAATTCATCCAAATTCCAGTCAGTCAAGCTGGGGTAGTAGGCTAGTTCCCACTCACCCACATTCCAATCAACCAAGGGTAGCAGCCCAAGAATTTTTCTTTTGTTTTGTTTGTGTATCAAGGGTAACAGAGAAAAACAATTGCTTTTGTGGGATTTTGTTTTGTGGACCGTTGCTGCTGTTATTTTTTATGATTAATTGAATGTTAGTTTGTATTCTTACTATTTTTTTTGTCATTGCCAATGATTTATCTACGATGAATTTGTTTAATTCATTTAGTGTTTAGTTGTCAATACATGATCATTTTCATGTCACATAACTTTACATTACAAATTACCTATTTGTTTTCATTACATTAGAAAACATTGTGTGTTTAATTGATTATGTTAGTTTTTCATTCCACCTTTTCAACCAAAACATCACAACAAAAAAGAGTTAATATTCAATTCACTTAACAACATAAATATACAGAACACAGGTTTATTCTCATTTCACAAAACAACAGAACATTACAAAACTAAAGCTTCACCCCCATTACAAAACATACGTTCAGTCCCTTTCATATCCCCAAAATCCCGTAAATACGCCCAATTCACATCAATTTCTAATTCCATTTCTCATTTTCAGCGTCACCGGACAGCACCACCAATGATCCACCAACAAAACAGCACCCAAGAAATCACAGACATGCTAGCAACCTTCTTTCTCTTGATCCGGACAAAGAAACATACTGTTGTTGTTGCTGTTGGTGCTGCTGCTGATGAAAAGTCTGATCACCACCATCTAATTCCAAATCGGCCGAATCAAACCCTTGTTCAGTACCAGCACTCGACCTCTTTTCATCGCTCAATTGCTGAGGAGTGTCTGGAAATGAAGTATTTATAGAAGGAAGTTCATCAATGAACTTCGCGGCCGCTTTAAGAAGCCACTCTACAGTCTTGCTAGGCTGATCATAACCCAAACGATCTTGAAGATCGTAAAACTGAATAGCAGTGGTGACCGAGAGGCGGTCCCGAAGCCCTTTCGAGGTCCAAACCTTGCTGTGCCGATCTTTCCCACCAGATGCCCCAGAAACCCTAACAATTCGAGACGATGGCCACCCACAAAGCCGCCCAACACCGCCACCGCCAATCTCAATCCCACCGCCGCGCCTTTTGATTTCTCCATCTTCTTCATCATCAGGATATTGTTCTTCCCCCTTTTGCCCTATCTTGTTACAATCACCTCTACCGTTACCTATCCTTGGAAACTTGTGTCCCTGCGTTTGAATCTCGTCCACCTCCATACCACTCTCATGCCTTTCTCACAGCAAAAACTTGAGCTTTTTCTTCTTCTCTTATCCTCCCAGTTTTTAGAGAGAGAAAGAGGGGGGCCTATTTGGGATGTAAATTACAGCAATGTTAGGTGTCATGAAAAATCTTTCAGAAAAATAATCATGAAATCTTTGTGATTCTTAGATTGCACTTAGAATACAATACCACATACTAATTAAAATAATCTAAAACCATAAATTTTTCATAATTATATTCATGAAAAAAATTTTATGATACCTAATTTTTTCCTCTAAACTACGGTGCGGGGGAGAGAGAAAACTTGAAGATATTGGGGTGCCCTTTGCATTGATGACGTTCATTTTATTTTATTTTATTTTTTATAAATACTACGTTTAATTATAAAAAAATTTAATTATATTTTTAAATATAAAAATTTTAACTTGTTAAAATAGTTAAAAATTAGAATAATATTTTTTCAAACATCCACATAGTGACATGGTTACGATTTCTGTTAAATAATGAGTTAAATTGATCTATCTTGCTTTGGCATCGTAAAATAAATAATTATTAATATTTTAAAAATGTTAAAACAAAATACATATCATTATAATACATTATTGTTACATTTCTGCCTTGAAAAGTGGTCAGAGAAAGCTAGGCAAGGTAGAGGTGCAAAAGGCGTGGTGGGGAGGGCTGCCAAAAATGGTAGTAATGACGGCTAGTGGTGTAATTGGCGGGCTTGGGTGATGGCCGAGGTTTGCAGTGGTTTACGGCAGCGGTGGTGGCAAGTTGTGGCTTTCAGTTGCGTTTCATACAACTTTTTAAATATAATTTGAGAATAAAAGTTGTATTTTAAATTTGTGAGTTTTAAAATTATAATTTTGAGTGTAAAAAATTTGTTTGGTGAATGAGTTTTGAATTGAGTGAGGAATTTTTTATATGTTTTATGATATTTAATATAAAAACTTACAATTCATAATCAAATACACAACTCAAAATTTTATTAAAACTCAAAAAAATTTAAAAAATTCGAAAAATATTTTTTTGTTGAATATATAAAAATTAACATGTCAATTGCAAAAAAAAAAAAAAAATTACACTATTCTAGTCAACCGGCCAGACGACCGGTTAATCCAAATTTTTTCGCCTTCGGCTGAATTTTTAAATTTTTTTTTAAAAAGTGTAAACGAACACCACAAACGAACATTATAGTAGAACTAAAGTTTCAAAATTATTAAGCGTGAGTCTTGAGAAAAAATGTGGACAGAGATGGTTTGGTATGTCGAAATAGAAAGCTCTTATGTTATTCTCATAAGCCTTAATTGGCTCTGTCACTGTTCACACAGGCATGACATTTTTTTAATTATTGAATGAATGTATATAGGATGTGCAGTAAAGATGCAATGATAAATTAACTCTATTTCAGGTTAAAATCATTTTACTTTGAAATTTGAGAATTTTAGATAATTAAAAAATGAGAGATTATATTTTCTTTTTAATCAACAAATAAGTAATATTTTCTTATTGATAATAAAACATTACTTAAAAAAAAAAAAAAGAAAAAAGAAAAAAAGAAGAGCAGCATAGAAGAAACACCCGAATAGCCAATCTAACCTAAAAGTGGAAAAACACCATAAGCCAAAACAAACCCCTCCAAATCGGAGCACACAGAAAAATAGCTTGATGAAAGGATCTAATAAACACATAAATTGATCATAAAGATAGACATAAACCTCTCATATAAGGTGAATTTATCTTTTTGTGAGGCTTAATAGATTGTGTCTGGCTGATAAAAAAAAAAAAGAAGAAAGATTGTGTCCGGTGTTATAATTAATTTCTATGCAAGTAGAAGTATTGTCATTTCATTAGAACTACTCCAATGATCAAAGGTAAAATGGCTTTGCCAAAATCATTTTTCTTTTTCTTTTTTCTTGTTACATTTGCAAAAGAAAAATTGTCATTTTTATACAACCAAGTTTCATCACCATTATCCAACTAGTTTTTGTATGCTATATTCTAGATCAACCAAACCCTTTCTCTTTCATTGATTTAGATGAGTATCAAGTTTTTGATTTTTGATTTTCTTATTTTAGATAAGTTGTGATTATTGAAATAATGTAACTTTCGCAGTTATATGTATAGTATTTTCTAGTTTTTGGTAGTCTACATCTTTTTTTTCTATGGCAAATCTTTTGGCTTCTCCATAAAAGTTGTTTTTAGTGCTTGTGAGAGCTGCAAATAAGGTTTCGAGCCTCAATAATGAAAATCATGTGCCGATAAAAAAAAATAAAATAATGAAAATCAGGTCTGAGCTTATGCAACAACACCACCAACCAAAAATTAGTTTGAGGGCAACACTATTCAATGTTGGGTTCAAAAAATTCTCTTATACTATTTGGCTAAAAGACTAAAATAAAATAATCTTGAAAATGAAGACCAAAAAAAAAAAGTTATAAATCTAACATGTAATTGAAAACTTAGCATTCATCCAATTAAGGCTACATTAGACTAGACAATGTCACAAATATATCTTGACCCTTTAGGTGAATCTCACAAAAATCAATAATCAAAATTATACATCTTGAGTCTTAATTTTATGGGATCTACATGGATCTCATAGAAATTAATAATCAAAATGTTTTTATGGCATTCTCATATCAGTAACTCCAACAAAGCTGGATAATTGCTCCTATTGATCTCATGTTAATTACCTACCACTTAAGTTGAATTCCAAGACACATCAAAGGTTAATAGTACATGTGGTAAGTATGAGCAACAAAGGTTGTGAAGGTGTCTCCATCACCACATGGACTTTAGGAGGATCTATGTCACGATTTATAACAATGCACCTATACTTCTAACCAAATATGGAATGTTTGATTAGTTATGATATGTTTTATAAGAAACTATTCTAGATACAATACCAAATTTGATTAGTAGTGCAAGCTAATACTGACCACAATAAAAAGAAGAAAATTGCTTTGGAGCACTAGCATCCGCAATCACTATAGGAAATGACATATTTGGCGACTAAAATATTAGTCGACCAAATCCCCATGTTTGGCCGCCAAAACTCAATAGCGACTAAATTTTTTTGTCGTCAAGTTTGTTGCGTATACCCTATCAAAGATAGTATTGGCAACTAAACCATTTTTGGTTGGTGATGTAAATGTTTAGGCTACTAAACTTGGGTTAGTCGACAAAGGTTACCTTTTGGCGACTAAAATATTAGTCGCCGAAAGTTCTCACATAAAACTGAATTCAACTATTAGAGACTAAAGTTTTAGTCGGCAATATAAATTTTGTTGCAAATAATAATACATTTTGTAACTACACATTTTAGTCGGTAATATAATAATACATTTAGCGACCAAATAGTTTGGTCGTTGTTACTTTTACCGACTACACATTTTAGTCGCCAAAAACCTCTTAATTTTCATTTAATTATTTTTTACAACCAAACATTTTAGTTGCTGAAGAATGTCGTGTTTTTAGTGACTAAAATATTTAGTCGGTAATAATTTATTCTCTCATTCTGATTTGTTTTGGCTACTAACTGTTTAATCACCAAAAGCCATTTGTTTCTTTTTTATTGCTAAATAATTAGGCAGCAAAATACCTTTGCTTGCATTTTTGGCTACCAACATATTTAGTTGCCAAATACTATATAATTTTTTTTTAAATTTAATTTCTCAACCACCTGTATCAATTATTAGTGCAACCTGTATCATGTATAAATAATATAATCCATCAATACTGATTATATTATCAACCATTCAACAACGTGCACACATTTCATTTCCAACCATCCAACAAATTCTACGTCAAATTCTAAATGTAATACAAATTTCATACGAACCAAGTATAATCCAACCTCAAAAATTTAGTTCCATACATAACAGAGGATTAACCAAGTTTAATATCCAAAAGAAATCTATACCACACCAAAAAGATAATCTCTACCGCCTCAAAAACTAATTTATACCAGGCCAAATTTTAGATATTTACCACGCCAAAAAAATAATTTGTATGAACCATTATAAGGATAGAGGTATAAAAACAATGGCCTTCTGTACTTGTCAAAAAAAGTCATATCCACAATTCTAAGTCAAAAACCATCTGTAAAAATAAAATTAATCATTAGTATTGACTAAATATTGGCATGTTTAAAATTATAAATATATATATATATAACTCAAACTTAATTAATCTTTTCAAATTAATCATTAGTTTTGCATACTCGAATATATATGAAATAAAGATTTGGAAAACTCAAATGTATATATTAGGCAACCAGTACTATTTTACAAGTAATCATTTTACATAATTGTATTTTTCCATTTTTGGCGACTAAAAAATCGTTTTCAACTAAGTTTATGGCATTTTGAACTCTAACTCCCAACCTACGTGTCATATTTACGTACCGTATGTCCCTACATGTCACAATTGGCACCGGAAAGCTTCCTGTTACGTCAAAAACTAGTTAGGGGGTTGTTTTGCACTTTTGCCCTCCGAACGCCTTTTTTCGATTGAGTTTATGACATTTTCAACTCTAACTTCCAACCTACATGTCCTATTTACGTACCGTTTATCCCTAAAAGTTACATTTGGCATCAGAAAGCTTCCCGTTACGTCAAAATAGTGCTTGGGGGACTGTTTTACATTTTCACCCCCGAACGCCTTTTTTCAACTAAGTTTATGACATTTTCAACTCAAACTCCCAACCTATGTGTCCTATTTATGTACCGTCTATCCCTATAGGTCACATTTGGCACCGAGAAGCTTCCCGTTATGTCAAAACAGTGGTTGGAGGGCTGTTGTGCATTTTCGCCCCCCAAATGCCTTTTTTCGACTAAGTTTATGATATTTTCAACTCTAAATCCCAACCTACGTGTCCTATTTAGGTATCATCTGTCCCTATAGGTCACATTTGGCATTGGAAAGCTTCCCGTTACGTCAAAATAGTGGTTGGGAGGCTGTTTTGCATTTTCTTCCTGAACGCCTTTTTTCGACCAAGTTTATGACATTTTCAATTCTAACTCCCAACCTGCGTGTCGTGTTTACATACCGTCTGTCCCTACAAGTCACATTTAGCACCGAGAAGCTTTCTGTTACGCCAAAACAGTGGTTAGAGGCTATTTTACATTTTCGCCCCCCAAACGCCTTTTTTCGACTAAGTTTATGACATTTTGAACTCTGACTCCCAACCTAAGTGTCGTATTTACGTATCGTCTATCCCTATAGGTCACATTTGGCATCGAGAAGCTTCCCGTTATGTCAAAACAGTGGTTGGGGGGCTGTTTTGCATTTTTGCCCCCCTGAGCGCCTTTTTTCGACTAAGTTTATGACATTTTCAACTCTAACTCCCAACCTACGCGTCATATTTACATACCGTCTATCCCTACAAGTCACATTTGGCATCGAAAAGCTTCCCGTTACATCAAAATAATGGTTGGGGGGCTGTTTTGTATTTTTGCCCCCCAAACGCCTTTTTCCGACTAAGTTTATGACATTTTCAACTCTTAAAGCTAACATATTTTAACAAAGTATATATGAAATTAATAAAATTGTTCTTACCAAACAACGAACATCAGATGACCAGCTTAGACCCCCAAGAGTTGTGTCAGTTTAGCAACTACGTTATTCAGATGATTGACCTTTGTATTTGTCTCTTCCCGAGCTTTTTGTCCTTGCTCCCACTCTTTCAACATCTCATTGTAACATCTCTTGCGCTCCTCTTGCTCTTTTAACATCTCATTGTAATATCTCTCGCGCTCTTCTCGCTCTTTCATTAACTCGTCACAATCTTTTTGTCGCTCCTCACGAATTGTCTCCATCTCAGCTCTCATTGCTTTCATGTCCTTATCACATGCTTGTGATGTAGCTATGGTAAAGGGTTGTGGGCCGATCCCAAATCGAAGTACCTTTTCTTCTCTCCAAGCACTTGCCTTAAAAGCTCCTCCTATATCAATGGCATCCCCGACTCGATGACAGCTGCTTGTAGATTAACCATCTCTTGTTGTCATTGCTAAATAAAGAAGACAAAAAAAAAGCTTAATAACATGTATATTTTTAGGTACTAAGTAATACTGAATACAATTATTTCATTGTTACATACTTACATACAGCTCATCGCATTTCGGATGGATCTAGTCATTCGTTTTCTTGGATGTGTGGCTATCTTCATAAAACTTAGGAAAATCCAAGTCTTCATTTTTAGCTACCAATTACATTCAAATAAGAACCACAAAATAATCACAACATATTATTCATATCCCCCCCAAAAAAAAATGGATTTACTTTTAAATAAAATAAATCTCACCATAGCAGTCGTTGCGATAGGAAATGAGCAAGACCCACTAGTATGATTGTACAGCAACTGATTCCTGTTACTCTTACCAGCTTTTGATCTTTTCTAAAAATAAAACAAGTAGATAAACAAATTTTTGTTAAATATTAAGGCATGTCACTTTTGGCATGAGGCTACGTACAATGTATTATTATTTTACCTGGTGAGATGTATCTTGCCATGCTACGTCAATCAAATGTGTGTATGCTGTAAACAGCAGAATCATATAGGATCATCCTCACAAAAAAAAAACAAATTCTTTCTCTCAGTTCTTGTGTATTGATCCCTAAAATTGAACCGCACTGAATCCATCAGTGTGGCAGCATCCCATTTCCATCTATGAAAATTTTGGTTAAGTAAATAGTACTAGCTGAACTTAGGAGAAGACATGATACTCTAATTTCTAGCATAGCATGTCATGGTTGATTGTTAACCTAAGAGTTAAATTGGCAAATCGGATCTGTAATTTATAATATGACAACTATGTGCATAAGGTAGAAGTTATATACAATCATATGATATCACATCTCATTTTTAACAAGTCCCATCTCTAATTCAGTATTGCCCTAATTCAACAACAACGACTCCAACATTGCCCTAATTTCAATAACATCTCACCCCAAGCAACTATCACCTAATCAATATAAACGACTTATATACATCTTTGGACGACATTACCAGTGTATAATTGATTATATAAAGCATCAAAGTTCTGTATATATGATATGTCTGTGTATATATATGTATATATGTGTGCAAACAAAGAAGGAGGGAAATCGAGAGGGAGACACAGAAAAAGAGAGAAATTGAGAGAGAGATAGTGAGAGAGAGACAGAGAGATAGAGAGAGAGAGGCAAAATAGAGGACATGTCACGACCCAAACCCACTCCTAAAAGTTTGGCATCGTAACCGGCCAATAATCCATGATTACCGAAGGCCTAACTGTATAAATCAAACAAACGGGGCTAACAGAAGCTAAGATATAAGAAAGTAAAACGTCCAATGAGCTGTGAACTCACATGAGACAAAATGCATTACTATAGATACATATATATACATATGTACATCAATGTAGCACAAGTTTATCAAAATACAACTAAAAGAGGGAAGACATTCCCATTAACCAGGGATATAATATCAACGGCAACCAACCATACCATGTGAGTGATTTCAAAAGGGTGCTCACTAGACCACCTACGTACTTCAACGGATAGGAACCTCACTGTGAGGCATAAAAGGTAACTTGACCAAAACGGAGGCGAGATTGCCGTCACTACGTCCCCTCCTGAACTGAATCATCTACATATATAACAAAACATGAACTAGAGCCCAGTGAATAATAGCAGTGTAAAGAGGTTCAAAATGATATCCTTAGTGTAAAGCAAATCAAAACATATACATAACAGATACTTATCCCATACAGGAAGCATTCAAGTATACGTGGTACATCCTTGTGGGGAAGTGGTTTGGAAATACTCTTCAGATCTTGTAAGACGCCAATGATCCTCAGCTAGTCACCTGCAGAGATACAAATACTCCGGTCGGGGGTACCGGAATTAGCACTCCGACGGACAAGTCAGTTCTTGTACTCAAGAAAGCTTGTTGATTAAGTTTTTAGAAGTGATTCTTACATACCTTTACAAATCTGAAGCTCTTGTATTTATACCCATTCTCTGGGCCTCGGGGCCAGAGTCTACTTTTTACTTATTATTCTTTCATTTGTCCTGATATGCCTTCTCAAGTCTATTCGGCCTTAAGAACGTATTCGGCGTCCTAGTTGAGCAGAATGGAGCCATTCATCTCCCGGCTCCTCGGGTATACCAGATTTCGTTCCTTTATTTATTCGGCTCCCACAATTGCCCCTCAAGCGTTCTGTCAATGACAGTTGGGTGAAATGCTTGGTTCTGAATTTCAAATACTCTGAACCGAAGTTTGGGGGTTAGACTTAGCACACGGACGTTTAATTACTTCCTCTTTAATCGTCATCTTAACTTCCCGACCCTTCGTACACGCCTATTTATTATGATTTAAAATCTGATGTCCTTTCGAATCCGTGTTCTATGACGCTGGTTGCTGGGTTGCTCTTCGAATCGTTCTTGCAATTCTTCCGTCTGTGATACTCTTCATTTTTGTAAGTTTTCCTCTCCCCTGCTTTGAAGCTTTTCCTAGTTTGTTTATTCCATCGCATATTTTTATAGACAGTAGGTTATGGTGAAACATTTGAAAGACCTCCTTTCGTTAGATCGAATTGTTGGCTTTAGACGCCATTTCTCTATTCCTGGCGATGTCCACCTGTCGTTTGTGGCGGACGGCACTCTTGACATGGAGAGGGAGGACAAAACCACGATTGTCTTTCCCCTTTTGTCAATCGCAGAGGGTGGAGTCCGCTTTTCCCTTCACCCGTTTCTGAGGGCTGTTCTTCGCCATTGGGATTTGATCCCTTCCCAACTCAATGTGAATTTCTTTAGAATTATAATGGGGGTCGTAGCGCTGAACCGTTGCCTTGAAATTAATCTTGGCATTCTTGCCATTCAAGATTATGCTTTTGGCCAAGTCCTTCGGTCAAGACGGGCGTTTTCCTCAGAGCTAAGGATATAGATCATCAGTTAATCACTATGATTTCCAGCTCTGGGAAACGAGTTGATGATGTCATGGTCGTTGTCCGCGACAACTGGGAGTTCGGCGAAGGGGAGGATCGTGTCGATCCTATTCCTAGACGTAGGGGTGAACCAGGTCGCCGAATGCTCTCTTGCTTGTATTGTATGCTCATATTTGCCATACCCTATTTTCTTGAGTCTTACGGCTTGTCTTGTGCAGGGAACGATTTGAAAAAAGTCCAAGCTTCAACTGACGACGCCGTTCTTTCGGACATTAGGATTGCTCTTAGTTATTTCGGCCGTCACAGTCTTCATAAGCAGGGAAGAGCGGCTCACATTCTGCTTTGCTACGAGCCTACATATACAACCTTTTCGGCTGCGGAAAACATACCGATTCCGAAGGGGAAGATTTTCGTCGTCAGATTTTTTTCCAACTTCAAAAACTTGAGATGTAGGTTTTGAAGGGTCCGATTCGAGAATCTTGAAGTATCCGATATTGCCAAATCAGACGTCGAGGTCAATCTGAGGAGGTATTGATTCACGATCCTCCTCTACTTGGCGAGGGAACCTCTCGCTGACGACGTTCCTCAACGTCTGCACAATCTTCCCATCGCGGGCTCTACTGACATGGTTGGGTTAAGCCTGACAAAACTTGCTAAGAAGGCGAATGGGGAGAGGTTAGCCGCACGGCGAAGAGCGGAGGGCCTTTCGACCGAACCGCCCGCCAGCGAGTCTCTACATTCCCTCCCAGTTACCGAATCAAAATCCTTGGGAATTGTTGAGGAGGCGGCAACAAATAAGAATGCCGAATCCGCATTGGTTGGGAAAGCCGTTCAGGATGTTGAGGGAAAGGCGGAGAAACGCGCTAGGGATCGTGAGGTCGGTTTAGAAGATCACGGTGGCAAACGTCCTCGAATGGGGGGATCGAGTGAGGTTGTGCCTTTTGTGATTCGACCGATGGTAAGAAACATGCCGGTTCCTTCGGATGCCTCGGCGCTTAAAGACCCAGAGGTCGCGTTCGGCGTGGCAACGTCTTTGTCGTTGCCGTGTGATATGGAGGCTTTCCAGTTGGAACCGGATTTGAATGCGACAATGTTAGCCGCGCAGTTGGCCCTTTTGGTGCGTATTCTAACTTTTCCTTCACTTCATCCAAACATTGTTCGCGTTACGTTTTTTGAATTTTTCTTTTGCAGACCGTTGGTAGGATAGCCGATGTAGGTCGCCGTCATCTCGACGCCGTCAAGCAGATTAGTCATTTACGAAAGCAAGTTGAGGGCCAGAGGAAAACGGCCGAGGACGAATTTTTAAGAGCGAACCAGGAAGCTTCTCGGGCAGAGGACGAGGTAGAGAAAGCTCGTCATGCGGATAAGTTGAGAGCGGAGGCCGACGATATGGAAGCTGCACTTGGCTTGTCCCAAAAGGCAGTTGCCAGCCTGGAGGCTGAGTTGGTTGAAATGAAGGTGGCGAAGGAGATTGCCGATTCAAAAGATTTCAAAGCCGGGAAAGAGGCTGGACTCGCCGAGTATGTGGACCAGGTCTCTCGGTTTGAGAATCGGGGCTTCAAACATGGTTGGCACAAGGCCCTTCTGCGGTGGAGTTTATTGAATATGCCAATACCGTATGAGCAAGTGGACATCGATCCGTTGGAGACTGATTCTGAGGGTTGATCTTTACGATACACAATTGTTATGATTTCGAGAAAGTACTTTTTCTGTTTGTTTTTGTTATTTTTTATTTGTTTATCGGACATTTTTCATGCGGGTTGATATATATATTATAAAAGTTATGATACAGAAATGGACGTCGCTACTTTTTTGTAGTTATAGAATGTTATGAATTCTGCTCAATGTGCTGATGTTTCCGTAATTTTATGGTGATATTTCTTAATGGATCTATAATCTGCCTTGGTTCATACTTGGCTGGCGAGCGCATTCTTAAAAAAGGTGGTCGAGTAAAATGGGGCCAACTAGATTAAAATCTTTTGCCTTGCCAGGCGGCGAGCTTGAAGAGCCGAACGGTTCATACTCGTAAATTTGCCGAGGCATTCTTTGAAAAGGCCGAGTAAAAAGTGGTCGAAATTTGGCGAGGCATTCTTTGAAAAGGTGGTCGAGTAAAACGGGCCGACTAGATTAATAATCGCCCTTGCCTTGGCGAGTGCGGCGTGAAGAGCCGAGCGGTTCATACTCGTGGTGCCGAGGCATTCTTTGAAAAGGTGGCCGAGTAAAACGGGGCGACTAGATTCATCTGCCCTGCCTTGGCGGTATGCGTGAAGAGCCGAACGGTTCATACTTGTTTGGCCGAGGCATTCTTTGAAAAGGTGGCCGAGTAAAGCAGGGCCGACTAGATTAATCATCGCCCTTGCCTTGGCGGTAGCGGCGTGAAGAGCCGCGGTTCATACTGGTGGCCGAGGCATTCTTTGAAAAGGTGGTGAGTAAAATGGGGCCGACTAGATTAATAACCGCTTGCCTTGGCGGTATGAGCTTGAAGAGCCGAACGGTTCATACTGTAATGGCCGAGGCATTCTTTGAAAAGGTGGCGAGTAAAACGGGCCGACTAGATTAATCTGCCCTTGCCTTGGCGGCGCAGCGTGTGAAAGCCGAATCGGTTCATACTGTGGTAAGGCGAGGCATTCTTTGAAAAGGTGGCCGAGTAAAAGGGGGCGACTAGATTAATATCATCTGCCTTGCCTTGGCGTATAGCGTGAAGAGCCGAACGGTTCATACTTGTGGGCTGGCCGAGGCATTCTTTGAAAAGGTGGCCAAGTAAAACGGGGCCGACTAGATTAATAAATCTGCCCTTGCCTTGGCCAGGGCACGAGCGTGAAAAGCCGAACGGTTCATACTCGTGGGCTGGCCGAGGCATTCTTTGCAAAGGTGGCCGAGTAAAACGGGACCGACTAGATTAATAAATCTGCCCTTGCCTTGGCTAGGGCACGAGCATGAAGAGCCGAATGGTTCATACTCGTTGGCACGCGGATCGTCGTCCGACGTTTGGCGTTCGGTCATACTGACGCTGCCTTGGGGGAGCTGTGCGTATCTCAGAATAAATGGGGTAAGTTCCTACCAAGGGTCCTATTTATTTGGAGTGGTTGAGCCAATATCGGGAAGGACCAAGATTGGTGAATTCAAACGTCGAAATGTATCGCAGCTAGCGAGCCCACCGGGTAGAAAGAAGAGTGTCCAAGGATCGAAAACAGCAGCTTTTTAGTCGTCAAGCAGTCCCTTAAAGGACGGTCAACGGGAGGTTCCCCATGCCCGCATCGAATCGAGGTGGACGCGACGCCATGACCATTGAATTTTGCGGTTTTTGTGAAGAATAAACCGATGATGAGGCGATTCCATCATTAAAGATCCAGATGTGGCAATGAGTTTGCTCGACGATTTTTCCACCGAAGTCCAACAATCGATGGTTGGTCGTCGTGATTTGAAGTGTTTCGACGGCATACATGGGGTCAGAAGGGGTTGTATAATGCTTATGAAATTGGCATGCGTCTGCATGAGATGAGACGTGACATTGAGAAAAAGGACGAAAGGAATCGTGGTCTGGAAGCTCGCGCGAAAAAGGCCGAGAGTGAGCTTCGGGAGCTTAAGAAGGTTCGAATGGCTGAGTCGGCGACGGCCGGTCAACTTAAAATGGGCAGAAATTCGTCCCAAAAGGCCCCGGGTTACGAGAAAGGATATCAGGATGGTTTCAAGGCCAGGGTTGATAAAACCAAGACAGACCTTGCTGAGGAAGTTTGTCGATGCGAAAATCACGGTTTTAAGCATGGCTGGATTAAGGCCCTTCAAACCGTGGAAGTTCTTGGGTCCCTAGGCATAGATTCAGCTTCACCCCTATACCATCGACATTACCTTCCCTATTCCGAATTTGAAATGGAGAAGAGCGACGATGAAGAGGCCGATTAACTAGAGTGTAGCGCAACAACAGGCTTCACTATGAATAAATAGGCTTTCATTTTCAATGTCCGTCTTTGATCGTAAAATATTTTGATTGTAAAATATTTCTAGTTCAAACGTGTCGATTCATTTTATTGGAATATTTAGATTTTGATTAGAATATTTTGCACTGCATGGTATAAACGTTCAGAAATGCATTAGTCGGCCCTAAGGCGTCATACACCAAAGGGGCTCCGTATCCGGAGACTTGTTTTGGCCAATCGTGACATCTACGAAGGGCGCTCCGAATCCGGAGACTTATTCGGCCCTAAGGCGTCATGCCCCAAACGGCGCTCCAAATCCGGAGACTTATTCGGCCCTTAGGCGTCATGCCCCAAAGGGGGCTCCGAATCCGGAGACTTATTTTGGCCAATCGTGACATCCACGAAGGGCGCTCCGAATCCGGAGACTTGTTTAGGCCAATCGTGACATCCACGAAGGGCGCTTCGAATCCGGAGACTTATTCGGCCCTAAGGCGTCATGCCTCAAACGGCGCTCCGAATTCGGAGACTTATTCGGCCCTTAGGCGTCATGCCCCAAACGGCGCTCCGAATCCGGAGACATTTTGGCCAATCATGACATCCACGAAGGGCGCTTCGAATCCAGAGACTTGTTCGGCCCTAAGGTGTCGTGCACCAAAGGGGGCTCCGAATCCAGAGACTTATTTTGGCCAATCGTGACATCTACGAAGGGCGCTCCGAATCCGGAGACTTGTTCGGTCCTAAGGTGTCGTGCACCAAAGGGGGCTCCGAATCCGGAGACTTATTTTGGCCAATCGTGACATCCACGAAGGGCGCTCCGAATCCGGAGACTTGTTTTGGCCAATCGTGACATCCACGAAGGGCGCTCCGAATCTGGAGACTTGTTCGGCCCTAAGGTGTCGTGCACCAAAGGGGGCTCCGAATCCGGAGACTTATTCAGCCCTAAGGTGTCATGCACCAAAGGGGGCTCTGAATCTGGAGACTTATTTTGGCCAATCGTGACATCCACGAAGGGCGCTCCGAATCCGGAGACTTGTTCGGCCCTAAGGTGTCGTGCACCAAAGGGAGCTCCGAATCCGGAGACTTATTTTGGCCAATCGTGACATCCACGAAGGGCGCTCTGAATCCGGAGACTTTTTTTGGCCCTAGATGTTGAGCTCAAACATGTAAAAATACGAAATCTTGCATTACAACGACATGTGTACATGTATCAAGCCCACAGGTCGGGTCATTGATAAAATTTACGTAGATGTGTTGAATTCCACTAGTGGCGAGCTTCTTCGACATGTCCGAGAGCCGATATGCCCTTGGCGCCGCAATGGAATCTATCGATAGGGCCGTCCAGCCGGACCAAGTTTCCATCGGCCCGGCCTATTTACCGGTAGTACCTTCTTTAGGACCAGTTCTCCTGGATTGTAGCGGCACAACTGAACTCGCCGATTGTATGACTTAGCGAGCTGCTGCTGATAGCGTGCCATGGATGCTAAGGCGCGGTCTTTTCGTTCTTCAATCAGAACCAGGTCCAGGGCGAGCATCATGTCATTTCGACCTGTGTCAAAGGCTTGCGATCTCAAAGTTGGTAAGCCGATCTCTAGGGGTAAGATTGCCTGGGTTCCGAAGCATAAGGCAAACGGCGTTTCTCCGGTAGATCGTCTTGGCGTTGTACGATGGGCCCACAGTACACTCGGCAACTCTTCAACCCATCTACCTTTGGCCTTTTCCAGCCTCTTTTTGATGCCGTCCAAGATGGATTTGTTTGAAGCTTCCGTTTGACCGTTACTTTGGGGGTAGACTGGCGTAGAGAAGTAAGGCTCAATACCATATTTGCTGCACAATTCTCGGTATACGCCACAATCGAATTGGGTACCATTATCCGAGATCAATGCTCTTGGAATGCCGAATCGTGTAATGATGTTCCTCCACACAAAGCGCTTAATGTCGGAATCTCGAATATGGGTTAGAGCCTCCGCTTCGACCCACTTTGTGAAGTAATCTGTTGCTACGATTAGAAATCGCTTGTTCCCTGGGGCCCTCGGCAATGGTCCCACGATATCAAGTCCCCATCGAGCAAACGGCCAGGGCTTGTGATAGAATTCAAAGCTTCACCGATGGGTTAGTGGGGAGAACTTTTGGTATTGTTCACATTTCTTGACATAATTTTTCAATCGGCTCATCGTCGGCCAATAATATCCTGTGTTATCGCCCGATGGGCGGTGAGCGTCCCCGAATGAGCACCACAATGCCTCGTGTATCTCGAAGGAGGCTCCTCTACTGTCCGGTGCACACATTCCAAGTATGGACCAGAGCGGACTTTTGTAAAGCCCTCCTTGTGGATCTAAGTAGTAATCCGCAGGCCTTGTTTCGCAGCTTTGTGTGCTTTTTTGTCCTCGGGAGTTGCTCAAGAAAGGAATGCAACAATGGGGTCCTTCCAACTTGGAGCGGATTCTATAATGTTGATGTGGGTTTTCCCGAGGGCCGATACTTGGTTCGGGGCTAAACCTACTTGATGGTACGCTTGAGCTCGAGTTGATGGCGGAGGCTAAGCAAGCCAGGGCATCCGCGTGTATTTTGATCGCGTGTTATTTGGTTTAGTTCATGATGGTCGAATTTCGCCGCCAAGCGAGTTAGCCGCTTTTCATATAGGCCGCCATATGCTCGTCTCTTGTCACAGTACTCTTCACCTGGTTGATTACCAATTTTGAGTCACAAACACCAATACCACAGCTACGAAAGCAGATGTGCGTTCGCATCCGGCTAAAGGGCTTCATATTCGCCGTTATTTGATGCTTCGAAGTCGAGCTTGACGGCTCGCCAATTCTATCGCGCCTGGAGACATAATTACGACGGCCACGCCTGCTGGTTAGACGATCCATCACAAGATAATTGCCAAATGTCCCCAACATAAATTCTCCAACTGCTTTGACCGCACTTGACCTTTGGTCGGGCGTCATCAGCTTGAGGTCGGCAAGCCCTCACGTGAATTCGCAACAAAGTCGACAAGCACACCGCTTCATTGCGCTTTTGGGTAAAACCGAATGTCGATAGTCGAGTTCCAGAGCCCTCTTCGAAACACGCCTTGATGCTTCTGCATTCCGTAGTATTGATCGAAGTCGATAGTCTGTTAGCACCCTAATCTTTGGTCCTTGGAAGTAATGCATCGCTTTTCACGCCATGACCAAGGCTAGGACGAGTTTTTCCAAATGTAGGTAGCGTGTTTAAGGCCCACCATTGCCTTGCTCACATAATACATCGGGTTGCCGCCTTCTTCCTCTTTTTTTAGTAATGTCTGACGACCCTATCGGAGACTGCCAGATATAGAATGAGAGGGTCACTGGTGGCGGGTGTTGTTAGAAGAGGTACTGTCCGGAGGTAGGTCTTGAGCTCGTTAAATGCTGCTTCGCATTCGGCGGACCATTCGAAAGCTCGCTCGACGTAGTGTCAAAGAATTGTTCCGCAGCGGTCTCAGAGATCGGCTGATGAACCTGTTGAGTGCAGCAGCCATTCCCATCAACTTTTGGACTTCTTTCACTAAACGGGGGGAACTCAGTTCCAAAATTGCTATGACTTGCCTCGGGTTGGCTTCGATTCCTCGGTGGTTGACGATATAACCCAGGAATTTGCTGGAGCCGATCCCGAATGCGCATTTGGAAGCGTTTAGCTTCATTCTGTATTTGCATAGGGTGTTGAATGTCTTTTCCAGGTTGGCTATATGGTTTTGTTCTTCTTTGGATTTGACCACCATGTCGTCGATGTATACTTCCATAGTGTGTCCGAGCTGTTCTTTGAACATCGTAGTGACCAGTCTTTGGTAAGTTGCCCCTGCATTCTTTAGTCCAAAAGGCATAACCCTATAGCAGTAGGTTCCTCTTGGAGTGAGGAATGCAGTCTTGTCCTGATCATCCGAATTCTTGGCGATCTGATGGTAGCCCCTGTAGGCATCGAGGAAACTCATGCGCCGGTGGCGTGCCGTCGCATCGACGAGTTGGTCAATTCTCGGTAAGGGGAAGCAGTCTTTGGGGCAAGCTTTGTTCAGATCCGTGAAATCGACGCACACTCGCCAAGTTCCATTTTTCTTTTTCACCACCACTGTGTTGGAGAGCCACATGGGGTAGGTGACTTCTCTAATTGCCCCGGCGTCAAGTAATTTGTCAACTTCTTCTACAACGGCGGCGGTGTGTTCTGCGGAGGATCGCCGCCTTCAATGATCGGCTTGCATCGGGTCGACATTTAGATGGTGCCGTGAGATCGACGGGTCTATTCCCGGATCTCGTATGGAGTCGAGCAAAGACGCCGAGGTTGCCGAGTAAGAAAGTGATCACCATTGCCCGTCGACCGCTCGAGAGGCGCCGATCATAAAAAACTTTCCCGGGCTACCATCAATGCCAACCCGGCCTAAACCTTCCGTGGCCTTTTCGTTTGGTGGACGCCCGACGTCATCCAGATCTCGACCGGGCACTTCAATGGAGTTTACTTGCAGTTCCTTCGGCGTCTTGCCGGTGAGAAGGTAACATGCTTGCGCTGACTGGTGAGAGCCACGCATCTGCTCAACGCCGTGTTCCGTTGGGGAATGTAGCAGCTGGTGGTAGGTGCTTGGGACGGCTGCAGGTATGCAACCATGATCGCCCCATGATGAGATTGTATGGCGACGTAGTCGACGACCAAGAATTTACATCCACCGCTCGAGCCACTCGAACGGGTAGATCGATCTTTCCCAATGGGTACTCTGGTTGGCGTTAGCGAATAGTGGATAAGGAGCTGAAGTCAGATCCGAATCGTAGAACCCGAGTTTGATGAAGGTATTATAGTACATAACCTCTGAAGTGCTTCCCTGGTCGATAAGGACGCGTTCGACGGTGAACCTGCTTACGCGTAGCGCAACAACCAGAGGATCTACGTGAGGAGTGTTACGCCGCCAAATCGAGTCGTCGAAGGTGATGCTTGGCGCTTCTGAGCCGAGGTCGCTGTTGATGTGAGCCGATCTCGGGGCTTGAAGTGACCGGATTGCATGTCTGATCGAGAGGCTATCGGCCAGTCAGATATCATATGTACGGTGTCAAGTGGGACGCCTCTTGGGCGACGTGCGTCCTCTGTCACCTCCTCAAGGTAATCGGTTAAGGCGCGGCGACCGTCGGCATTGTGCTGTTGGCCTTGAGGTCGTTGAGGACTTGCCCTTGGAAATCGCTCAGGAACCTTGAGCCCTGCCCGTTTGGACTTTGCTTTTTCTAAGGCCAGATCGCGGCGAAGGCATTCGTTCTCAACGATGATGTTGTCCAAACTCGCTGGTCCGGTTCGCTTGTTCTATGGTCGCTTGCATCGTCTCCTTCGTTAAAGTCGTTGGTGAGTTAGAGTTCGAGGCGCGTCGCTGCGCGACGGTTTCCTTTCCGAGCATATTTGCTGGAGTGAAGTCGTCTCTCTGTGCGGTCTCGTCGATGGCTATCGGAGGATCTTCAGTCACGTCTTTCATGGATATATTTGAGTATTTCCACAGACGGCGCCAATTGTGGGGAAGTGGTTTGGAAATACTCTTCAGATCCTGTAAGACGCCAATGATCCTTAGCTAGTCACCTGCAGAGATACAAATACTCCGGTCGGGGGTGCCGGAATTAGCACTCCGACGGACAAGTCAGTTCTTGTACTCAAGAAAGCTTGTTGATTAAGTTTTTAGAAGTGATTCTTACATACCTTTACAAATCTGAAGCTCTTGTATTTATACCCATTCTCTGGGCCTCGGGGCTAGAGTCTACTTTTTATTTATTATTCTTTCATTTGTCCTGATATGCCTTCTCAAGTCTATTCGGCCTTAAGAACGTATTCGGCGTCCCAGTTGAGCAGAATGGAGCCGTTCATCTCCCGGCTCCTCGGGTATACCAGATTTCGTTCCTCTATTTATTCGGCTCCCACAATCCCATAGCAAACTAATTCAGGCAGTCTTGAAGACCGAACAGACGGTCATGAAGACCGGTAATCAAATGTGATGGCCATCAATATCATAAACAGGAGTTCCAGAAATTGGAACTAACAGAGATCTCTGTAGCAATATAGACAGATGCTAAGGATGCCACAAAATACAATGTAAGTAAATAGGATCATCATTCGATAAATATAAGACTAAACATGTCCAAACAAGGAATACAATAGTTAGATTAAACATATCTTTACAATAGTGTTACTCACAGTTGGCTCCGCGAATTACGTGGCTGGGACGTGGCGTGTGACCTACACAAATAGATACAAGCATAGCACACCTAATAGGTTGTAACCAACTAACCGTTTTCATTGTTTAATGATTGGTTGATCTAATTGTCCCTTATTCTTTTTAAATGCTTGTACAATGCAAAAGAATGCCAGTGTAACATCCTCAAAATAATACACAGTCCCATCATTTAATAGTTCTATATTCATGAAAGATAACTACATTCCCATACATATATCATAGTTAATATTACAAATGGGTATTTCATATGAGTTTCAAATGTTTACAAAAATAATAGAATGCCCTGTGGCTTACATCTTTCCAAGTTGCTACTTGGTTACACAAAAGAAGAGTTCTAACTCCTTTACAAGTAAAGCCCTTGGCTTGCATTTACATGTAATCAACAAAACAAATAACAAAAAGAAAGTCTTCAACTCCTAAACCTCCCAAGCTAAGATCTTGGAGGCGGCATGTCACCTGTACTTAAAAAATTGTGTCCCAAATAGGGTGAGCCAAAGCCCAGTAGAGATATACTAAACCAAATATGAGAAATAACTAAAACATTAGTATTCGACAAATTGTTAACACTTATAAGCCAATTACACTCTTTACAAGGCCATCAACAAGTACATCCACATTTCAAATCCACTTCTGTTCATTTACCCAAGTTAATTCATAAGCGTGGGTCATTATTCACTCAAATAATTCAAAATGAGACTACAACTCATATTATTAATACTTCAATCATCAACAATTCAAAATGAAACTACAACTCATATTATTAACACTTCATATATTCAACACTTCATGTATTCAACATTTCAATTATCAACATTATTCAAATGTACATAAGGTTTTGGGACTTTCACCCTGGACACTCCGGCCAACTTAATTATCAATGGAGTCCATCCCCTATCTCCTCCCAAACAATGGAGTACATCCCCTATCTCCTCCCAAACAATATACATATACACTGTATTTAAACAAGTTGTCATATACAATGACCAATTTAATCACATATTCAATGTTATAACTCATTCGTCATATTCAATGACATATTTTAATCTATTAGTTTCAATTTACCTAATCATCATGCAGTTCTATAACAATCATAACTATCCTCCATCGATAGTCCAAACAGTTATTTCTAAATAGATAATTAAATTTATTAAACAGATAAATTAATACACTTTCCATAGGTAAGCGATTTTCAATCCAACTATACCAATAATCACATTCCCCCCCCCTAAAATTTCATCATTTCCAACTCAATTGTGCATTCCCATAATTAATTTCATTATTTTGACAAATAATTCATTTAACCCCAATTAGGGCATTTTTTACTTCTTTCTCAAACAATACTTTTAAAGCTCAATTTTTTCAATTGTACACCCACAACCCCATTTCAAAACCTCACATTCACAATAGAGTCCAAAACCAAGAAACCCCTATTTTATAATCCCAAATCAAACCCTAACTTTCCAAAATCCCTACATTTATACAAATGCCCGACATTTATATTAAAACTCATAAGAAGGAGTACATTATCCCTACCTCAAAGTTAAGAGCCCAAAGGAGAAGAAGAGTGAAACCCAAGATGCTCCAAATCCACAAATTTTCGGATCAATGGGAAGCCCAAGCCAAGCTTTAACTTTCTTACAAAGGGATTAGGGTAGAAAACTTCTAGAACGTGGAGTATTTGTAGAGAGAGTGTGTGTTTATAGAGAGAGGCTGCCGAATCTAGGGTTTGAGATGAAAAGAAGATCAAAAAGTGATGTATAACACACTGCTGCCAACTGATATATTCGAACCTCGCTCGAGCAAAGAAGTGGTCGCTCGAGCGACCAAACACAAATGAACCTCACTCGAGCGCAATAAGCGTCGCTGGAGCGAACAATGCGAAGCTTCAGGTCTGCAACCCAGAAGCACGCTCGAGTACAAGAGTTCTCGCTCAAGCAAAGAAACACAAAACATAGAGCTCACTCGCTCGTGCGACAAAAGCCTCACTCCAGTGAATAATACCAACCTTCAGGTCCAATCTAGACGTAGGCGCACGCTCGAGTGCAAGAGTTCTCACTTGATCCAAGAGACACATCAAAGAAAGCTCGATCGAGCACAAGAACCTTCGCTCGAGAGAAGAAGCACAAACCCAAGGCTCGCTTGAGCGCAAAAAGCCTTGCTCGAGCAAAGATGCCAAATTCCAAACAGCAACCATTTGTTCCAACTTACAACCAACCTATTCCAATCTTACCCAACAGATCCCAAAACTCAAATACAAGGAATCAAAGGATGGAAACAAGAATAAGACAACAACAACAACCACTAGACCCGAGTTCGAAATACAATACATGATGGGAAAAAACCGGGATTGCTATAACCTCCCCCCCTTACAGAATTTTGTCCCCAAAATTAGATATATAAGTTTCAAAATTGCGATATTTTCAATTCTCAACATGATTACAATACAACAGTTATCAACATGATCCTCTATCGATCATTCCATCTCTTTTTAAGAGAACAACTTTAGAAATACAACTCAACATGCATTATCAACATGCATTCTTTTGAATTTCAACAAATTCCAAAACACATACTCTACAGTTTCATAACATATACAATGTTAAAAACATATTTTCATTTCTACAACACATTCAACATATACAATGTTAAATTAAACTCATAGTTTCGAAACATATTCAACGATTTCAATACTTCCATAACCCACAACATATAAAATGTTCTTAGAGTTTATCAACAAAACAAAATTCTCAACATATGTTCAAACGTTAACAAACAAGTCTGGATATTTCTCTCAAACCTCCAATTCACGTTCCAAAGTGGCTTTCTCAATCCCGTGATGTTTCCACAATACCTTAACCAAGGGAATGGTCTTGCCTCGCAAGACTTGGTCCCATCTATCCAAGACCTTCACTAGTCTCTCTTCATACGAAGCATCCTCATCTACTTCTAAGTCGGTCCAATCCAATACATGAGATGGATCCAGCTCGTATTTCCGAAGCATACTAACATGAAACACGTCATGCACTCTGGACAACTGCGGCGGTAAAGTTAGACGGTATGCAACCTTTCCAATCCGCTCAAGGATCTCAAAACGGCCAATAAATTGAGGGGATAACTTCCCACTTTTCCCAAACCTCATCAAGCCCCGCCTAGGTGATATTTTCAGAAAGACATGATTACCCAACTCAAATGATAAAGGTCTCCTACAGTCGGCATAACTTTTTTGGCTACTTTGGGCTGTAACTAGACTCTTACGGATAAGTGCTACTTTCTCCATCGTTTCTTGCACCAACTCTGGGCCCAATAAAGGTGCATCACCCACCTCGGCCCAACATATAGGAGATCTACACAGTCAACCATACAAGGCCTCAAATGGTGCCATGCTAATTGTAATAACCCCGACCCCAGATTAACGTTAATTTGTGCTTAGTTAAGCCTAACAATAATTTAGGAAGGATTTGGAACTAATTTGCATGAGTATTGCATCATCTTTGTATTTTTATCTGTTAGACGTAGAAAGATCTGTTCATATTTTAATTTCAGTTCGCAAATTGAGAGCCTTATCGGCGTCCGAATCAGAAATCGGCTTGTGTTATGTGCTAGTTAGAATTTATAGAATTTTAAGGTAGGTTTAATTAAAATTCGGTTCAGAACGATTAAACTAGATTAAAATAATGCTATTTATTTACTTTTTGATCAATTACCACTTATAGACCATTTAGACTCCACTAGCTCACATTTTCATTGCACCCCTCCATTCCTCTTATGCAAACGTGAGAGAGAGAGGGAGAGTTGAAGGGAAGTCGGATTCAACAAGGGATTTGCTTGGGGTTTTGGGGAAATAGAAGGATTTGCATAATAGAGCCTTCATATTGAGAAATTCAAGACTTGAGGTAGGCATTCACTCTATTGATTATGAAATTGATTTATTAATGTAAGAATTCTAGTGAATTAAATGGACTCATGTTAGGGTTAAGCTAAGATTGGTGAATTGAAGCTCAGTACATGCATGTGGAATTCATAGCACTTGAGTTGTCCTTCTAAGGAATCCATGCATGCATGCATAAATTTCTATGTTTTGAGTTGGAGTTTTAAGATTTCTTCCATGCATGTGTCAATTTCACTCACATTATAGCCATTCAACTTGTTTTCCATCAAATTATTAAGTTTGGCTATGTTTTGGAAGGTTTGAATTCATAGAGGTCCTTGCATGTTGAATTGGTGGCATATTCATAAAGTTCATGTTGATTTTGCACGATTTGGGTTGCTCTTGGGCCATGATTTCTTGAAATGATTCTTCAAACATGTTGTTCTATGAGTTATTAAGTGTTTTCCAAAGATTTGGCCCAGAAAAATGAGTTTTGGATGATTAAAGGTCAAGTTTCATGCTTGGAGGTCAATATGGATTTTCCATAAATTTGTCCCACGCTCGAGCGAGGACTTTCACGCTCGAACGTGAAGCCTGAGTACATGCATTTTTGCTCCAGCGGTGAGAGTCATGCTCGAGCGTGAAATGCGTATACCCAGAAGTTTGTGTGTTTTGCAGTCTGCTCGAGCAGGGGAAGCCACACTCGAACGAGGGTCATGTCCTGCCTTCGGCGGGGTTGGCGCTGTCGTAGCGTGAATTTCATGCATCCAACACTTTTTCATAAGTTTGCAGTCTGCTCGAGTGGGGAAGTCCACGCTTGAGCGGAGCTTCATTGTCTGCATGTCCGCTCGAGCGGGGAAAGCCACGCTCGAGCGTGGACCTTATCTTCAGCAAAATTTGAGAAATGGTTTTCAATGCATTTTTTCATCCTCATTCCATCCTAGGCATTTCTAGGCCATGTTTAAGACCCCATAATGAGGATAAGAGATTAGAAACACACTAAGAGCCAACAAAATAAGTTTTGTACAATTAGAACGTGTGTTTCAAGTGTGCATCTGTTTTGTGTTGTGTAGGTCACGTGCCGCGTACCGTTTGACCAAGTTATTCCGTCTGTCTGTCTCAAGGCCACTATGAGTAATAACTCTGTAAAGTTATGTTTGACTTAAGTATTTTCTAACTGGTATGGTATGATCTGTTTTCTGAAATGCTATTTTACGAATTATGAATGAATGTCTAATTTTCTGAAAAGTATTTGTGGCACCCTTAGTTCACGTAGCCCTTGCCTGGGGGTAACAATACCGCGGCCAATTTGCACGTGGCCCTCGCCCGGGGGTAACAATACCATGGCTACTTGCGCACAAGATATGGACCTTTATGGTCATTGGTACCAACTATGCATGTGGGTCTCTGGACCAAATTGATTTGATAGCTAATGGGTGTACCACGTATGATCTTATGCAAAATCTGAATATGAACATGAGTGTGTGTATCTAAATCTATTTCTGTTTTGAAGTCTAAATATGTTCTGATTTAAATACTGGATCCTAACTTGTGCCAGACATCATTCATAAAATCCCTTTACTCTGTTATTATTCACTAGGCTTCCGTTCATAGTTTATATTATGTATGTAGGTGAGCCGGCGGGTGACCAGGGCCAGAATTGACGGCTTTCTGTCCTGTTTTTGTCAGCCAACCGTTGTTCCTCCCGAGGAGGTTCTGATTGACGTCTCGTTATATGGTTGTTTTTGTACTTATGCTAGTCTTTGTGTATACTCTGTAAAGTCAAGTCTTGGGAAGTACATTCTGTAAACACCTTATAAATATTGTGTATCTGGACTGGCATGTTTATGTACATATATAAATAAGTTTTGAAATGCTCTGTCCCATGTACGTTATCACATCTCATTGGACCTTGTCTATTTGTACTATTGCTTCCTCAACCCTTTTTTATTTGCTAATCTATTCAGAGGCTTTTGGTAATCCACGGATTACTGGCCGGTTACGGTGCTAAACCTACAGGGGCGGGTTTGGGTCGTGACACCAATGCTCGATTGGAAACTATTGTTGTAGGCAAACTCCACTAAGGGTAAGTGTCTCTCCCACGATCCTTTAAAGTCAAAGACACAACCTTGGAGCATATCCTCAAGTATCTGAATAGTACGCTCGGACTGCCTGTCAGTCTGAGGATGGTAAACCGTACTAAAGGTCAATCTAGTGCCCAAGGCACTCTGCAAACTCTACCAAAACCTAGCAGTAAAACGCAGATCTCTATCTGAGACGATCGACACTGGGACTTCATGCAACCTCACTATGTCCCAAATATACAAGTCGGCAAAGTGATCTACCGAATCTCTTACGCGCATAGAAATAAAGTGCGCAGACTTAGTCAACCGGTCCACTACGACCCAAATGGCATCACTACCCCGTTGAGTCCTCGGAAGACCCACGACAAAATCCATCGTGACGTGCTCCAATTTCCACTCGGCTATAGGCAAGGGTTGTAACAAACCCGCTGGCCTTTGATGCTCAGCCTTCACTTGCTGACAAGTAAGGCACTTGGATACAAAAACTGCCACATCTTTCTTCATCTCTCTCTACCAAAACTGGCGACTCAGATCATGATACATCTTTGTGCCTCCCGGATGCACCGCAAGGCGTGAATGGTGAAACTCTCAGCAAGACTCCGGCACAAATAAACAATCTCGGTACCTCACACTCAAGTCAGGATACACAGTCAAACCCTTCTCTACCTTCCCACTAGAGATCTTCTCCCGAAGGGCTTCTACCTTAAAGTCACCCTCCTGCACCTTTAACACTCGATTCACAAGTGTAGGTTGTGCAACAACAGAAAACAAGGCTGCAGACTCCACGGACTCGCCTAGATGCAAGTCAAACTCGCTAAGAGCACCCAATATCTCCCATTCTCGGATAGCAATATAAGCTACATCATTAATAGACTTCCTACTTAGGGCATCGGCTAGAACATTGGCCTTCCCCAGATGATAATGCAACTCGAAGTCATAATCTTCTATGAACTTCATCCACCTCATTTGCCTCAAATTCAAGTCCTTCTGTGTAAATAGATACTTCAGACTCTTATGATCCGAGAACACCTTGAACCTCTCACCACAAAAATAGTGCTTCCAACTTTTGAAGGCAAATATCACAACTGCTAACTCTAGGTCATGTGTAGGGTAGTTCCTCTCATGTGTTTTCAATTACTGCGAGCCATAGGCTACTACTTTTCCTTCTTGTATCAATACATAACCCAAACCCTCTCCTGAGGCATCACAATATACTGCATAACCCAAACCTCTCTCCGGAATAATCAAGATTGGTGCAGTGGTAAGTCTAACCTTAAGTACTTGGAACAACTTTTTACAAGTTTCACTCCACATAAACTTGACCCCATTCCGCGTCAATCTAGTCAACGGCGAAGTTATCCTGGAGAAATCCTTTACAAACCGACGGTAATATCCGGCCAATCCCAGAAAACTACAGATCTCAGAATCACTCTTAGGTTGTGCCCAATCTTGCACTGCCTCTATCTTGGATGAATCTACAATCACGCCTTCCCCAGATACCACATGGCCTAAGAACTTAACCTCTCTTAGCCAGAACTCACACTTCCCAAACTTAGCATATAGCTTATGAGCTCTAAGCAACTCAAGCACCACTCGCAAGTGTTCCTCATGCTTTTCTTTAGAAGGTGAATAAATCAGAATATCGTCTACAAAGACGACCACAAAGTGATCTAAAAACTCTCGGAAGATCCGGTTCATCAAGTCCATGAACACAGCCGGTGCATTCATATGCTCAAAAGGCATCACCAGAAACTCATAATGGCCATGTCGCATACAGAATGTCATCTTTGGGATATCCTCCTCCCTGACCCTGAATTGGTGGTAACCCGATCTCAAGTCTATCTTAGAGAAACAATGGGATCCTTTCAACTGGTCAAGTAGATCATCTTTACGAGGCATAGGGTACTTGTTCTTAACCGTAGCCCGATTCAACTTTCAATAATCAATACAAAGTCTCAAAGCCCCATATTTTTTTTTAGCAAAGAGGGTCGGTGCTCCCCACGGCGAAGTACTAGGGCAAATAAAACCCTTATATAGCAACTCTTAGAGTTGAATCTTCAACTCACTCAACTCAGCTGGGGCAAAACGATACGGTGCCATGGAAATCAGTGCCGTGCTAGGCACTAAGTCAATAGAGAACTCAATCTCCCGATGGGATGGTAAACTAACATGATCTTCGGGAAAGACGTCCGAGTACTCACAAACCACTCTGGGCAACTCAGTCTGGGTCTCATCACACTCACTACTCATACAGCTAGCGAGAATACAACTTAGCTCACTTCGCCGTTGCGGATCGTACACCGGTGGTAAAACCCTACCAACCCGATTTCCCAAGAAATGGAAACAATCACCACTCAAGGTATATACAGTAACCCTCTGACGGTAGCAATCTATAATAGCTCGGTATGACAATAGCCAGTCCATACCCAAAATCACATCAAACCCAAACATATCCATCAGCACAAAAGAGAAGGGAAGTCGATGATCAGCGACCTCTATATCACAACCCCGACACCCTTGTTTCAAAATCGACTCACCCTCAATAGGTGATACTACACAAATAGGAGATGCTAACTGTGCCAACTCTAGTCTCAAAACAGATGAAAATGCAGAAGATATAAAAGAGTGGGATGCACCCGTATCAATTAACACATTAGCAACCAAGTTGCAAAATAAAAAGGTACCTCTCACTACCGATGGAGCAGGTACAAGATTCGGTGTTGTAACAAAATACACGCGCCCCATAGGCCTTTGATCCACCTGCTCACCCCTCGGAGCATAAGACTGCTGTACAGATTGAGCCAAAGAGGCTCCCTGATTGGCCCTCGAGGCCTGAACTGACTGAGTTGACTGATGACTCTGTGTCTGCCTCGAACCAGATGCACCAGATGTGCCACTCAACTGTGGGCAAAACCTCTTCAGGTGCCTCACCTTCCCACACTGATAACAAGTGAGTGGCTGACCTCTGCTCTGAGTCTGGCTCTAAAAACGAGCCGAAGAAGAAGCTGCTGCTCTCTGCCCTCCTCCCCTCTGTGGGCAAGCTGGAGACTTGTGGCTCAACTGACCACATTTGTAACAAGTAACGTCTCTCTGACTGCCTCTCCCAGAACCTGAACTTGGCACTGGAAAGGTAGATCTAGAATGTGCTTCCTGGGACTGCTGAGGGTTAGAACTCCTCTGTCTCTTGCTGTCCCCCTGACCATCCTGACTCCTTCTAGAGCCCCTCATCCTCTCCTCATCTGCATGCATAATAGTCTCAAGATGGGCTGCAGCCTGCACAAGGAGCCCATACTCCCTAATCATGGGCCTAGCCACTCGAAACATGAGTCTGGTCCTCAATTTCTTCTCAAACTCCAAGCACCCACGCTCTTCGGTCGCCACCAACTCTGGTGCAAACCTCGATAAGCTGGTAAAAGTGGCCTCAAACTCTGCCACAGGTGTATTCAGCTGCTTGAGCTGACAGAATTGATCCCTCAACTTCTCCCTAATAGTGGAAGGCAAAAACTTCTCCTAAAATGCGTCAACAAAAGTCTCCCAAGTCCCTCCAATACACCATCGAACAAACTTCCACTACTGACCCGCGTCTCCCTTTAATTGGAAGGACGCCAAGGTCACCCTCAAGCCTCTGTCTTCGATGCCTAGCATCTCAAACGTCTTTGTCATCTATTCAAGCCACTCATCAGCCTTCAGCGGCTCTTTTGGATCACCTAAAAACTCATCTGAATTCGACCAGAAGAACTCCCTCTTCAGAAAAGACGGCCCTGCTTCAGCTACATAGGCCTAGACTTGATTCTCAGCCCTGAGAATGTCCATGGATTCCCTCAATGCTCCTGGCATCTCCCTGGCTAAGGCACCCATGGCCTGCTAACCTACTGGCTCGGCTACGTTGGCCTGACCAACACCCTCCTTCTGTACCGGAATCTCATCCGGTATAGGCATCTCTTGCCTCCTAGGCCTACCATGCCTACCACCACGTCCTCGTCCTAACATCCTAATAAAGGTAACAAAAGGATTAGCACAATCACAATGTGCCGAAGCTATTTCACTCGCATCCTAATACGATGGACAACTGTAATTCACTCCACATAATCACATAATCACATAAAGACTTACGAATTTCATTTCTGGATAATGACCGTCTCGTGGCGTTGCTAGAGTTCCAGTTAGAAACGGCAGTGATCAAGTGTCTTTCCCACAGGACTTCCAGAAACCCAAGGATCCAATCAACATCCTAGAAACTAAATCCCATACTCATACAGTCACATAAACATGTTATCACATAAATACATAACATTATACATAAGTCTCTAACAAGCGAGACAAATCCACTGTGGTACTAACCAGTTCCCACGTACCCAAAGTATTCAAACCCGGTACACTCTGATACCAAGTTGTAACACCTTCAAAATAATACACAATCCCATCATTTAATAGTTCTATATTCATGAATGATAACCACATTCCCATATATACATCAGAGTTAATATTACAAAAGGGTATTTCATATGAGTTCCAAATGTTTACAAAAATAATAGAATGCCCTGTGGCTTACATCTTTCCAAGTTGCTACTTGGTTACACAAAAGAAGAGTTCTAACTCCTTTACAAGTAAAGCCCTTGGCTTGCATTTACATGTAATCAACAAAACAAATAAATAAAAAAAAAGTCTTCAACTCCTAAACCTCCCAAGCTAAGATCTTAGAGGCGGCATGTCACCTGTACCTAAAAAATTGTGTCCCAAGTAGGGTGAGCCAGAGCCCAGTAGAGATATACTAAACCAAATATGAGAAATAACTAAAACATTAGCATTCGACAAATGGTTAACACTTATAAGCCAATTACACTCTTTACAAGGCCATCAACAAGTACATCCACATTTCAAATCCACTTCTGTTCATTTACCCAAGTTAATTCATAAGCGTGGGTCATTATTCACTCAAATAATTCAAAATGAGACTACAACTCATATTATTAATACTTCAATCATCAACAATTTGAAATGAGACTACAACTCATATTATCAATACTTCATATATTCAACACTTCATGTATTCAACACTTCAATTATCAACATCATTCAGATGTACATAAGGTTTCGGGACTTTCATCCTGGACACTCCGGCTAACTTATAAATTAATACACTTTCCATAGGTAAGCTATTTTCAATCCAACTGTGCCAATAATCACATTTCCCCCCCAATTTCATCATTTCCAACTCAATTATGCATTCCCATAATTAATTTCATTATTTTGACAAATAATTCATTTAACCCCAATTAGGGCATTTTTTCCTTCTTTCTCAAATAATACTTTTAAGGCTCAATTTCATCAATTGTACACCCACAATCCCATTTCAAAACCTCACATTCACAATAGAGTCCAAAACCAAGAAACTCCTCTTTTGTAATCCCAAATCAAACCCTAACTTTCCAAAATCCCTACATTTATACAAATGCCCAACATTTATGTTAAAACTCATAAGAAGGAGTAGATTATCCCTACCTCAAAGTTAAGAGCCCAAAGGAGAAGAAGAGTGAAACCCAAGATGCTCCAAATCTACAAATTTTTTGATCAATGGAAAGCCCAAGCCAAGCTTTAACTTTCTTACAAAGGGATTAGGGTAGAAAACTCCTAGAACATGGAGTATTTGTAGAGAAAGAGCGTGTTTAGAGAGAGAGGCTGCCGAATCTAGGGTTTGAGATGAAAAGAAGATCAAAAAGTGATGTATAACACGCTGCTGCCAACTAATATATTCGAACCTCGCTCGAGCGAAGAAGTGGTCACTTGAGCGACCAGACATAAAAGAACCTCGCTCGAGCGCAAGAAGCGTCGCTCGAGCGAACAATGCGAAGCTTCAAGTTTGCAACCCAGAAGCATGCTCGAGCGCAAGAGTTCTCGCTCGAGCGAAGAAACACAAAACATAGAGCTCACTCGCTCGAGCAAATAATACCAACCTTCAGGTCCAATCTAGACGCAAACGCACGCTCAAGCACAAGAGTTCTCGCTCGATCCAAGAGACAAATCAAAGAAAGCTCGATCGAGTGCAAGAACCTTCGCTCAAGCAACGAAGCAGAAACCCAAGGCTCGCTCGAGTGAAAAAAGCCTTGCTCGAGTGAAGATGCTAAATTCTGGACAACAACCATTTGTTCCAACTCACAACCAACCTGTTCCAATCTTACCCAACACATCCCAAAACTAAAATACAAGGAATCAAAGGATGGAAACAAGAATAAGATAACAACAACAACCACTAGACCCAAGTCTGAAATACAATACATGACGGGAAAAAACCGGGATCGTTAGAGCCAGCTACATGTGAAAATCATGCTAATGGAGGTCCGAAAGAGGGACAAATGTAGCAGAAAAATGGAATCAGGCCAACCAAATTGCTGCATATGCGGAGCCTCTTAACCGTACATTTGGGACTCCTGTCGTACGTGCGCCAGTAAGTGCATATATTGCAGAATGTTTCCTACACCTCCCTTGTTTTCCGTACGTGCGGGCCTAACCCGTCGCATGTGCGACACTGTCTCTCGCACGTGCGGTTTTGGGTGTTCCAGAACCGAAAATCTGCTTTGTTTTTGTGCTCTCACTACTCCAAAAATCAAACTCAATTTTGAACAAACCCAAAGCCCATTTTTGATCAAAACATAATAAAAGAGTAATGTCACGCCCCAAAACCCGCCCCTAAAAGTTTCGGGCATGACCTACTCAAAACAAACTTGAAACCTGATATACATAACATATGGGCCTGAACGGAAGCACGAAATATAAAAATAATTAAACAAATAAACTCCATTGAGCTACTTCTACATGCCAGGATCACATTCATCACATGCATTATAGATAGATAAGTTCCAAACTATATCTCGGAGCATATACATACACATTTACAGTTCCAGCCCCATGATTGGGCGTATACAACAAAATAAACATGAAAGTTAAATACGTCAACCTTAAATAGACACTCTTAAACAAGCCAACATCTTCTCTGATGCTGGACATATGAAGGTTGACAAAAGAAAAGCAGGCGTCTTGGCTAGGGTGACCACGATTGGTGACCTCTGAAGCAGACATATGAGGCGTGAGGGCTCGATGAATAGTAATACATAAATACAATGATGCCTAGCTTGAAACATAATACATATCAATGCATATAAGAATTCAGAGTTCATATAGTTTATGCGAAGATACGTACTAAGTACCACGACCTCAGGCCCAATCCTGCAACATAAACATCATAAACATAATGGCTATAAGCTCTTAATCCTGCAACATAAACATCATAAATATAATGGTTACAAGCCCTTAATCCTGCAACATAAACATCATAACATAATGGCTATAAGCCCTTGAAACGTGGTGGCACAAGGCCCTTGAAACATATGGCACGAGGCCCTTGAAACATATGGCACTAAGGCCCTTGAAAGTTGGCATATAGCCCTTGAAAGTGGCATGAAGCCCTTGAAAACATGTGGCATAAAGCCCTTGAAAGTGGCATAAAGCCCTTGAAAACATGTGGCATAAAGCCCTTGTAACTTGTAATGGCATAAAAGCCTCATAACTTGTAATGGCATAAAGCCCTTGTAACTTGTAATGGCATAAAAGCCTCATAACTTGGAATGGCATAAAGCCCTTGTAACTTGTAATGGCATTAAAGCATACTTAAACTTGTAACATATACTTGAAGCCATACTTGAATTTACGACATACATGAACTTGTAACATGCGTATACTTGTACCATATTTGGACTTATAACATATATAAACTTGTAACATACTTGGCTTGTAACATTCTTGGCTTATAACATACTTGGACTTGTCACATATATAAACTTGTAACATACTTGGCTTGTAACATTCTTGGCTTATAACATACTTGGACTTGTCACATATATAAACTTGTAACATACTTGGCTTGTAACATTCTTATGTGGTCACATAATGATGTTAAACCTTTGCATTCATGTATAACACAACCAAATAACTTCAGATTCATATGGATTCACATAGTTTTCCAATTATTCTGATTCTTCGAAGATGAACATCAGTTCCACTTAGCCTTTAAGAAATCACATAGCATGCTTATAAATAACAAAGGGTTAATATTTGTCATTAACAGAACAAAGGATTCCAAAATCATACCGACGTACGCGAATCGTTCAGTGTTCATGTCAGTTCATATTGATTTCCAATTGTCATAAATGTTCGTATAACACTTACAAAGAACAGAGCATTAGTAACAATAAGTATCAACAATAGATAAAATATACATTTTTGTACTACTACTCACAATGATTAGATGCTTGGTCCGCCTCTGTAACTGACCCTACACAATTCATAATACACATAGAAATCGGATCACATATAATTATTCCATTCTTAACTTGTTTAATTCTCTTTATCCCATTTACACATCACTTTGCAATTCAGCATAAATCAAATTAAATCTTTGAATCTCATTTCAACATTCCACACCCGAGTTCATGTCATCCATATCCTTATTAAATTATTTCCTTAATTTCCTTTACATTATAGCATGAATTCCAACATTTATAACAAAGTTCATTCGCAAATTTTAAACATAATTTCCAAACATTTCCAAATTCCAATTAAACTTGAACACATCTAATTCGATATCTCAATTTCATTACTTTACTTCCAATTTGGGCCAATTCATTGGTTATCATCAATAATCAACCTAGGGTTTCAAGGAAAAAGAGGATTTTTAACAAAAATCAAACTTCTTAAATCATCACTCCTAATTCCAATTTTCCAAATGATTTTACATCTAGGATTCTCAATCCATCACTTAAACCCATCAATTTAACTCCCAACATCACAAACCTTAAAACCCCCAATGTTCAAACCCAAAATTCCCAAAATCTCATAATTTCTTCTATTTACATAACATGAATGAAAATTGTATCATTATACAATGAAAACACCTCAAATCTATCTATGGAGGTAACTATTGAAGAGTATTAAACTCTTACCTCAATAATCAAGCAAAAGGGTGAGCTTGAGAAGGAGCCTTCACAAATCCGAGTTCTAATCGGGTAAAAAGATTGATCCTCCCTTATTCTCCCTCCTTGATGCCAAAAACCATGGTGGATCATGATCAAAGTAAAGGAATTCAAGGGTTTGGGGCTAGGGTTTCGGACTAGGAAGAAGAGGAAAGAAGAGGGGAAAAGAAAATATCAAGAAATGACCCAAAATCACGATTTTAAAGCTGCTGTCCCGAAAACCCCGCTCGAGCGGACCTATTCCCGCTCGAGCGGACCTACTCACAGCACAGATTCCAAAACTTCAAACAGGTGTAACTCTCCCATCCGGACTCCGTTTTAGGTCGTTCTTGTGTCCAAATTGAAGCCCCGGAAATAAGCTTTCCAATGGTTCTAACCTCATATCCAGATTCAAAGTGTGGAAAAAGAAAAGGGTAAAAGAGTGACGGTTGATCGTAAAATAACTATCCAAATTAAATTCTTTGGTCCAATTATACTTTACCATCATATTATCATCTCAATCAATACCCCAAAATAATGTAAGAACATTCCAAACACACTAAGAAAAACATCAAAAATGAGTCCACATGCCTCAGAATCAAACTTAACCAGGCGGCCCGCTCGAGCGCCAAACCTTGCGCTCGAGCGTGAAGACTAACAAAGACGTCCGCTCGAGCGACCACTTCTACGCTCGAGCGGAAAATCACCACTCCCAGAATTTCAGTCTGCCTGCAAAATTACTGGAAACCCCGAAAGTACGCTCGAGCGCCAACTACTCCGCCGGCGTAGGACAATTCATTGTTTGGTGAAGGTTACCAATCCCAGTTTCAATGACATAACCCAATGGATAGTCCTCCAATTCCAATAACAAACACATTAACCCATGATTAAATAAGGATAACTTTCTATATGCACTTTGGGGTCGTTACAAGTAAATTCTATATTCAAACTAAAAGTACCACCTTGAAACCAAAGTTATCACTTGACATTCAATCCCAAATAACTTGACTATGGAGGTGCATAAGCAAAGGTTATGTCTTATGGGTCACAAATTCATGAAACTTCTTGCATCACTTCTAACTCATACAAGAATATGCAATAACAAATGAAGAAGTTTTGAAGATGTTGTGTATGGCAATGGTGTCTCCATATACACCACCCAATTCCTAATTCCACTCAAACACTCTAATTACATGTGGAAATTCATTTCATTTTAGGGGTTTAGGCAAGAATTCTAACCTTCCAAGGTTGATTTGGTGAAATTGCTTCAAGTTCTCTTTTTCTCCCTTTCTTTTTGTTCTTCTTCTTCTACTCTCTCTCTCTCTCTCTTATTTGAGTTCACACACACACACACACACACACATATATAATTTATCTAATTTACTTAACTTAGATTAATTAAATCAGAATCACATCAATTAAATTAAGGTCAATTAAAGTACCTAAGGCAATTGAACCTTACTTCATCTTATTAAGGTGAATTAGGCTCCACCCACCTAGTCCATTATTTAATTTATAACCTTCCATTTTAACGAATCAAATAGGTTTTTTTCATAAATTAACATATCCGTCAAACAAAACATGCTGCACATAACATATAAATAAACATAAAATGCACGTATAAATACATAATTAAGATAAACCATAACATTAACGGCTAATTAAAAGGCGGGTGTTACAGTCTCTCTCCCTTAGGACGTTTGGTCCTCCAAACTCAAGTACCTTCTTCAATGAAAAGTGTAGGGTGTAACGGGAAAAGTTCAAGGTATTTCTCTTGCATATCTACTTCTCTTTCCCAAGTTGCATACAAGCCACTGTGGTTTTGCTAGTCCACCTTTACCAACGGAATTTCTTTGTAACGCCCTCGAAATAAATACAATAAATATAACCCAAGCATTTGATAGTAATTGTATAAATCAAAGTAAATAGTCTTTTCATTACATAAGGTTAATGATTACAAAAGAGTTTAACCCAAATAAATGTCCTTTGGGCTTACATCTTTCCAAGGCTTGGCTTGGTTACAACAAAAGTGAGGCTAGCTTATACAATTTTAGTCCTGGGCTATACAAAAATAAAACAAAACAAGAAGCCCTTGCTTTCTAAATATCCCTTCAATGCTATTGCCTTGGTGAAGGCATGCCATCATTACCTGAAAATGTTATTCCTAAATAGGGTAAGCCACAGCCCAGTAGGAATCATTTAACACAATATATGAAATTTAGCAAAGGTATAAGTACAAGGAGTGTACACAATGTCTATGATAAAACATCCACGATTTATATTCTCATAAGACATCAAATCTCAAATCATAATTCGGTTTCCTCCAATTTTTTTTCCAATTCTTTTATTTATCTTAATTCGTGAGTCAATTTCATTATTTCTTTAACAATCCAAATGAGACTACAATTCACTAGTTCTACAATCACATCATCAACGTATAAACACTTCAAACTTTCCTTTCAAGAATATTTCATCCCCGGGAAACTGTCAAACAGGACCCATGTAGACGTAGGCTACACAAGCACTACAATTGCTATTTTACGGATATTTTCGGTCCGCGAGATCGGCACCCATGTATAGTTTTAGGACTTTCACCTAAAACACTTCAGCCAACTTAATTATAATGAAGTCTATCCCCTTTCTCCTACCAAACAATGGAGTCCATCCCCTTTCTCCTCCCAAGAAAATATTCATACATATGCAATGTATATAAACATAATCATATTCAATGACAATCAATAAGAGATTAGTTTTAATTCACCTAATCCGCATGTAATTTCTCCAATATTCATAGCTATCCTCTACCGATAGCCCAACACAGTTATTTCTAAACAGATATTTAATCTCCAGACAAATAATTTGTTCAATATTTTTAAAGAATGAGATAATACATACCCAATTCCACCATTTATATCAACACCCTTCCAATCTCACATTTTCAATGTCAATTTCAATTATTTATACAAAATAATAATTTGATCCAATTAGGGCAAACTTCCCATTTTTTCTCAAATATTAACCAAGAGCCAAAATCATCAAATTAGACACAACACAACATCATTTTCAAAACCTACAATCATTTTCTCCTCATTCATCAAAAACGCCTCTTTCCATTTTATACCCAAACCCTAGGTTTTACTTGAAACATCCTCAAATCACACCATTGTAACACAAATGACAAATAACTAAGCTAAATATCATATGAAGGTGTAGAAAGATCCCTACCTCAAGTTGGAAGACCAAAGGAATGAGGACCAAGCTTCAATGACGCCGAAATCGAAATCTAATAGGATCAAAATAGAGATCTTGAAGTGCTCTATCTTTTTCTCAAAGGCACTAGGATGGAAATCCCAAAGGATCTAGATGAAATCAAAGAGAGAATGTGAGTTTTAGAGAGACAAACTCAAGATCTAAATATTTGGAGAGTTTTATAGAGAGAGAGAGAGAGAGAGAGAAGAAAAAGTAATTCAAAATGACATCTTCACGGACTGTTATACACGAAGTCCACTCAAGCTTGGAAATTGACGCTCGAGCATCATACACAAAGATCTGCTCGAGTGTGAAAAGTGGCGCTCGAGTGTGGAATGCACAATTCTAGAAGTTTTGCAGACGAAGGTCCCCGCTCGAGCATGGAACTAGACGCTTAAGCGTTCAATGCATTCTCCCAGCATTTGCAGAACTACAAAAATACTGAAGGTTGACAAATCCCGCTCAAGCGCAAGAATGGCCGCTCGAGAGGAGAAGCAAAATTTGTGAAGCCCGCTCGAGCGCAAGAATGCTTGCTCGAGTGGAAGAGCCAAAATATGGGCAACAAAGGTTTGGAAAAACAAGTAACCAACCTGTTCCAAATGCACACTACAACCCGATAACTAAAATATAAGAGAAGACAAGGGAAACAAGATATGAATAACCATTCTAAACCATACCAACCCGAGTCCGAAATACAATAAATAACAGGTCAAAATCAGAATCGCTATAACCTCCCCCTCTTCAAGAATTTTGTTCCCTAAATTACTAATCAAATTCAAAATCAAGATTTAACCATTCACAACATCGTTATTCTCATAAGTTCAGCACCATGACCCATTTCCAGTCATCCATTTTCATCAACTCGATACACAAGTCCCATATTAAAAGGAATTTATAATTTCCCAAAACATTTACAATGTTAATCAAAATCCAAGTTTTCAAAATTTTCACAACATATACAATGCGTCCAAAAGTGATACAACATCCATAATATTCCATATTCTCAAAACATTTGCAATGTTCATATTGAATTCATATTTCCAAAATACCCATAACATATACAATGTTCTCATAATCTAATACATATACAATGCTTATACTTTCCATCATCATAATTAAAATCTCAATACATGTTTAGATGTCAACAAACAAGTCTAGATATTTCTCTCGGACTTCTAAGTCACGCTCCCAAGTCACTTTCTCAACCCCGTGATGTTTCCACAACACTTTTACTAAGGGAATTGTCTCACCTCGCAAAACTTGATCCCGTCTATCCAATACTCTCACCGGTCTCTCCTCATACGAGGCATCCTCATCTACCTCCAAGTCGGTCCAATCCAACACGTGCGATGGATCTGGCTTATAGTTCCGAAGCATACTAATGTGAAACACGTCATGCACTCCGGAAAGTTATGGCGGCAACGCTAACGGATAGGCAACCTCTCCGACCCACTCAAGGATCTCAAAAGGGCTAATGAATCGAGGGGACAACTTCCCACTCTTCCCAAATCTGATCAAACCCCACTTAGGTGATATTTTCAAGAACACATGATCTCCCACCTCAAAAGACAAGGGTCTCCTCCTATGGTCAGCATAACTTTTCTAGCAACTCTGAGTCGTAGCTAACCTCTTACAAATAAATGCCACTTTCTCCGTTGTTTCCAGAACCAACTCTGGGCCCAACAAAGGTGCATCACCCACATCGGCCCAACGCACAAGGGATTTACACGGTCAGCCATACAAGGCCTCAAAGGATGCCATGCCAATACTCGGTTGGAAGCTATTGTTATAAGCAAACTCCACTAAGGGCAGGTACCTCTCCCACGACCCTTTGAAATCGAGGGCATAGCCTCGGAGCATATCCTCAAGGATCTAAATAGTACGCTCAGACTGCCCGTCGGTGTGAGGGTGATACGCAGTATTAAAGGTCAATCTAGTGCCTAAGGCACTTTGAAAGTTCCCCCACAACCAAGCTGTAAAACATGAATCTCTATCCAAAACAATCATCAAAGGGACCCCGTGCAACCTCACTATGTCCTTGATATACAAGTCGACAAGATGGTCTACCGAATCACTCACGCGTATAAGTATGAAGTACGCAGACTTAGTTAACTGGTCAACTATCACCCAAATGGCATCACTACCCCATTGAGTCCTTAGAAGGCCCACAACAAAATCCATTATGACATACTCCCATTTCCACTCGGCTATAGGCAAGGGTTGCAACAAACCCCCTGACATCTGATGCTCGGCCTCTCCTTGAGGGTTTCTACTTCAAGGTCACTCTTCTACGCTTCTAACACTCAGTTCACAAGTGTAAGTTGTGCAACTACCGTAAACAAGGTTGCAGATTCATTGGACTCACCGAAATGCAGGTCAAACTCCCCAAGCGCACCCAATATCTCCCATTCCCATATGGCAATACAAACTACACTACTAATAGACTTTCTACTCAAAGCGTTGGCCACTACATTAGCCTTCCCAGAATAATAATGCAACTCAAAATCATAATCCTCTATGAATTTCATCCACCTCCTTCGCCTCAGATTCAAGTTTTTTTGTGTAAACAGATATTTCAGACTCTTGTGATCAAAGAACACTTCAAATTTCTCACCATAGAGATAATGTCTCCAAATCTTCAAGGCAAAGATCACCGCTGCTAATTCTAAATCATGAGTGGAGGTAGTTTCTCTCGTGTGTTTTTAATTGTTGCGAGCCATAGGGTACTACCCTTCCCTCTTGCATCAAACACAATCCAAACCTTCCCATGAGACATCACAATACACTGAATAACCCAAACCCCTCTCCAAAATAATCAAGACTGGAGTAGTGGTGAGTCTAACCTTAAGTTCCTGGAATGACTTTTCGCAAGTCTCACTCCATACGAATTTGATTCCCTTCCTTGTCAACCTAGTCAACGGAGAAGCTAGCTTAGAGAAATCCCTCACAAATCGACGGTAATACCCAGCCAACTCTAAGAAACTACGGATCTTGAAAGCATTCTTAGGTTGTACCCAATCTTACACTGCCTCTATCTTGGATGAATCCACGGTCATCCTTTCCCCGAATACCATGTGGCCTAAGAACTTAACTTTCCTCAACCATAATTCACATTTCCCGAACTTAGCATACAGTTTATGGGCTCTAAGCAATTCAAGCACTACTCTCAAGTGTCCCTCGTGTTCCTCCTCGAATGGTGAATAAATCAAAATGTCATCCACAAAGACGACCACAAAACGGTCTAGCAACTCATGGAAGATCCAATTCATCAAGTCCATAAATGTCGCTGGAGCATTGGTTATCACAAAAGGCATCACTAGGAACTCGTAATGGCCATACCGCATATGGAATATCGTCTTCAGAATATCCTCCTCTCTTACCCTCAACTGATGGTAACCCGACCTCATGTTTATCTTGGAGAAACAACAAGGCCCCTTCAACTGATCAAATAGATCATCTATACGAGGCATTGGGTACTTATTCTTAACAGTAACCGGTTCAACTTCCGGTAATCGATACAAAGTCGTAAGGCTTCATATTTCTTTTTAGCAAAGAGAGCCGATGCTCTCCAAGGTGATATACTAGGGTGAACGAAACCCTTATCTAACAACTCTTGGAGTTGAATCTTCAACTCACTCAACTCGGCGGGTGCAAACCGATACAGTGCCATAGAGATCGGTGCCATACCAGACACTAAGTCAATAGAGAATTCGATCTCTCGGTGAGGTGGTAAACTAGTAAGTTCCTCAGGAAAGACATTGGGGTATTCACAAACCACCCTTGGTAACCCAACCCAGACTTTATCACATTCACTACTCAAGAAGCTAGCAAGAAGACAACTAAGTTCACTCCGCCCATGCGGATCATACACCGGTGATAAGGCTCTATCCACCTGGTCCCTCAAGAAATAAAAGTAGTCACCGCTTGAGGTACATACAATAACCCTCTGACGGTAGCAATCTATAACAGCCCGGTATGACGATAACCAGTCCATACCCAAGATAACATCAAAACTAATCATGTCAAGCAAAACAAATGCAAATGGAAGTCAACGACTGGCGACCTCTATGTCACAACCCCAACACCCCTGTTTCATAACAATCTCACCACCAATAGGTGACTCTACACAAATAGGAGATGCTAACTATGCCAATCCCAACTCCAAAACCGATGCAAATGCAGACGAAATAAAAAAAATGGGATGCACTCGTATCAATCAATACACTAGTAACCAAATTGCAAAACAGAAAAGGTACTTCTTACTACAGATGGAGCCGATACAAGATCTGGCGCGGTAACAGCATACACACACCCTGTTGGCTTCTGATCTATCTGCTCACCCTTCGGAGTATAAGCCTGTTACACTAACTGAGCCGAAGAGGCTCCCTGATTGGCCCTCGAGGCCTGTGCTGGCTGGTGACTCGGTATCTGTCTCGAACTAGATGCACCAAATGTGCCATCCAATTATGGGCAAAACCTCTTCAGATACCCTGCCTACCCACACTGGTAACAAGTGGGCGGTTGCCCTCTACCTTGACTTTGGCCCTAAGAACAGGCTAAAGACGAAGTTGTTCTCTGCCCTCGTCTTCTCTGCGGGCAAACTGGAGACTTGTGGCCCAACTAACCACGCTTGAAACAAGTCACATCTCCCTGACCACCTCTCCTAGAACCTGAACTCGGTACTGGAAATGTGGACCTCGACTGTACTCCTTGGGACTGCTAAGGGTTAGAACCCCTCTGCCTCTTATCGTCTCCCTGACTATCCTGACTCCTCTTGAAGCCCCTCATTCTCTTTTCCTCTACCTGCACAATCGTCTCGAGATAGGTCACTGCCTCTACAAGACGTCCATAATCCCTAATCATGGATCTGACTACTCTAAACATGAGTCTGGTCCTCAGTCTCTTCTCAAACTCTAAACATCGGCGCTCCTCTGTCGCCACAAGCTCAAGTGCAAACCTAGACAAGGTAGTAAAGGTGGCTTCGAACTCTGATACAGCATGTTCAACTGCACCAGCTTAGAGAACTAGTCCCTCAACTTCTCCCTAACAGTGGGAGGCAAAAACTTCTTCTAGAAGGCGCTCACAAAAGCCTCCTAAGCCACCCCGATGTGCCCACCCACGTACTTTCATCACTAATCCGCATCCCTCTTCAACTGGAAAGACGCCAAGGTCACCTTTAACTAGTTGTCCTCGATGCTAAGCATCTCAAACGTCTTCACTATCTATTCAAGCCACTCATCTGCCTTCAGTGGCTCCTTTAGGTCATCCAAAAAACCGTCTGGATTTGACCAAAAGAACTCCCTCTTCAAAAAAGACGGCCCTGTTTCAGTAACTTGGGCCTGGACTTGATTCTCAGCACTGAGAATGTCTATGGACTCTCGCAAAGCTCTGGCCATTTCACGGGCTAAGGTGTCCATGGCCTGTTAACCTACTGGCTCGGCCACTGTAGACATCCCATTTTTGACCGACCTTAAGACTCTGACATCATCGTTTGTGCACGCGATGATTGCGCATGTTTGTGCTTGTTTTGAGCGCCCGAAGGTCTCCGCTGAGTGCCTTGTTTTTTAGCCTCTTAAACTTTGTGTTTTGGCCTTGGTTTTTGGGCCAAACCTTGTTGCCTCTTGCCTGAGGAAGGGGAAGGGCTGTCGGCCACTTTTTTCTCTTGTAGGCCACTTGGAGTGGCCGGCCGGCTAAGGGAGGTGGCCGGCCGGCTAGGGGAGGTGGCCGACCGGCCACCTGAACTGGCCGGCGGCCAATTTTTCTCCTTTTTAGATATTTTCAGATCTTTTGAGCCAGCTATGGCTCACTGAACTCATCCTCCATACACGTGTATGGAGGGGATGGAAACAAGCTTTAAGCTTGTCAAGCAAACTTTTGCTTGTATTGCCTATATAAGGGGAGGTCCCTCCACCTATTTGAGGGTTTAGATTTTCAAAGCTAAAATATCCCTCTCTCTCTCTCTAGAATTCTCACTCTCTCTCTATATTTGTGCTATATTGAGTCTAAAAGTGTTTTTTGTTCATCCATTTGCACTAAAAGACCTAGTCAAACACCTTCACTTTGGAGCTGAGGTCCCTTGGAGCTTGGTTTGAGGTCTTAGGACTGGTTTTAGCTCAGAGAAGTTATTGTTTTGCTATTGTTCTTCAAGGGTCTTCAAGGGTAAGCATATACCCCTTTTAAGCTTTGTTTTGATTAATAGCTTAACCACCTTTGCATGCTACTTTAAGGCTGGTTTAAGCCTCTTATAAACTCTAGTTTTAAGGATTTTAAATGTTGGTTTGAATCTTGTATGGTTAGGGGGTGGTTCTCCCCCTTTGGCTCTTTGGCTTATAAAGCCTTTTGAGCCACCTTCCTTAGCTTTTGAATCACCCCTTGCTTGGCCTTTTAACCACTAAAATTCAGAGAAATTTCAGTGGTAAAAAGCTAGTTTTAAGGGTCAAAATAAGAGGGGGTGGTCCCCTCTCCTTTTGTCTTGCTTGCATGCCTTGTTGGCCTCATACTTGAGCATGCTTTTCTACTTTTGTGACTTAGCTCAAGCATGATTTTGTGACTTTTTGGACCTACCATAACTCTGTTTTTGGTTGGTTTGGTCATTGGTTGCTTGCATCTTATACTTGTAGTGTAATCCTACTTATTGGCCTAACATGCTCCATGCTTTATGCCTATCATCCTAACTTGTGTTAGCTCTATCTCAGTATGTATTTGCCATTATTTTAGCATGCCTTATCTCTGTTTTGAGTGGTCTTGGCTATGTGAGACTGTTGTGCACGGTTGTAGTATAAAGGCCTTGACTAGCTTTGAGTTTCAAAGCCTCTAGCATGCCTTGCTTGAGTTATTTGCATGTCTTAACCTCATTTCATACATGATTTCAGTGTGTATAGTGTAGTCACACTCTCACATGCTCTACTCTTTTAATGCTTTTGAGAGATGTGCCTTATGCCTTGCTTATAAGCCAATTTGTATGCATGTTTGTCTAAGCTTTTGGGCTATCATTTCGGCATGTTTTGGCCTTTGATTTGGCATGATTAAGCTCTATCCAGAGCTAATTTGGTTGTTTAGGCTATGTATTACATGCCTCTTGTGTAAGGCCCTTAACTAGCTTTGAGTTCTAAGGACCCTAACATGCTATACTTGTGTTGTTTGCATGATATGTCATCATTTGGCATATGATTTCAGCGCTCGTACCTCGTTATGCTCTCATATATATCACTTTTTCAATGTGTTTGAAAGTTAAGCTTTGTGCCTTGCTTGCAAGCGAATGAATGAGCATGCATTTCTTGCTTTTTGTGCCTAAGTCTTAGTGTGTTTTGGCCACTATTTTGGAGTATCTTAGGTCTGTCCATAGCTGGTTTGACCATTTGAGATTGATAGTGCATGCCTCATGTGTAATGTTCTTCACTTGCTTTAGTGCTCTTGGCCCCTTTTAACATGTCCTGCGTGCATTGCTTACATGATTGAGTCTTGTGCATGCCGCTTTAGCATTGGAAGATACACATGCTGTTTGCATTGCATTGTGTTTGGATCGGACGTTAATCCAAACACAAGAAATGTGAGACGTTTCATACTCCAAGTGATGAAACGTGTCACATTTCTTGGTCGCCGACCCTCATGACCATGCATGATAAAGGTGGAGGCTCTTATGTGTTGTTTGTGCATTCAGTAACATTGTGCAAGCTTGACTCTTTGGCCATCATGCATTGAGATGCGTGGTTGGTGGCTTGAAAGCCAAGTACTACGCTTCTTTGAGCTTGAGAAATGATAAGAAGAGTAGTTGCACACACATTTCCTTACGAATGCATTGTTGTGCCTTTGTTGTTCTCTGTTGCAGCAAAAATGGGATTCTGGAAAAAGAAGTGGCCGGCCGGCCACTTACACCTGCCGACCGACCACTTGCACTGGCCGGCTGGCCAGTTGAGGTAGCCTACCGACCAATTGAGGTGGCCGGCCGGCCACTTACAGCAAAATTGTCCAAAGTGTTCCTATGTTGGGGCAGATACAATCTGGAAGTGTGTAAGATGTTCTGAGATCACCACGAGTGCAAACAAAGACAACTCATGGCAAGGCAATGCATTTCCGGGCAAAGCAAACCGAGCATACATCTCTTCCTCGCCCTCGAGGTCATTTTACCGCTTTACTTAGCTAATTAATTTGCTGGTTTTGTAATTAATTAGTTAATGTGCTTAGCTAATTTAATTCGTCTTTGTAATATTCTAATTAGCTTAGTATAGCTAGTTTCAATTCGGTTTGTAATTAATTAGCTTAGCATAGTTAATTAGTTGATTTGTAATAAGTAGTTTAGCTTAGCTCTTATTTATTCGGACACTTCTGTGAGAGGGCGTATTGTTGTTGAAATAAGTGTGTGTGTGTGTGCATGTCTTCCAACCCCCATTTCTTTCTCCTTTTTACTTATCAGCTTTTGATGGTTAGTTTAGGGCATATTTCAATTAGCATACCTTATGCTTTGCATGCGTGCATCATTCATTTGTCTTGCGTGCACCGGGCTCGGCGCATCATTCAAACTGCATTGTATTTCAATATACTTTCTTGAATACGTGTTCCAAAACATGCTATCAAATGTTGCATTCATATGCCATCTTAGATAGCCGAGCCTATTAGTTGCATTATTGCATACGTTGCATTAGACATCTTCGACATAGCTAGGATCATGTATGATTTCTAACTAGTTTTATGTTTTGGTTTGGAGTACACTGTAAGTGTTTACGTTTTAGTATACTTGCATAAGTGTGAGTGTTGCCATGTTTAGCATGCTTGCCATGAGACTATTTGCTTAAATGTTTAACTGTATGAATGCCTGTGGGTAAAGGCTTTATTACTTGAATTGGAACAATTCATCAAATGTGAGTTTTAAGCACACTTTGCGAAGTGGCAAATCATGTTGTTTTAAGCCCAATTGAGGGTGGAAAATCCGTGTTTTAGCCTACTTACGAGTAGCACTTCCAAACCATTTTCAAAAAATGAACATGAGATGTTTTGTTCCAAATCAAGTGATTTAGTCTATACTTGTATGTTGTGTGCATCACATAGTAAGGTTAGCTAATAAACTGGAATAAGAACACATGTGTTTTCAAAATAACATATCATGTTTAGTAGAGGCCGATCCTTTGATCGGACGAGCGGGACTGCTCATTTCAAGACCTTCCCCTCTCGTACCCAAGTTCTCGAACCGAGGCAACTTTGGTGATGACGGACACGTGGCCTTAGGCACAAGTCAAGGTTTCCTAAATTTTCCAAAATAAAATATTTAGGTAGCGACTCTGAAATCTGGCAAAGCAGTCTATGTTTGGCGTTTTTAATTCAAAATTGATTTTTCAAAACCAATTGCCGGATTTGGACTCTTTGGTGATTTATCAGTCTTACATTGCACTTTGTGAGATTAGATTCAGAACCGTGACAGGAGTCCGAACTGTAGTAGCTAGAACCCAATTCGTGCCCTCTACGAAAGGAGGGCTCGCGGAGAGAGTTCAAGGCGGTCTACACCACATTGGCCTAACCAACCCCTTCCTCCTCCGCCGAGATTTCATTCGATATGGGCACCTTGTGCCTCCTAGGCCTACCACGCCTACCTACATGTAACAACCCCCATCCGTAATTAGCCACTAATCCGTATTTAATGATGTTAATGAGGGTATTAAAATAAATTATGCGTTTATTCTGCACTTTGTATGATTTTGGCTTTCTATCTGTTACTTATAGAAATATCTGTTTGGAATTTCACTTTAATATGTAAATCGAAAGCCTTATCGGCACCCGAAACCGAAATTGACTACACCACTGTGTTATTTGGAATTTTTAGAACCATATGGCAAATTTTATTAAAAATTGATTCGGTCTGATTCGTTAAGTTGCGTTTGGCAAGCCTTATGTTCTAATTAATGTATTTTAGCACCATAGCTAGATATGTAACCCTTAAGCTCATTTTTTAGCTCCATTCTCTTACGTCTTGGTGCCAAAATCTAAGAATTCATTTTAGAGAGAGAGAGAGAGAGTGCAATTCTAGAGAGAGATAAGAAGAGATTAAGGAGAAATTGAAGGCTATAGCTTGAATTGATCAAAGATTGTGCAAGTACCTAGCTAATTGAAGACTCTAGGTAAGGATTTAAGACTTAACTATGACCTTTAACCATCAAGTAGATCATTTCAAGAAGAATTTGTGATTATGTACAAGAGTTTGACCAAAGATGATGAATTTAGAGTTAATTCATATATGCATGCTTAGTTTAGTTTAATTTCATCATTTTGAACATGACTCATAACATCCATGTTTGAATTATCATGTTTTGAACCTTGAATTCATACTTTGAAAAGGGATTTCTTACATGCATGGAGCTTATGAGCTCAATTTACAAGTTTCATGAGTTTTGGAGCAAAGAGATTGAAAAGTTTTGCATGCATGTACATTTTCTTACAAATTGAGCATGATTTCCATGAATCCTCTCTTGTATGTTTGAAATTCATCTTCATTTGGGGAAATCATCAAGTTTCAAGTTGTTTTGTGGTGTTGAATCATGTTTTGGGAAGCTCAAGACCAAGAAAACCCGTGCATGTTGTGTTCATGAACATTCATCATGTTTTAAGTTGAAATTGTGAGTTTTTAACAAACTCTTGGGCCATGATTTTAAGAAATAATCCATAATTCCTCATGTTTTACAAGTTTACTATGTTATCTCAAGTTTTGGGGCCCAAGAGATGTGTTTTGAAGGTTGGAATTCGAGTTTTGAGCTCGTAGGTGCAATTTGGAAATTCCAGAATTTGCATCTACGCTCGAGCGTGGGAGTTCACACTCGAGCGACCAATCTGAGTGCGTGCACTCCGCTCGAGCGACCAAAAGCCCGCTCGAGCGTGAATTGCAAGCTCCTAGAAGTTTCATGTCTTTTACAGATCGCTCGAGCAAAGGAATGTGCGCTCGAGCGACCATTCACATTTTGTATGTCCGCTCAAGCGAGGAAAGCTACGCTCGAGCGTAGACCTTATTTTCTGAAATTTTGCCCAAGTGTTCCAAGGCATGTTTTGGCATCCTCATTGCATCTTAGGCATTCCTAAGCCTTAATTAAGCCATAGTAATGAGGTTATGGATTAGAAACACACTAAGGAATGATTGTTCTAAGTCAAGGGATTGCAAGTGTGTGTGTGTTTCAGCATTGTGATAAGAAAGAATAAGAACCAATGTAATGAAAGCTAAGCCTTAATGGCCACTTGTATGTGTAATGATAAGACATGCTTGTGTTATGTATTTTGTGATTGTAGGTCAAGACTCGAGGATTGATTGACCGCTTACTGGAACTACTGTGAGTAACGTTATCGTGAAGATACGTTCATATGAATTATGTTCCAAATGAAATATGATAAGTTCTGATTTCTGAAATGATATCTGTTTTCGTGAACGAATATTCCATGTTTAAAATCTATTATGGCATCATAAATAGTCCCAAGTCATGGGGGACGGCATGAAAATGCAGGTCCATGACATACAAGTAATTACGAGTTAGCCACTTCATTGTGGTGATATGTGTTTAATCGGTATCTGGAACCAATTACTCTAGTCAGAAGACGTTCTGTGATGTGTTCTATGGGATGTACCATTATTATGTTCTGATATGAAAATGATTATGCTCTGGTCTGTTTTCTGCTTATGATATATTCGGATTTCGTTCACTAACCCCTTTACCTTAATGTTATTCATTGGGCTTTAGCTCATTGTTTGTATATATATATATATATGTATAGGTGAGCATTCTGGAGTTCGAGTCTGAAGGCTTTTTCCTGGATCTGTGTTCCGTTGTCAGCCAACCATTGTGCCTTATGTGGAGGTTCCCGAAGCGTCCTGTGTTTAAGTTCTGTGGTTTCTGTTTATATAAGACTTGATTTGATGTCGTTGGCTGTACTTAAAAACTGTAATGTGTGTGGGCATAATGTATGGTTGACTACCGATTATGTATATAAAGTTTTAAATATTCTGTTTCATATAAGTCAGCACAGCTCATTAGACAACTATATTTATGTATTTGCTTCCGCTAGCCCCTTAATTTTGTTAATCTGTTCAAAGGCCTTCGGTAATCCAATGATTACTGGCCGGTTACGATGCTAAACCTACAGGGGCGGGTTTAGGTCGTGACACTACATGACCACGTCCTGACATCCTAATGAATGTAACAAAAAGATTAGCACATTTACAAATGTGTCGAAGCTAACTCACTCACGTCCTAATATATTGGACAACAGTAATTCACTCCACATAAGCACATAATCACGTAAATACATACGAATTTCATCTCTTGATAATGACTGTCCCGCAGTGTTTCTACAGTTCCAATTAGAAATAGCAATGATCAAGTGCCTTTCTAACAGGACTCCTAGAAACCCATAGACCCAATCAACATCCAAGAAATTTAATTTCATACCCAAATAATCACATAAGCATGTCATCATATAAGCACATACTGTCTATATTTAAGTCTCTAACAAGTGAGACAAACCCATCGTGGTACTAATCACTTCCCACGTATCCAAAGTAATCAAACCCAGTATGCTCTGATACCAAGTTGTAACGCCCTCAAAATAAATACAATAAATAGAACCCAAACATTTGATAATAATTGTATAGATTAGAGTAAATAATCTTTTCATTACATAAGGTTAATGATTACAAAAGAGTTTAACCCAAATAAATGCCCTTCGGGCTTACATCTTTCCAAATCTTGGCTTGGTTACAACAAAAGTGAGGCTAGCTCATACAATTTTAGCCCTAGGCTATACAAAAATAAAACGAAACAAGAAGCCCTTGCTTCCCAAATATCCCTCCAATGCTATTGCCTTGGTGGAGGCATGCCATCATTACTTGAAAATATTATTTCCAAATAGGGTGAGCCACAGCCTAATAGAAATCATCTAACACAATATATGAAATTTAGCAAAGATATAAGTATAAAGAGTGTACACAATGTCTATAATAAAACATCCGCGATTTATATTCTCATAAGACATCAAATCTCAAATCATAATTCAGTTTCCTCCAATTTTTTTCCAATTCTTTTATTTATCTCAATTTGTGAGTCAAATTCATTATTTCTTTAACAATCCAAATGAGACTACAACTCATTAGTTCTACAATCACATCATCAATGTATAAACACTTCAAACTTTCCTTTTACAGATATTTCGTCCGCGGGAAACCGTCAAATAGGACCTATGTAGACGTAGGCTACACAAGCACTATAATTGCTATTTTACGGATATTTTTGGTCCGCGAGATTGGCGCCCATGTATAATTTCAGGACTTTCACCCAAGACACTCTAGCCAACTTAATTATAATTGAGTCCATCTATTTTTTCCTTCCAAATAATGGAGTCCATCCCCTTTTCCTCCCAAATAAATATTCATACATATTGAATGTATATAAACATAGTCATATTTAATGACAATCAACAAGAGATTAGTTTCAATTCATCTAATCCGCATGCAATTTCTACAACATTCATAGCTATCCTCCACCGATAGCCTAACACAGTTATTTCTAAACAGATATTCAATCTCCAGACAGATAATTTATTCAATATTTTCAAAGAATGAGATAATACATACCCAATTCCACCATTTATATCAGCACCCTTCCAATCTCACATTTTCAATGTCAATTTCAATTATTTATACAAAATAATAATTTGATCCAATTAGGGTGAACTTTTCCATTTTTTCCAAATATTAACCAAGAGCCAAAATCATCAAATTAGACACAACACAACATCATTTTCAAACCCCACAATCATTTTCTCCTCATTCATCAAAAACCCCTATTTCCATTTTATACCCAAACCCTAGGTTTTACTAAAAACATCCTTAAATCACACCATTATTACACAAATGACAAATAACTTAGCTAAATATCATATGAAGATGTAGAAAGATCCCTACCTCAAGTTAGAAGACCAAAGGAATGAAGACCAAGCTTTACTGACCCCGAAATCGAAATCCAATCTAATCAAAGCGGAGATCTTGAAGTGCTCTACCTTTTCTCAAAGGCACTAGGGTAGAAATCCAAACAGATCTAGTTGAAATCGAAGAGAGCAGGTGAGTTTTAGAGAGAGAAACTCAAGATCTAGATATTTTGGGAGTTTTAAAGAGAGAGAGAGAGAGAGAGAAAAAAAAAATTGATTCAAAATGACATCTTCACGAACTGTTATACACGCAGTTAGCTCGAGCGTGGAAAGTGACGTTCGAGCGTCAAACAAAAAGATCTGCTCGAGCGTGAAATGTAGCGCTCGAGCGTGGAATGCACAATTCTAGAAGTTTTGCAGACGAAGGTCCCCACTTGAGCGTGGAACTGGAAGCTCGAGTGTCCAATGCATTCTCTCAACATTTGCAGAACTACATAAATACTAAAGGTTGACAAAGCCCACTCAAGTGCAAGAATGGCTGCTCGAGCGAAGGAGCAAAATTTGTGAAGCCCGCTCGAGCGCAAGAATGCCCGCTCGAGCAGAAGAGCCAAAATGTAGGCAATAAATGTTTGGAAAAACAAGCAACCAACATATTCCAAACACACACTACAGCCCGATAACCAAAATATAAGGGGAGACAAGGGAAACAAGATATGAATAACCATTCTAAACCATACCAACCCGAGTCCAAAATACAATAGATAACGGGTCAAAACCGTAATCACTATATCTTTATTTCTCAACTTCTTAATACGGCAGCTAACAATCCGAATAGGCCGTTCTATATATGTATAGTCATCCCTCACAAGTATCTGAATAGGTTCAATAACTTGTTGAGGATTTAGAAGGGATTCTCTTAACATGGAAATATGGAAAACATTATGTGTGTGCTTCATGTCTGAAGGTAGAGCTATCCTATACGCAATTGGATTCAGTTTTTCAATGATCTCATACGGTTCGACATATCGAGGTGCTAACTTACTTTTGGCTCCAAAACGAAGGTGTCCCTTCATTGGCGTAACTTTGATAAAGACATGTTTGCCTACTTCATATTCTCTCTCCCATCTACGCACATCAGCATAGCTTTTATGTCAGCTTTCTGCTATTTTCAACCGTTGCTGGATCGACTTTACTTTCTCAGTGGTCTCTTGCACAAGTTCGGGTCCTAATAACGATCTATCTCTAACCTCAACCCAAAAAATTGGCGAGCGATATTTCCTGCCATAGAGAGCCTCGTATGGTGCCATGCCAAGACTCGAGTGATAACTGTTGTTGTATGCAAATTCAACCATAGGCAAAGTGTCTCTCAATTTCCTTGAAAATCTAGTACACACAGATGTAGCATGTCCTCTAACGTCTGGATTGTCCTTTCTGATTGGCCATCTATTTGCGGATGGTATGCACTGCTCAACCTCAATTCAGTTCCCATTACCTTTTGCAGACTTTGCCAAAATATTGAAGTGAACTTCGGATCTCTATCAGATACAATCGATACAGGGACTCTATGCAGTTTCACAATTTCATTCATCTATACAGAGTAGCCAATTTATCCACATTATTCATCATTTTAACAGGTAAGAAATGAGTAGATTTTGTCAATTAGTCTACGCTTACCCAAATAGAATCCATACATCTACTAGAGCAAGGCAGCCCAACCACAAAATCCATTGTGATATGTTCCTATTTCCACTCTAGTATTAGTAATGGCTAAAGTAATCTTACGGGTCGTTGATGTTCTGCTTTAACTTGCTGACATTGCAAATATCTGGACACAAATTCCGCGATTTCCCTTTTCATTCCTGGCCACCAAAAATTTTTCTTTAGGTCTTGATACATTTTTGTGTTTCCTGGATAGATAGAGAATTTGGAACTGTGGGTTTCTTGGAGGATTCATTTCTTCAAATCACCATCGTTTGGTACACATAACCGTTCCTAAAACTTGAGTATGTCATTCTCAAAACTGAATCCCCGTCAAGGTTTGGAATGTTGTTCATCCACTATTTTCTTAAGGAATTCATCTTGCAATTGTCTTTCTTTGATCTTTTCAAATATTACCGGTTCATGCAATACTGTTTTTTGCCTAGTAAGTAAACAAGCTAAGTTTCCCATTGATTTCTGACTAAGAGCATCAGCCACCGTGTTAGCTCTTCTAGGATAGTACATAATTTACAGATCATAATCTTTAATTAGCTCTAGCCATCTACGATGTCTCATGTTTAGCTCTTTCTAGGTAAAGAAATATTTAAGACTTTTGTGATTCGTATACACCTCACACGTCACCCTATACAGGTAGTGGCGCCAAATTTTCAATGCTCACTGTAGCCAGTTCCAGATCCTGAGTTGGGTAACTCTTCTCATGCGGTCTTAGCTGACGGAAAGCATAAGCAATTACTTTTCCATTTTGCATCAACATACACCGCAAGCCTTTATAAGAGGCATCATTGTAAATAGTAAATCCATTCGTGCCGGAGGGTAAGGTGAGAATCGGTGCTGTCACAAGTCTTGTCTTCAATTTATGAAAAGTTACATCTCTTTGGTTAGTCCATTTGAATGGTATCCCCTTTTGTGTCAATTGAGTAAGTGGCAAGGCAATTTTTGAGAAGTCTTTCACAAATCTATAATAGTATCCAGCTAGACCTAAGAAACTGCAGACCTCTATCATATTCATTCGTCTCGACCAATTTACAAAAGCCTCTATCTTCTGTGGATCAATGGAGATGCCATCTTTCGTTATCACATGTCCCAGAAACATTATGCTATCTAACCAGAACTCACATTTTGACAATTTAGCATACAGTTTCCTCTTCCTCAACGTTTGAAGAGTAAGTCTTAAGTGGCATTCATGTTCCTCCTTGCTTTTGGAGTAAATCAAGATATCATCGATAAAAACCATAATGAATTCATCAAGGAATAGCTTAAAAACTCTGTTCATTAAATCCATAAAAGCAGTTGGTGCATTTGTAACTCTGAAAGGCACAACAAGGAACTCATAATGGCCGTATCTAGTTTGAAAAGCAGTTTTCTCCACATCTTCAGCTTTAGCTTTTAACTGATGATATCCGGACCGTAGGTCAATCTTTGAAAATACATTTGCTCCTTGTAGTTGGTCAAATAGATCATCAATGCATAATAACGGATACTTGTTCTTTATTGTCACCTTGTTTAACTCTTGATAATCAATGCATAACCTTAGCCTTAGGGTTTCATCATTCTTTTTAACAAATAACACTGGAGCACCCCACGGAGACATACTAGGCCTGATAAATTTCTTGTACAACAATTCTTGTAATTGAGTTTTCAATTCTTTCAACTCGGTAGTCGACATCCGGTAAGGGGTCTTAGAAATTTGTTAGGTACCTGGTACAATCTCCATAGTAAACTTAATCTCTCTATCAATTAACAATCCCGGAAAATCATCTGGAAACACATCTGGAAAATCTCTCACCACAGGAATGTTATCCACTTTAGATTTAGCAGTAGTTGGCACCGTTAACACTGAACATAGAAATCCTTTACAACCCTTGTTAATCAATCTATTCGCTTTCATGGAGAAAATCAAATATAGAAGAGATATGACACCATCCTCATTAAATGTAAATTCAGGGACTTCAGGCAAACGAAACACAACTTGTTTAGTCACTGTCACGACCCAAACTTGCCCCTATAGGTTTAGCATCATAACCGGCTAGTAATCCTAGGATTACCGAAGGCCTCTGAGACAAATTAACATAATATTAGGGGCTAACGGAAGCAAATAACAAATATATAACGTTCATTGAGCTGTGTAGACTTCTATGAGACAGAAAAATTTTAAACTTTTATATACATATATACACATCATCCTTATGTCATTATATATATAGATTAGACAAAAATGGACTTAGCCCTATTTACAAAATACACAGGACTTGTCTAACCAATCAAGAAAACAAAACTTAAACTTTAAATCACATAGCCATAGTCACTTGACATATCCGGAACCTCCATGGGAGGCACATAGGTTGGCTGACAAAAACAGGTTCCAAGCAGATGCCTTTAAGCCTGGTCACGCGCCTGTTTACCTACATACATAAATAATACAGTAAGCTAGAGCCCAATGAATAATAACATAGTAAAGGGTTTTAATGAATGATGTCCATACCAAATTCAGAAATCATAATTCAGATTTATAAATAGATTCATATTCATATTCTTGTTCAAATCAAATACAGAAATCAGAATTCATGCTTAATCATATATGGTATATCCATTAGCGCTAACAGAACAAATACAGAACAGATGCAGAACATATGGTGGTTATGAATAACCAGTTCTATAAGAGAACCTCCGGATTCGGGTAACAGAGAATTAACATGCTGAGCCCCATGATAAAGCCTCTGATACGGGTAACAAATGATAGACATTATAAGTTCCATAAAGGAACCTCCGATATTGGGTAACACAGAATATACACGCTGAGCTCCATGATAGAGCCTCCGATATGGGTAACAGATGACAGACATAATAAGTTCTATAACGGAACCTCCGATACCGGTGTAGACACCCCATTTTTGACCATCCTCAAGACTTGGACGTCACCGTTTGAACACTCGGTGATCATCCATGTTTGTGTTCGTCTTGAGTTCCCGGAGCTCTCGGCTACGCGCCTTGCCTCAGGATCTCTCAACTTGACTGTTTTGTGTCTGGTTTTGCACCAAACACTTGTGTTTTGCCTTGGAGGGGTAGGGAATGGCTTGTGGGCCATCTCCACACTCCACCGGCCATGGCTTGAGGCCACCGGCTGTGTTTTGTTGCCACCGACCAAATATTTGGCCGGCCGGCACTGTAGATGGCCGGCCGACTATATTTTTTTGGTCAATTGCATTTTTGGCTGGCCGACTACTGTGCATCTGCTTTTGCATATATTTTCATGCAGCTGGCATGCACTTGGCTCTCCTCCATACACATGTATGGAGGGATCTCCCTCTTAGCTAGCTTGTCTTATAAGCTTACAAGATTGAGCTCTATAAGAGGAGGCTTCCTCTCCCTCTTTTAGGTTTACAAAATTTCAGAGGAGAGCTCTGGTTTTTAGGGTTAGCATAATTGTATCTATCCTTTATCTATTTCTCTCTTTTTGCCCTTAAGGTTTTTTAGTCTTAGATTTGCACACAAACACCTAGACTTACACCTTCTCTTGGAGCTGAGGTCCTTGAGGCTTGTTTCTGGAGTTTTGGAGCTGATTTGAACCTAAAGAACCAGCTGGTCTTCCATTTTTGAAGAGGGTCTACAAGGGTAAGACTTTTGTCCCTTTTTACCCCATTTTTGCATTGTATTTTTTCCTACCTTACAATTGTTTTTGAGCTTAACATATTACATAGAAAAGTTCTATTTTTTAGTGCCCTAAATAGTTTGTTAAGGGTGTTTTAAGTTTTGGGGTTGTTTGACCCCTCTTAAGCCTTGTTAGGCCTTTGTTTTGTGCCATTTTGGTCTAGCTCCAGGACCATTGTGTTTGGGCCTCCTCACCACTGAAATCTTGAGGGATTTTAGAGGTGAGGATGGTGACTTGAGGTCCCAAGAAGGAGAGGGCCACCCCCTCTCCTTGTTGTCCTTGAAAAATGCCATTTTTGTCTCTTGAGGGAGCACCATGTTTGAGTGTATGTTGACCATGCCTTAGCTATTTTTTGTGCTTATTATGTCATGATTTAGCACTATTTTGAGTTGGTTTTGGTACACCATGCTTGCTTAGTATACATGCCTTGTAACGCCATGTTTAGGCCTTAACATGCTTTAGGTTTTGACCCTTATTCTAGCATGATTTTGGCCAAGCTTTGTGAAGCTTTTATGTTTGTTTTAGCATGCTTAAGCTCTATTTTTGGTTTTTTTGGTCGACCATCACATGCTTAGTATAGCCACCTTGCATTTTGGCTTGTTAGCCTTCAGTGTGTGAGTGTGTAGCATGCTTTACTTGCATCATTTCAGTGGTTTGGAACCACTTACCATGTCATTTCAGTCCTTGTAACATGTTTACATGCTTGCATTTTATCACTCCTTTGATGCTTTAAGAGGTTGTGTTGTAGGCTCCATGTTTAAGCATTTGTGCATGCCTCCATAAGTAGATCATTTAGATGCCATCTAAGTGGTTTTTGGGGCTTGCCTTAACATGATTTGGGACTGTTTTGATCCATTTTGGTCATTTGCTTCATGTGTCATATGATCATGTTTTAAGCACTTGGACCAATTACATGCTATGCTTGTCATGTTTGCTTGATTTGGCATCATCTTTGGCATAATTTTCAGAGCTTAAGGTGCATGCCATCTGTCCATGTTTGCATCCTCTTAAGTGTGCTTGAGAGTTACTTTTTGATGTTTAAAGTTTTAAGCCATGTTTGCACGCATGCTTATATATGTAGATACTTGGTTCATAACACATTGTTGCACACTTTTGTGTTGTTTCATTTGGCATGCTTTGTATCTAACATGTTGTCCATATTGCACCTTGCATGTGTGCATGTTGTTGTTACACTTTGCATGCTTGGTTAGTTGCATCCTTGCATTACTTGCTTGCATGCCCATATTGCACCCTTAGACTCACATGTTTAGGATTCAATTGCATTGGCATGCATGCTTCACCTCTTGATCAAGCCATGATAGAGGTTAAAAGCCCCCCTTGGTTTGTTTATGTGCATTGCATTTCATTTGAAATCAAAATGCACACTTGATTCTTTGGGCCATCATGCATGGAAATGCGCGATTGGTAGTCCAAGAATTGAGAACCATGTCCCTTTGAGTCATAAATATGATAAGGCATGTGGTGGTGCACACATTTGCTTGAAATGCATTGCCATGCCAAGTTTTGCTCTCTGTTGCTGTCAAACCAGTTTCTGCAGGAAGTTTTGGCCGGCCGGCCATCTCCAGTGCCGACCGGCCATCCATTGTTGGCCGATGGATCAATTTGTGGCCGGTGATCATTTTTCCCAGCCGGTGGTGTCCCACAGAACTCAAAGAAGCAACCCTGAGACTTTGGCAGTCTTCAGAGGAGTAGAGCAGGAAAAACAAAGGCAGCTTGCGCATGACAGTGGGCTTCCGAGCGAAACCGACACGTGTGCATTGGACCCTCTTCCCGAGGCTACTTTTTACTGTTTTATTAGATTAGTTAATCTGCTTAACTAGTTTAATTTGTCTGTAATATTTAATTAGCTTGTAGGTTAATTAAGTGTATTATTCTTTCAGTCCCTCCGAGCGAGGGCAAATTTGTAATAAGTATGGATGCGTGTGTGCATGCCTTCCAACCCCCACTTCTTTCTCCCTTTTACTTACCTGCTTTTGATGGTTAGTATTAGAACATGTTTAATTTAGCATACCTTATGCTATGCATGCGTGCATCATTCATCAGTATTACATGCACCAGGCTCGGCGCATCATGCTAACTGCATAAGTATTTCAAAGCTAACTTGAACACATGCTATCTATGCATTTCACATGTCATCTTTAGATTAGCCGAGCCTATTCTAGTGACATTCTATATGCATTGCATTAGCCACTTAACATGGACTTGGATCATGCAAGATTACTAACATGTTCTCTGTTTTGGCTCGGAGTACATTGTAAGTATTTTATGCTTTAGCATCTCGCACGAGTGTGAATGTTAACATGACAGCATGCTTACCATGTGGCTAGATGCTTATGTGATATAAACTGCCTGAATGCCTGTGGGTGAAGGTTGGATTGTTTGAGTTGGAACAACTCATTGAAATCCGTGTTTTAGCCTACTTGCGAGTAGCGAATTCCAAAGCGTTTTCCAAAACAAACAGATATGCAATGTTTTGTTTCGAGTTAGGCGATCTAGTCTATACTTTTGTGTTGTGCACATCACATAGTAATTCTAGCTAATTAACTGGAATAATAACACATAACGTTTTAAAAAGAGGATATCACGATTAGTAGAGGCCAATCTTCGGATTGGGCGAGAGGGGGTGCTCATAGCTGACCTTCTCCAATCGTACCCAAGTTCCCAAGCCAAGGCAACTTTGGTGATGATGGACACGTGGCCTTTGGCACCGAGTCAGGGTTTCCTAAATTCCCCTATTAAAAATATTTAGGTGGCGACTCTGTATCTGGCAAAGTAGTCCATGTTTGGCACTTCTTTCAAAATCTGTTTTTCTCAAAACAATTTGCCGGATTTGGACTCTTTGGTTCAGATTAAGAACCGTGACAAAAACGAGTCCGAACTGTGGCATGCATAAGTCCCCCTCCCCCGGGGCGCGTCCACAACTGGGTAACAGCTAACAGATATCACATGATACTAAGGATACCACAAATACATTGTCAGAAATTGGACAATCATTCATCGTACAAAACATATCATTTCAGAAAATAGATCTTAATTCATCATATAGAAAATAAATAAATTTGAATATAGCTTTACTAAGTTATTACTCATTGTGTTCTGGTGCTTGATTCGTCCCTGCATTTGACCCTACATAATTCATAATGCATTGGGTCATATTACCATTCATTCCATTCTTTAACTTGTTTAGCATTCTTAGGCTCCTTTCATGTTCTTTAATTCATTTGCAATGTTTAATGCATGCCTAAGAGTGCTTGGAAATGAAAGAGAACGGAAAACGAAGTATAAAACATCTTTTCAAAATTTCTGAAACAGGGCCCTCCACTCGAGCATAGCTTCGGCATCTCGAGCGGACCCCTTTGGTCTGCAAAAGTACTAGTTGCTTGCAAATTATGCTCGAGCGAGACTTTTGACGCTCAAGCGAGGAGTCTAGTAAAACAGGGTACGCTTGAGCGAGACTCTCCACGCTTGAGCGGACGTGTCGAATTCTGGGTTTTTCTAGATTATGTTTGAGCTTCAAAACTTGGTTCCAACCCATCTAATTAATATCATAAGACTCATATTTCCACCCTATAACTTTCAACATGAATATAAGGGCCAATTTTACAAGATTTGAATCTCAAATTTACATAAATCTATCTCATAAACTCGAATCATATCAAACTCACTTCATAACTTCAAAGCTCATGCAAGTTAATTTCCATATCATTTTGAAATATACATGCATGTGAAATATAGGCTTCATTTTCAACTTAAATAGTACAATTGACGATCAACTTCATGAAATTCAACATTATCATGCTTGCGTATGCCAAATAACCTTCAATTCATTATAAAATGCATGTTTGTAATCAAATATGCAAACTTATGACAATCCCTTACATGCATGTACATACAAACTTCAAATTCATCAAATTTAACTCAATTCATGTTCTTCGTATCAAGCCCAACTCTAAGCTCACAAATTCTAAAACATGAATTGAGCTCTCAAAATAATTTCAAGCTTGGGTTCATACATGGCCTATCTAAAAACTTACAATTCTTAAATAATCAAGAAAATATGATCAATTTTAAATCATTTACATCAAAACTCCTTTAATTTAAAAATTGAACTCATTTGTTCATAAATTCATAATTTTCCAAAGTTTAATTCTTATTTCATCAAAACATGAAATCAATTCCAAGAAATCTATGATGCATGTAAATTTACATCTCATATATATCAAGGTTTCCGAACCGAAGCTCAATTGAAGAATTATAATTATTTCTATATTGATTAACCTTAACCATGTTCATGAATTAATTCCTTAATTTCTCCAAATTACATGAATATAAAAATAAGGCTCAAATTCCTATAAGATATTCAAAATCAAACCCAAAATAATTAATTTCTAAGTTAATTTTCATAATCATGAACATAACTCCAACTTCTCATTTTCTTTTTAATGGTATAAAATTGACTTCAAGCTCTTTCTATTTTCCTTCAAAATATGAAATTAAAATCATAAACTCCTTAGAAAATCATTTGCATTCATGAAACATTTATCAAAATCCAACCAATTCTACATAGTTAAGCTCAATCCATAATTAAAATCTTAAATTGCTCTAATTTAGATTTTCATTAATTTTTCTCATATCAAATCCAAATTCAAATTCAAACTAACAACTTTCCACACTTATTTCCTTAAATCATAAATGTTCCAAAATATGTTTAATTTGAATTAAACTCTTAAATTACATTACATGCATGGGTTAGGGATTTAAAATCAAAACCGCATTTATCTTCAAGATTAATTCTAGATTTCCATGAATTTAATGTTTACAAAACTTTTCCTCATTCTCTTCAAAACATGAGTTGATTATCTCAAACTCTTCAAAATCCAAGATAAGAGTACTAAAACTTATAAATTTGCTCATGCATGTAACAATGAAAATTAATCTCATGCATGACTACAAAATCACACTCAAATTATTAATTTCTAAATTTATTATCCATGCTCATGAACTGTTACGACCCAAACCCGCCCCTATAGGTTTAGCGATGTAACCGGCCAGTAATCCGTGGATTACCTACGGCCTCTGAAGACATTAACAAATCTTAAGGGGCTGCGGAAGCAATAATGTAAAATAAACAAGGTCCAATGAGCTGTGATGGCATACATGGGAAAGAAAATTTTAAAACTTATTTATATACGTAGCATGCCAGTCAAACTACTCCAATATGTACAGAATATTTACATAAGTACGTCCCCAGATCCGACATTACAAAAACACTACCACTGACTAGCATGAAGTACAAAACTGCCACGATGTTAGGCTTCAGGCGGAACCTCCTCGGGAGGCGCAACAGGTGGCTAACCAAAAACAAAAACAGAGCGCCATCAACTCTGACCAGGGTCTTGTGCCGGCTCACCTACATATATATAATAAACTGTGAACGAAAGCCCAGTGAATAATAACAGAGTAAAGGGGTTTAATGAATGATGTCCATTACAAAGTTAGAAGTCAGAGTTTATATCAGAAACACAGTCTTATCAGAATTAGAGTCTTATGCACATTCAGATTTCCAATTAGAAATAGATTCAGATACATGCTCATATTCATAATCAAACTCAGATTTTGCATAAGATCATATGTGGTACACCCATTAGCTATCAGATCAGGCAGGTCCTAAGACCACAACAGGCAGGTCCGAAGACCACAACAAAGTTGGTACCAACGACCACAAAGGTCCATATCTTGCGCGCAAGTAGCCATGGTATTGTTACCCCCAGGCAAGGGCCATAGGCCACGATATTGTTACCCCCGGGCGAGGGCCATCCGGACTAAGGGTGCCACAAATACTTTTCAGAAAAACTGGACATTCATTCATTCATTTCCAACATATCATAGCTTTTCAAAGAATCAATCATTTCGTATCGTAGTATATTGAAAATACATAACATTGAACATAACTTTACAAAGTTATTGCTCACAGTGGGCGTTGATACAAGTAGACGAAGTCAAGAGGGTCAAACGGGTTGCGGCACGTGACCTACATAACACATTACGGATACACACTTTGAAATATGCACTCCAATTGTACAAAACTTACATCAACGATTCTAGGTGTGTACCTAACCCCTTACCCTTATTATGGAGCCTTCCTTCGCTCGAGCGAGCTTCCAAAATCAAAGGCTTCGCTCGAGCGAACAATCCTTCGCTCGAGCAGTCTGATGAAACAGTAAAAGTATTGGATGCTCAAATTTTACGCTCGAGCCACAAATCCTTTGCTCGAGCGTGGCTCAGAGTAAACGTTGGTCGCTTGAGCGAGGAATCCTTCGCTCGAGCGAGGAAGCCAAATCTGGAATTTCCAGATTTGCCTTCCCAGCTCAAACCAAGCATTCTACCACTCTATACTCGACCCCTTGGGCCCAAATTCTGGAAAAACATTTCAAACTCATAGTATATCAAGTTTCAAAAGCCAATTTGTAAATTCAAGGGCCAAGGGTGAGTCAATTTGAGCACCATTTCCATAAATTTTCAAGAACAATGTTCAAACACACATGCATGAGTTTAATTTCATTCCAAAGCTTCAAATCATGATCCAAGGCAACATTTAACCCAGAATTTTGATGAATTCATGGACTTAAGCAAAAACATGAACATGCATGTAGAGATTTGATACAAAACAACTTCATATGCCAAGAACATGTACATGCATGCATGAACTAGGCTCCAACTCAACATATTTGGACCAATCCAAGGCTCCAATCACTAAAGGCTTAAGAACTAAGCATGAACAAGTTCAAAGACATTAAACAAGGGTTAAATTCTCTTACCTAAGTCTTCAATTACTAGCCTTGAAGTTCAATTTGCCAACACATACTTCAATTTCCTCAAGATCATCAAATTGTAGCCAAAATCCCACTCAATTCTCCCCCCTCTCTCTCTAATGTCGGTTGAGGACTCAAAATAGATTGAAGGAAGATGTTTTGTTTAAGTGTATGAACTCAAGAATAAAATTAAACAATGGCAACTCAATGGCAATTCTGTAATTAAGCTAGGTTCATTATTAAAATGTTATTTAATCAGTTTTAAACATTCCAAATCGAATTTTAATTAAACCTACCATAAATTTACATAAAATCTAACTAGTCTAAAACTCCAATCGATTTCATAATCGGGCGCTGATAAGGCTTCCAATTTGAAGTTTAAAGTCTAAAACACGAACAAATATTTTGACACCGAACAGGTAAAAACACATAAGTCATGCAATGCACATGTAATTAAATTCCAGATTTTTCCCTTAATTATTATTAGGCATAATTAAGTCCCACTTAGCGTTAATCAGGGTCGGGATTATTACATGAACCTAACTCAATTTCTTACAAAATCCATGAATTGATTCCATGACTACCTTAATTTCAACTAGTATGTGAAGCTTGTACATAAATTAAGCATAAATCTCTTACCTTAAGCTTCAATTTCAGATGTAATGTGTTGACTTCCTCTAATTCCCCTTGTTATTCCTTCAATTTCCATCACAAAGTGGGTTTCTCTCTCTACATCCTTGAGCTCTCAAACTTACTCTCTTTCTAAGCTTCTTTCCAGCAGAAAATGGACTCAAGAATGAGCTCTCTCTCTCTTCTTCTTGACTCACATATAACACACACTTCACTTCTTAACAAGGCCCCACGTGTGTACACACTTGCACCTTTCTTTAAGCTCCAACACAACACTCACATGCACACACACATATTTCTCTGCACACACACACCCACAATTCTATTTTGTTCCGTAATTTAATTTATGCCTAGGATTAATTTAATTAAGCATCACTTAATCTTAATAAATTTTGATTAACACAAAATTAGTTAATTATAACTAATCTCAAATCCCACATAATTTAATTAGTCTAATTGACTTCCATTAGAACCTAATTAAATATATTCAAATTTATCAATCCGAATCAGATTTTTAATCGAACTTCCAAAAGATTCCAAATATCAAATTAAATTTTTTTTCCATTCTCTATTTTGGTTTCTTAAATCATTAAGGTCTTGAATTTCATATTAAACTTTAAAATCTTCGCCAATAAATTACATACTCAATGAATACCTTAATTGAATACCTCATAAAGAAATTTAATTCATAATAACCTTAATTCCCAATTTTCATAACTTAATTAACTCCAATTCAGACCCAATTAATTAAATCTCAATTTTATAAATCTGAATCGAATATTTAATTAAATTCCTATACGGTCCGATACTTGAAATTAAAATAATTCAATTCACCAATTAAACTTTCTTGAGCCATCTAGGATTTCAATTTCTAATTAAAAATAAATCCCCAATAGAGTCATATACGAATCGGTCTCCACAACTTTCATAAATCCTTAATTAAATCAGAATAATGGGCAATTAAAACTCAAATCTCCTTAATTAATTAAGTGCTATTATTATACGTGGTGGGGTCGTCATTGTCACACAGTCAATAGTAGCATAATACCTCGATAACCAATCCATTCCTAGAATTACATCAAAATGCATGATATTTAAAGGTAATAGATCAACATATAAATTCATATCTCTGACATTAACATCACATGCAGGATAAACATACGCGCAAGTCGTAGACTCCCCAGTTGGAGAAGATACAGCTAACAAATGAGGCATTGGTTCCAATTTTTGAGTTAATTTTGAAGCAAATGCATAGGACATGAAGGAGTGTGTAGACCTTGAATCAATCAAAACATACACATCTTGAGAACAGATAGGAAGAATACCTGACACAACCGTCTCTGTCGTCTGCTTATCATCCAGTACCAATGCAAAAACTCGTCCTTGCTTTAAAGTTTCCTTCCTCGTAGCTGCTTTTGAATTTACCCTCGGTGTTGACACAGATGCAGTTGAGCTAGCCTTGGGTTGGCTTGTGCTTTGGGACACTAAAGGGAAATCCTTGATGATATGTCCTGTTTTTCCACACCGAAAACATGCGCCAAAAATTCTGCGACAAACTCCCTTATGTCTTTTCCCACACTTTGGGCAGATGGGTGTATTGTTCCCTTGGCTTGAGACAGTAGATGATCTCGCATTTTGTCTCTTGTTCGGTGGAGTGTTAAAGTTGTTCTGACCTTTCTTGAAATTGGATCCCGGTCTCTTACCCTTCCATTCAATCATCAGTGCCTTTGCTTGTCTTAGTGTAGCAACATTCGCTTCAACCATGATGGCTCTATCTAAGACATCAACATATTTTTCTAACTTGAGTATGTTAATTCGATCAAGAACCTCAACATCCAATGCACCTTCAAACTTTCTAGCTTTCTTGTAATTGGTATCTACCATATGTGGTGCATATCGCGCAAGCTTTGTGAATTTGGCTTCATACTCTGCTATCGACATGGTACCCTACTTCAATTGTTCAAATTCCATTTTTTTCCAATCCCTTACATACTATGGAAAATATTTTTCATAAAAGGCCTCTTTAAACTGTGCCCAAGTCATTGCAGTCTGTTGATCCCGGACAAGCATCCACCACCTTCTTCCTTCCTCTTGCAAAGTGAAGGTTGCTAGCAAAACCTTTTGCTCTTCAGTACATGGAAATACTTCAAATAACTTTTCAATCTCTAGTATCCAAGCTTCAGCTTTCAACGGTTCAAGTCCTCCCGAAAAAGTAGGCAGTTTTAGTTTGTTAAACTTCTGGGTCAAGGTAATAATGTCACTATTATTAGGTGGCTTCACTAGAATTGGTGGCAGCGGAGGAGGAGCAGGTGGAAAGGGCTGTCTCGGTTGTTGTCTTAACGCTTCTGTCAATAGCTCTACCATTCGCTCTAATCGATCCATCCTTGCATCAGAAGACTCAGATGTCTCTGTAGGTCTTGTCTCTTCCATTGGACTGTATATAAACAGAGTGATAATAAACATAGGACACATAGAGTTTACACTTGCATTGTTATCACATAGGCACATAAAGAACCCACACACACTCACACATGCAAATAAAATGTCCTAATTTCTTTTCTAGGACATCCTATAACTCAGTTAGACGTGTATGTGCGGTATAACTCGTGTTTTGATACCACTTTATCAAGACCCAAACCCACCCCTAAAAGTTTGGCATTGTGACTGACCAGTAATCCGTGATTACCAAAGGCCTAACTGTATAAATCAAACAAACGGGGCTAGCAGAAGCTAAGATATAAGAAAGTAAAACGCCCAACAAGCTGTGAACTCACATGAGACAAAATGCATTACTATAGATACATATATATATATACATATGTACATCAAGGTAGCACAAGTTTATCAAAATACAACTAAAAAATGGGAGACATTCCCATCAACCACGGATATAATATCAGCAGCAATCGACCATAACACGTGAGTGATTTCAAAAGGGTGCTCACTAGACCACATACGTGCTTCAACAGATAGGAACCTTGCCGTGAGGCACAAAAGGTAGATTGACCAAAACAGAGGCGAGATTGTCGTCACTACGTCCCCTCTTGAACTGGATCACCTACATATATAACAAAACATGAGCTAAAGCCCAGTGAATAACAGCAGTGTAAAGAGGTTCTGAATGATGTCCTTAGTGTAAAGCAAATCAAAACATATATATAACAGATACTTATCCCATACAGGAAGCATTCAAGTATGCGTGGTATATCTCATAGCAAACTAATTCAGGCGGTCTTGAAGATCGAACAGACGGTCATGAAGACTGGTAATCAAATGTTATGGCCATCAATATCATAAACTTGGAACTAACAGAGATCTCTGTAGCAATATAGACAAGTGCTAAGGATGCCACGAAATACAGTGTAAGTAAATAGGATCATCATTCGATAAATATAAGACTAAACACGTCCAAATAAGGAATAAAATACTTAGATTAAACATATCTTTACAACAGTGTTACTCACAGTTGGCTCCGCGAATTATGTGGCTGGGGCATGGCGTTTGACCTACACAAACAGATACAAGCATAGCATACTTAATCGGTTGTAACCAACTAACCGTTTTCATTGTTTAATGATTGGTTGATCTAATTGTCCCTTATTCTTTTTAAATGCTTGTGCAATGCAAAAGAATGCCAACTACATGTGAAAATCATACTAACGAAGGTCCAAAAAAGGGACAATTATAGCAGAAACATGGAATCAGGCCAGCCAAACCGCCGCACGTACAGAGCCTTTTGGCCACACGTGCGCCAGTAGGTGCATATATTGTAGAATGTTCCCTACACCTCCCATGTTTTTCACACGTACGGGCCTAACCCGCCATACGTGCGACACTGTCTCCCGCATGTGCAGTCCTTTAGCCGCACATGCTATTCTAGGTGTTCTAGAATTGAAAATCTGCTCTGTTTTTGGACTCTCACTGCTCCAAAAATCAAACTCAATTTTGAACAAACCCAAAGCCCATTTTTGATCAAAACATAATAGAAGAATAAATTCTATATTCAAACTAAAAGTACCACCTTGAAACCAAAGTTACCAGTTGACATTTAATCCCAAATAACTTGACTATGGAGGTGCACAAGCAAGGGTTATGTCTTATGGGTCACAAATTCATGGAACTTCCTACATCACTTCTAACTCATACAAGAATATGCAAGAACATGCAATAACAAGTGAAGAAGTTTTAAAGATGTCGTGTATGGCAATGGTGTCTCCATATACACCACCCAATTCCTAATTCCACTTAAACACTCTAATTACATGTGGAAATTCATTTCATCTTGAGGGGTTTAGACAAGAATTCTTACCTTCTAAGGTTGATTTGGTGAAGTTGCTTCAAGTTCTCTTCTTCTCCCTCTCTCTCTCTCTCTCTCTCTCTCTCTCTTATTTGAGTTCACACACATACACACATATATATAATTTATCTAATTTACTTAACTTGGATTAATTAAATTAGAATCACATCAATTAAATTAAGGTCAATTAAATTACTTCTTTCTGTCACCTAAGGTAATTGAACCTTACTTCATCTTATTAAGGTGAATTAGGCTCCACCCACCTAGTCCATTATTTAATCTATAACTTCCACTTTAACGAATCAAACAAGTCTTTTTTATAAATTAACATATCTGTCAAACAAAACATGGTGCACATAACATATAAATAAACATAAAATGCACGTATAAATACATAATTACGATGAACCATAAAATTAACGGCTAATTAAAAGGCGGGTGTTACAAGACATACCTGGGGGACAAAGCGATGATGCTCCAGCAACCCTTGTGACGATGGTGATGGAGACAAAACAATAGAGAGAAGTGTAGAGGCGTGAGTGAGAAATAGAGTCACAGAGGCATGAGTGAGAGATGAAGGGTAATAGACTTGTATTATTTGTTTCCCTTGCTTTCTTTTTCCCGACAATTTGATATTAGTTGCCAATAATAAAAAATAAAAATAAAAATAACCCAAATTTTCCCCGACAATAAAAAATTTTAGTCGCTAATTCCATTGGAATAACTCGAAATTTGTAATCCTTTCCCTCAGAAACTTTCACTTCTGGCTCCAAAACTTTTCGTCACAATTGGCTACTAAATTTTAGTCGGTAAAAGTAAAATAAATACCAACTAAATTATTTTTAGTTGCTAAATATTGTACATTTAGGGACCAAATTAATAGTTTAGTCGCCCAAAACCTCATTTTCTACGACTAAAACACAATTAGTAGCCAAAAGTGAAATAAATATCGATAAAATTAATTTTTAATAGTTAAATATTGTACAATTAGTGACCAAATTATTTTTTAGTTGCCCAAAAAAGATTTTTTACCGACTAAAACCTTTTTTTATTTATTATCAACAAAAACAAAAGCTTCATTGATGAAAAAGAGGCACAATACATACAGAAATTACATCAACAAAGCAAGAAAATGCAAAAGCATCATAGCTAACCTTAACAATCCCAACTAGGTTGGCACCGCAAAGGAAGCACAATCATATGCTAACACTTGACCCAAGATTGGTGAGAAACCAATCAAAGCAAAGAAAAAACAGCACAGCTATACAAGCAGCAAAGCCAACTAGTGGAGCCAAACAAGCAGCAAACCCTGCTGCCATGAGCTCCACCCAACAGAAATAGAGAGCTAACAGGTGATGCCAAACAAAACAACTAAATAGAGCATCTGTAGTAAGACACCAGACTTGATACATAGCATTTAACCGCCATTTTTTATACAATACTTCACCTGTTGCAAATTAAAGACCAAGTCATTTATGGAAAACTCCACCTGAATTGGCAATACTTTGAACCACATAGCTACTCTAACTTTCACTATTTCACACAGATCTTCCAAATTTGGTTGAGAACCATTAAAAACACAATCATTTTTATGCTTTCATGTAGACCAGAGAATAGCCACAGGTAGAACCATCCAAATTTTCTTCTCCAACTTCTTCATTCTACAGCCAGACCACCATTGCAACAATCCATTCATTGAACCTGGTAACACCTACTGCAAACCCCACCATTGTACAATGTTGGACAAAAGCAACCAAACAAAATGACAGTAAAGTAGAATATGTTCCACTGTTTCAACCTCATTATGATAGAACACACAATCAAGATTTGCACTCCCTGCTATGATTCTAATTCTATGAAGGAAACTAGAAGTTTTAACCTTATCAAGCCAAGCCAGCCACCCAAAGAATTGCACTTTGAGATGACCAAAATTGTTCCAAATTGAGTTAGCCACTGGTACTGTAAGTCCCAGAAGAGATTGACTCAATTTATAGACTGATGAAACAGTAAAAAGCTCAAATGGGTTTGTACACCACTTTAGCTTATCAGTTCTGGTAATACACAGTGCTAGTGTAGTGCTAAGCAAATTAAATAATCTGTTACTTCTTCCTCCTCCCAAACTAGTAGAGATCTTCTAAATCCCAAGTTCCAGCCACCATCATCTGCCTTTCTTTCAAAAAACACACTAACCACACCAGTTTTATCATTCGATAAGGAAAAAAGCCTTGGGAATTCATCCATTAGGCGAACATTACCCATTAATTTATCCCTCCAGAATAGAACTCTCCTCTCATCTCCCAGAACAATCTGAGAATTATTAATATAGAAATGATGTAACTCTATATTGGACAAAACAACATGAATTATATCAAACCAGAACTTTGATCCTCTGCCTATTAATTGTGGTATCCATCTTCCATCCATTGGCACATATTTTGCATAGATCACTTCCTTGCAAAGAGACTGATTCTTAACCCCAAACCTCCACCACCATTTTAGCAAGAGACATTGATTCAAAGTTTGAATCCTCCTCAAACCTAACCTACCTAATTTCTTATGCTTAGTAACCACCTCTCACTGGACAATATGTACTTTTCTTCTAAGATCGGAGCCACCCCAAAGGAAAGTTGATTGCATTCTCTTAATCTCCTTAGCCACTCCAACAGGGATTTTGAGCAGGAAGAGATAATAGATAGGCAGATTGGACATAACAAATTTGATTAAAGTTAAGCGCCGAGCAAAAGAGAGTAGCCTTCTTTTCCATGTGGGCAATTTCTATTTGAACTTGTCAATAATAGGTTTCCAAATACTCCTCCTACTTGGGTTAGCCCTCAAAGGAAGCCTCAAGTAGTTGAAAGACAACTTTTGATGAAGACAATTTAAGCAAGAAGCAAACTCCTGCAACAGTCCCTCTTCCACCCCAACACCACAAATGACGCTCTTATGATAATTGATTTTCAGACCTGATGAAATCTCAAAGCATCTTAGAATTCTTTTAATGTTTCTCACCTCCATCCTATCTACATCACAAAACAAAATCGTATCATCCGCAAATTGCAAATGCGAGACTCTTAATCCATTAGAACCCACCTCTGCCCTTTTAATTAGGCCCAACTCCTTAGCTCTGCTCAAAAAAATATTGAGTCCCTCTGCTACAATATTGAATAAGAATGGTGACAGTGGATCTCCTTGTCTAAGGCCTCTTTATGGACAAAATTCAGATGTTGGTGACCTATTCACCAAAAAGAGATCTTAGCAGATGAAACACATGTTTTCATCCAACTTACCCATCGAGTTCCAAAGCCAAACTTCGAGAGCATATCAAATAAAAACTCCCAATTAATAGAGTCATAGGCCTTTTCAAAGTCCAATTTAAGCTCCTAGCCTTTTCTGTTCGATCTTTTCCACCCATCCACTATTTCATTAGCAATCAAAATGCCATCTACTATATTCCTTCCCCGCCAAAAAAACTGACTGAACCTCACCAATAATCTTGGGCATCACCTTTTTCATTCTGTTAGCTAGCACCTTAGCTAAAATTTTATATAAGAAGCCAATCAAACTAATAGGCCTATACTCATTCAAGCAAGAAGGGCTTAAAACTTTTGAAATTAGAGCCATAAAAGAGTAATTTATCTCACCAACAAGACTTGCATTCTAATGGAAATCCCTCATAAATTGTAACACATCAACCCTCACAATTTTTTAACATTTCTTGAAGAATGACATGTTAAAGCCATCGGGCCCAGGGGCCTTATTACGATCACAACACTTTATAACAATCCTAATTTCCTCCTCTGTAAATTCTGTCTCCAATTGTGCCACAACGTGAACTCCTCCTATGCTCTTGAAAGGGCCAGACAATTTGGATATGGCTTTCCAATCTTCAGAAAATTACCTCATAAAATGAGTCGTAACTGCATCTCTAATTTCTAAAGGCTCTTCAATGATTAAGCCATTCACTACAACTAAAACCTAATTAGTTGCCAAAAGGAAACTAAATACCCACGAAACTTTTTTTTAGAAGCTAAAGAGTGTATCTTTGCCGACAAAATATTTTTAGTAGCTGAAGATTGTATCTTTACCAACCAAATTATTTTTAGTAGCTAATACGTGTACCTTTAGCGACTAAATTTTTGTTGGTAGGCATTTTTAGTTGCCGAAAGTATAATTTCTTATAGTGAATCCATCTCCAATGACATGGAATGTACCATATGAAAGAGTGAATCCACACTCTTCACCTCTCTCTCTCTCACCTCATTAGGAGTCAAAGGTGGAATGTTGCATAGTTGTTAAACGAAACCTGTAATAACCCCGACCCTGATTAACGCTAAGTGGGACTTAATTATGCCTAATAATAATTAAGGGAAAAATTTGGAATTTAATTGCATGTGCATTGCATGACTTATGTGTTTTTACCTGTTCGGTGTCGGAATATCTGTTCGTGTTTTAGACTTTAAACTGCAAATTGGAAGCCTTATCGGCGCCCGATTCTGAAATCGATTGGAGTTTTAGACTAGTTAGATTTTATGTAAATTTATGGCAGGTTCAATTAAAATTCGATTTGGAATGTTTAAAACTGATTAAATAACATTTTAATAATGAACCTAGCTTAATTACAGAATTGCCATTGAGTGGCCATTGTTTAATTTTATTCTTGAGTTCATACACTTAAACAAAACATCTTCCTTCAGCCTATTTTGAGTCCTCAACTGACATTAGAGAGAGAGGGGGGAGAATTGAGTGGGATTTTGGCTACAATTTGATGATCTTGAGGAAATTGAAGTATATGTTGGCAAATTGAACTTCAAGGCTAGTAATTGAAGACTTAGGTAAGAGAATTTAACCCTTGTTTAATGTCTTTGAACTTGTTCATGCTTAGTTCTTGAGCCTTTAGTGATTGGAGCCTTGGATTGGTCCAAATATGTTGAGTTGGAGCCTAGTTCATGCATGCATGTACATGTTCTTGGCATATGAAGTTGTTTTGTATCAAATCTCTACATGCATGTTCATGTTTTTGCTTAAGTCCATGAATTCATCAAAATTCTGGGTTAAATGTTGCCTTGGATCATGATTTGAAGCTTTGGAATGAAATTAAACTCATGCATGTGTGTTTGAACATTGTTCTTGAAAATTTATGGAAATGGTGCTCAAATTGACTCACCCTTGGCCCTTGAATTTACAAATTGGCTTTTGAAACTTGATATACTATGAGTTTGAAATGTTTTTCCAGAATTTGGGCCCAAGGGGTCGAGTATAGAGTGGTAGAATGCTTGGTTTGGTGGGAAGGCAACTGAAATTCAGATTGGCTTCTCGCTTCAGTGAAGATTCTCGCTCGGCGACCAACGTTTACTAAGCCACGCTTCGGCGAAGGATTGGTGGCTCGAGCGTAAAATTCGAGTATCCAGTACTTTTACTGTTTCATCAGACCGCTCGAGCGAAGGATTGTTCGCTCGAGCGAAGCCTTTGATTTTGGAAGCTCGCTCGAGCGAAGGAAGGCTCGTTCGAGCGAGACCCCTGTTTTCAGCAACTTTTGAAAAACATTTTTTAAGGCAATTTTGCACCCTCATTCCATCCTAGGCATTCCTAGGCCATGATTAAGACTCCATAATAAGGGTAAGGGGTTAGGTACACACCTAGAATCGTTGATGTAAGTTTTGTACAATTGGAGTGCATATTTCAAAGTGTGTATCCGTAATGTGTTATGTAGGTCACGTGCCGCAACCCGTTTGACCCTCTTGACTTCGTCTACTTGTATCAACGCCCACTGTGAGTAATAACTTTGTAAAGTTATGTTCAATGTTATGTATTTTCAATATACTACGATACGAAATGATTGATTCTTTGAAAAGCTATGATATGTTGGAAATGAATGAATGAATGTCGATTTTACGAAAAGTATTTGTGGCACCCTTAGTCTGGATGGCCCTCGCCCGGGGGTAACAATACCGTGGCCTATGGCCCTTGCCTGGGGGTAACAATACCATGGCTACTTGCGCGCAAGATATGGACCTTTGTGGTCGTTGGTACCAACTTTGTTGTGGTCTTCGGACCTGCCTGTTGTGGTCTTAGGACCTGTCTGTTGTGGTCTTCGAACCTGCCTGATCTGATAGCTAATGGGTGTACCACATATGATCTTATGCAAAATCTGAGTTTGATTATGAATATGAGCATGTATCTGAATCTATTTCTAATTGGAAATCTGAATGTGCATAAGACTCTAATTCTGATAAGACTGTGTTTCTGATATAAACTCTGACTTCTAACTCTGTGATGGACATCATTCATTAAACCCCTTTACTCTGTTATTATTCACTGGGCTTTCACTCACAGTTTATTATATATATGTAGGTGAGCCGGCACAAGACCCTGGCCAGAGTTGATGGCCCTCTGTTTTTGTTTTTGGTTAGCCACATTGCGCCTCGAGGAGGTTCACTTTGAAGCCTAACACCGTGGCAGTTTTGTACTTCATGCTAGTCAGTGGTAGTGTTTTTGTAATGTCGGATCTGGGGACGTACTTATGTAAATATTCTGTACATATTGGAGTACTTTGACTGGCATACTATGTATATAAATAAGTTTTAAAATTTTCTGTCTCATGTATGTCATCACAGCTCATTGGACCTTGTTTATTTTACATTATTGCTTCTGCAGCCCCTTAAGATTTGTTAATGTCTTCAGAGGCCATAGGTAATCCACGGATTACTGGCCGGTTACGTCGCTAAACCTATAGGGGCGGGTTTGGGTCGTGACAAAACCTCCCACTCCCCCCTCCCCAAGAAAAAAAAAACTATATTTTAATTAAGTGAAGAAAAATAATGTTCAAAAAATTTCTAAAAATAGAAAAAATAAACTCCAAGATAAATTGCCCAAATTAGAATAACTTTAAAAGAAATGTCCCTAACCCAAAAAACAAAATATTTCATTCAAAGGCCTGAGGAGAGTTTCATTATTTCTAATTCACTATTTATTAAGAATTAGATCTCTTGTAGATATAAAATCTCTTAAATCAAAATCCTAATACCATCTTTGTATATGTAGTGAGGCTCTTAAAATTGGGGTTTTCTTGTGTCTTGACTTTAATGGAGCACTAATATGGTGGAGCCATATCTAATTTTTGGATGGTCCAAAACTTGGTAACTAACCTAGGAATTAATAAGGTGAAAGGATTTATGATGTGCATTGTCAAAACTCGAAGGGAAATAGTTATTCATAGATTGTCCAGCTCTTTCTATACTACTCTCTTATAACTTTTTTTTGTTTATTTGATTGTGTTTTTTTAACATAACCTTCTTCTTTTTTTCTTTATGTGGTAATATACTCTTTGCAAATAATTATAATTTTTGAACCCTAATTTAGCCCTGTTTGGTAGAGTTGTGGGAAAATGCTTATAGCTTATGCCTAAACAGCTTATAGCTTATAACTTTCAGCTTAAACTGATTTCCAGCTTATTCTTAAAGCATCTCCTGCCCCACTCAAAAAATAAGCTGATTTCTGACTTCCACAAAGTTATAAGCTAAAAGCTAAACCAAACACATCAAAATAGCTTAAATTAAGCTAAAAATTGAAATAAACTAAAAAAAAATTCTGCCAAACAAACACTTTGTGACTCTAAGGGTAACTTGCAAATATTTTCAAAAAAGAGGGTTGATTCCAATAATGATGAAGGGGAGAGCACTTAAATTTAAAAAGTTGAAAGGTCTTTCCCACCAACCGAACAAATGTCAAGTTGAGAACTCCGTCATTCACTTACCCTTCCAACTAATCAAAACTTTTCACAAAAGCTGTTTTTGTTACACAATTGATTAATTAATTACAAAAAAAAAAAAAAAAAAAAAAAAAAACAAACGGGTTTGAGAGCATTATATTATTGTTATTATATTATATAAAACTTAGCCAAATGAAATAAATTTATTTCGATCCGTACAGGTAATGATGTGTCCCGTTGCCTCCCGCCATTTTTATTAATTTAGTTGAAATAATAATACTAATAATTATGGAAAGTAGCATTTGATGGGCCATTTGAAGTAGACTTGGAACCCTCTTGCACTCAAACAAAACAGCAACTGATACTTAAAATTAAAATAAAAAATTTAATTAATTAAAAAAATTTGTTACTAGTTTCGACCAAAAAAAGGTTAAAGACCCACGCAATTTTTCCACTAACAAAAAAAAATTGATTTTTACTGGTCCTGTTTGGTAAAACTTAAAAGTAACTTATTTCAACTTTTGATTTAATTTAAACTAAAAACATGTATTTGGCTCAACTTATTTTACCAACTTATAGTTTAAAAGAAGCTAATTTTCAACTTATTTGAAAAATGATCCAAGGGATGCTTATATTTTAAGCTTAAGCGCAAAGCTGCACAGTGGGCCACCCAAATGACTTAAATGGCCCTCTTAATCTCCATTATTTACGAACATGCCACTATATATAAACCACATCTCAACACTACTGTTCACGAACCAGAAAGAGACTAAGGCACGCAGGCGATTTCCGGCGTCGACCGCCCTAACCCTAACCATCTCCATCGACGACATGACGATCTCAAACTAGAGCTCAATGTCGCATCGCAATCTCAAACCAGACTCAGCGTCACGATCGATCCACACCATCGCAATCTGAAACCAGAGCTCTATTTCTCTCTCTCTGTCTATCTCTCTCTCATCGTCGCCTCTAAAACCAGAGCTCTCTCTTTGAAACCAGAGCTCACCGTCGTGGCACCATCGTCGTTGCCTCCTCTCTTTCTCTTCACGATTTGACCGCCACCGTTGCCATCGCGATCTGCGATGTGAAACCCTAGCCACCGACGGCGATAGCTAGGATTTGTAATGGAAAAAATAAATAAATATATAAATTATTAATTGTAATGAAAAAAATTTAATAAAAACATAATCATAATTTTAAAAAAAATTAAAATTGAAGAAAAAAAATGAAATAATTTTTATTAAATGAAATAAAAAATGAATATTATAATTTCTATTAAATTATTAATTGAAATTAATATAAAGAAAAATAATATGTAATGCCATCACAACATAATATAAATACATGGATATTAATTGTAATGAAAATAATAATAATAAATAATTTATTAATATTGAAATAAATTGTGCAGTTTATATCCATTAAATAAATTACACAATTTAATTGTAATGAAAAAGGATAATAAATTAAAAAAATAACAATTGTTATATTATTAATTGTAATAAAAAAATTTAAAAAAAAATAGAATCAGAAATGTCAAAAAAAAATTAATATTGTATATTTTTGTAATGAATTAATTATTAATTGATACTAATTAATAACAATTGTTGATTATTAATATTAATAATTTTAACATTAATTGATACTAATTAATAACAATTGTTAATTAATAATTTTAGCATTAATTGATACTGATTAAGCAACTAATTGAAACTAATTAATTTATAATGAAAAAAATTATTACAATAATACTTTCATTACATTTTTATCAAGTGTATCAATTTTTATATTAGTTGATACTAATTAATACTAATTATATTAACTTTTATTAATGAAATAATTTTTTTAAATTAAAATTGAAAAAAAATGACAAAATTATCATTTTTATATCATATAAGAGCAAAAAGGTCAATTATACAGAAAAAACTATTTTACAGTTTATTTACCAAACACTATTATGCTACTTAAATCTATAATCTCACAATTACACCAAACAGATTACCAGCTTATACTCACAACTGTAAGCTATAATCTGTTAAGTTGTAATCTATAATCACTTTCCCATAACTCTACCAAACGAAACCACTAAACGCATTAGCTTTTCTAAATTAAGTCATGATTTGACTATTATTTTGGGATTAAAAAAATGTAAAATAATAAAATATGTTAAATAAGTTTGGGTACTGTTATGGTGTACAACTTACGCCTTACACTTACGTCTTTTCTATTTGCAGTCCTACTTTTGTTTTCACCTTCCACTTACACTTTTTGTGTAAGTTGCACATGGTGTGCAACCCTCAAGGGTTGCACACTTAAAAAAAGTCCAATAAGTTAATAAGATAAAATATTACATCCAATTCATAATCATTACACTTTTTATTTTACAAAAGTTAAAAAATCTAAAAAATCTAAACCAAACGAGGCTAAAAAAGTTCTAACACAAAAAAGTTGACTATATTAGCTAATGCCAAATGAAACTTAAGAAAATGGAAAAATTATAACTCAATGTAAATTTTTAAAAATAATTCCAAATTAATACTAATCTTTTATAAATGTTAATAACTAAAATTTTAAACTTTTCGACGAATTTATAATTATTTTGTCAAAGAACTATTATAATTTCAAAATAATAATACTAATATTACTAAAAAGTACAGCCTAACCCAATCCTATATAAGGTTGGGCTAGTCTACAATGCACATAATATAAATATGATAAAATCGCGTAATTATAATTATCAAAGTAATTCAATATTTTTATGAATGATTTACACTCAACAATAACGTAAAAATCAACAAGTTAGATTATCAAAATAGGATTTTCACCAATGCCCTGAAAGAAATAATAGGACTTATAGGACTGAAGAGATATGTCCATTCCAATTATACATAGAATAATGTTTGGTAGCTCAAGGATTTCACTCCCCGAATCCCCCTAATGCCCAAAACGACGTCGTTTTGGGCATTAGGAATTTTTTTTTTTTTTTTTTTTCTTCCATTTTCGATCAGCTCAGGAACAGGGGCGGGAGGAGAGAAAGAGAAGAGAGAAAGAGGAGAGAAAGAGAGAGGACCCTCCTTGTCGGCAGACCGACCGCTGATCAGCGACTCCGATCGTCAGTTGCCAGCCCTCGCATGCCTCTGCCGCCTCCGCCCTCGGCCTCCGCCTCCGCCTCCGCCTCCAGCCCCATTTGTTGGGTCCCCTCCAGTCCCTCCTCCTCCCCCTCCCCCTCCAGTCCCTCCTCCTCCTTCTCCGTGGTTCAATCTGCACAAAAAAAAAAAAAAAGAAGCCAAAAACGGCGTCGTTTTTGGCTTGGGGGATTTGTGGGGGAGGGGTTTCGAGCAACGTAGCACGACTGTTATACATAACATAATGGTACTTGGTTTACTGGAATAAAATGGAATAATTACTTGTTAGCTGTCACGACCCAAACCCGGCCCTATGGGTTTAGTATCAGAATCGCCAAGAATCCGTGATTACTGGAAGGCCCGCTATGATATCTGATAAAAGAAACAGTAGTACTGGCGGAAGCCAATGCGATAAATAAACAATGTCCAATGAGTCATGATAGTCTATGCAAAAAGATTTTCCATACATATGCATATTAACAGTCGGTACAGAACAGTATATACAATATTTACAACCACTCAATATAGGGACTTAATCCCTACTTAACAGTACAGTAAACATTCAGTCTATACATTCGATTTAGTTATTACAAAACAGTAAGACAGTACAGTAGGGGAAATACTAAAACACCCCTAAGCCTTGGCAAGGTAGGCTCGGAACCTCACAGTGAGGCACATAGGCTGGCTTGACAAAACTGAAGTAACCCTGACGCTTCTAGCCGCGGTCTGGTGCCTGTACACCTACATATGTATATGAGCAGTGAGCTAAAGCCCAGTGAATAATATAATGCGTAAAGGGGTTAAGAATAAATGTCCTTTCAATATTAAAACCAGTCATTTCAATCAGTTTATCAGTCATTCAGTTTGTGGCTCATATTTCAGGCCATAACAGTCATTCAGTTAAAATAGTGATGTGTGGTACATCCCTTGGCGTAAAGATAAGATGGTAGGTCTTAAAAGAGGGTCTTAACAGACCAAACGGTAAATGATGGCCATCAAGAGCGATCTGATATGATGGCGATATGATGCCAATTAGAGAACAAGACTGATGCTTGTGGATTCAAGAGGTGGCTCCCATTTGTAGCACTTAGTTCAGTAGATTCTAGAGGTGGCTCGATGTAGCACTTTGCTCCTTATCGATATCTGGGATTCAAGAGGTGGCTCCCCTTTGTAGCACTTAGCTCTGTAGATTCTAGAGGTGGCTCCCACTATAGCACTTTGCTCCATATCGGTATCTGAAAGTGGCCATCACAACGATGTGATGTAGTGGTTCCCAACTTGGGAACCCAGAGATCTCTCTGTCACGGTATGTGGATTCAAGAGGTGGCTCCTTTGTAGCACTTAGCTCCGTAGATTCTAGAGGTGGCTCGATTGTAACACTTTGCTCCAAATCGAAACAATAGGTGCGAGGATGCCCTAATGCGGTTCGTAATATAACTCATACGTTCATTTAGTATACGATGTCGATTCGATGGGCAGTTCAATTGATAGCGATGTCAATTCAAGAACGGTTGATTCGGTGAAACAATATCAATTGAGAACGGTGTCAATTGATAAGCAGTTGATTCGATTGATTCGATAGCGATTCGATAAAATAGACAAACTCAATAAGGTAGCGATCAATAAAGTAAGCGATTCGAAGATAATCATTTTTGGACATATCTTTACGATTGTTACTCACGAGTTACGGGCTCTGATATGCTAGAGCGTCTCCTCGTAAGCCAACCCTACACGATATCTGAGATGAACACACACTAAGCTATACAATTGGGGAAGATCAATAACTTACCCTAATTTGCCTCGGTGTGTTCTATATCTATATCCTCATTAAGATGCCTTAAACTAGGCCTAAGAATGCCTAGAATGGGATGAGGATGCAAAGATGCACTTAGAAAGTACTTTACAAAATTTCTTTGAAAATAAGGGCCTCGCCGGCGAGCCTTCCTTCGCCGAGCGAGATTCCAAAATCAAAGGCTTCGCTCGGCGAAATCCTTCGCCGGCGGTCGATGAAACAATAAAAATCTTGGATCTTTGGAATTTACGCTCGAGCCACCATTTCTTCGCTCGGCGGAGCTCTGAACAACGATGGTCGCTCGGCGAGGAATCCTTCGCCGAGCGAGGCCAAATGCGAATTTCAGTTGTCTTCCAAGCCCGAACCAAGCATTCTACCACTCAATACTCGACCTCTTGGGCCCAAATTCTGGGAAACACATCTCAAATCAATATACAACAAGTTTCAAAGCTCAATTTATGAATTCAAGCCCCAAAGGTGAGTCAATTAAAACCATTTTCAAACCTATTTTCAAGAATAAACTTCAAACATGTCATGCATGAGTTTTAAACCAAATTGGAGTTTCAAAGCTTGCTCAAATGAGCTCACTTCCTCAAAACAAGATGAAAACATGGACTTATGCATAGATATGAGCATGCATGTGACAATTAGCCATGAAATCAACTCAAAATGTACCAATACAAACATGCATGCATGATGTATGCTATAATCCAACATATTTGAATTAAATCATGACTTAGTTCTACAATGAAGCATGAATCATGCAAGAACTTGTTCAATATCAACAATTAGAAGGTGAATTCCTTACCTAGGTCTTCAATTACAAGTCTTGAGGTCCAATTTGCCAATTTACACTCCAATTCCACCATAATCAAGCTAGATCAACAAGTTGAGTTCCAATCTCTCACTCTCTCTCTACTTCTCTCCTTTTGGTCGGCTAGAGCAAGAGAAATGGCTGATGAAATTAGGTTGTTCAAGTGTAATACAAGTCTCTAATGTGTCTAGGATAGTGGCCCACTTAGTGGCATTTTGGTAAATAAACCAATTCAAACAATTTAACTCATTTTGATCTAATTTAATCATACCTAATCACTTTTCAATTAAATATACCATAAAATCACATTAATTATGATGAACACAGAACATCAATCAATTTCAGATTTGGCCGCCGATAAGGCCTTCAATTTGCAGTTTGATGCATACAATCAACAGAATAATTTGGCAGTCAAACAGATATATTATGCATTTAAACAGTTACAGTCAATCAATTTAATTTCGGATCTCAGTCAGTCAGTTCAGTATTTCGATCATTTTAATTATCGATCATAATCAATCCCAATTTAACAGTAATCAGTAGGTAATCGGTAATATATTGGTAATCAGTATGAGGGTTGTTACATTAGCTTTCTTATAAAATAATTATTCTGTTGCGCTCGTGAATGATGATTCTATTTATAATATATATATATATATATATATATTTTTTGATAAATCAAATATAAGAAATAATATTATGATGAAATGATTATTCTATTTCACTTCATTCATGTGAACCAAATAGAGTATAAAAATTTGTTAGTTTGGACATATTTGTAAAGGCCAATTTTTTTTTCTTCCTTTCTAGTGAATTTTTTCAATGTTGGCAAATTTTTAAATTTTTTAACTAATTTTATACTACAATGACTAATTTTGTAAATAATAAATAAAAATTTTACTTGTAATACAGTCTTTACTAGTTTGATGAATTTTAGAATCTTCTCCCTTTTAAATATTAGTAACTAGCCTATCACCCGTGCTATGCACGGGATAATTATAGATATTTTATATTTGTTTTAGATTTTTTTTAATATATAAATTATGTTTTTTTAAGATTTTTTACAAAAATAATTTAACAATCTTATCACTAACTATAGTGTATGAGAGAAGTTGAAAAATGTACTACAGTAATTATACATAGATTTTATCTATAATTATTTGTATGATGCGATTTTAAATGCTGATTAGGGGATTTTGACTAAATTAATAAATGCAGGCATGTGGAAAAATATGTGGATTGAAAAAATTTAATAAATATTGATCAGGGGATTTTGACCAAATCAATAAATGTTGAGATTTTTTTTTAAATAAAAAATAAAAAATATAGAAAATTCAGATTGAGATATTGAAGCTTTCACAGGTCTTGGGGATTAAAAATCCCCTTTTGCTTAATATATAGTATAGATAATATATATATAGATTATAAGATAAGAGAAATAAAGTACTATCTTATTATAATGGAGGAGATCTTTTTAAAAAAAATGTAGACATGAATGCCCTCCTATTTTATTACGTTTACAATTATCTATATATGTGAATTGTAATTTTTAAATATATATTTTTTTAAATGTCTTCTTTTTTTCTTTTTTATATTATATTAAAGTTTAATATTTTGATAACAATCACATATGTTGGATTTTTCAAGGAATTAAATGTCTTTTTTTTATTATATTATATTAAAGTTTAATATTTGATAATAATCATATGTGTTAGATTTTTCAAGAAATTTTTTTTATATTTGTTCTTAATGCATTAAAGTGTTATTATGAGGGATAATAATCATATGTGTTGGATTTCAAAGAATTTTTTTTATGTTTGTTTTTAATGCATTAAAGTGTTATTATGAGGATAAGACTTGAGAGTTGGGAGATGTTAATAAATACTAAGATTTTTATTTTTTTAAAATCAAAAAATCAAGAAATTAAGATTGAGAGATTGAAACTTTCACAAGACTTGGGGTTAAAAACTCCATTTTACTTAATATATAGTATAGATTTTGTTATAAGAACTTCGCCTAATATGCCATTTCTCCAACAAATTTGACCATTGTTTGCATCACTACCATCCAAATTTATGACTAATCTTAAGCTTGACAACTGCAAAAATCCACATTGATAAATACCAAAGAAAGTAAAAATATTAAAAGGGGCCAAAAAAAAAACATTCGCAGATGGATATTTTTGTGGTCCAAACAGAAGTAGAACACTCAAAAAGTTTTTGAATTTTTTTTTTTTTCTTTTGTATTTTTTTCATTTGGTATAATAAAAAATGAAATGCAATGAAAAAAAAATATTTTTCATGGTTAAAAGAAAAAAAGGCTTATTTAAATGAAAAATATTTGTCACTTTTAAAATGCAAAAAATATTTTTCATATTGAAGTCTTATCAATATTACCACATTACCACTGTCACCACCACCGCCTACTACTTCCACTCCACCAACTCCACCTCTGCCTATCATCACCACCCCGCCACCATTAATACAACTATTATTAGTACATTAGTCTCAATAATGCAACTAAATATAAGAAAATATTTTATGTTCTAAAATGTTTTTTGCGGAAAAATTGACATTCACTATTTTCAAAGTGAAAAAAAGAAGTAAAAATAGAACATTTTGAAACTAAATTTAAAATTGTCTACTTCCTTTTGAATAGAACATTTTGCCATGGGTTTTTGTCAAATTTATTAATAGATATTATTAATTGAAATTTTAAAAAATTAATACAATTGAAACTACAAAAATCAGATTAAGACGAGAAAATTACAAAATAATTTGTCCTCAAAATTATCTAAAGTTGAGCATAAATAATTGGGCAAATAGCATTTTAGTCGAACAATCTAAAAATAATTACACTGCAGGTGAATTTTTTTTTATAAAAATCTAATACGTTGGAAAGACTTGCATTATACACAGAAAAAAAAACTTACACTATAGAGAAAAATGTTTGGGACCCCACAAAAGGGGACCCTCATGACCTCCACTGATGTATAACCATTGATATGTTTAAAAAAAATTTAGAGTTGTGTCTGACAATAACATGAATGATTCAGATCCTTTTAAGAATTGTAAAATTATATTTTATGAAGGTCTCTATCATTCCTGTTTTCCCTAAATAATATCACACAACCCACGAAAGGGAGTGTTGGGAGGCCCACGACTACCACATTGGTGTGAATGGCCTCATATGAAAGTAAAATTGTACTTCCACACTGAACAAACAACATTGTGGTGTCTATTGGACCACACATCTTTGTCTCCCCTTGTCTTTTTTATTTCACAATTCTTGTTACTTTTATAGTGTCAAATTTTAGTCCTTATGTTCTATTTTCTATAAGTTTTTATTAGTTTCCATTTAATAAATCAAGTGTTTGTGGAATTAAATAATTTTATTTTGTAGACTAATCAATTCTAGTTTAACCATGTTGAGATCTTGCGAATGTTTAGAGAAGGAGAGTTACCCTTCAAATTCAAATAATTCCATGCTTTTCTAATACAAATTTAGGTAAGTAATGAAGCTAATGATTGGTTTAATGTCCATATATATATTTTCTATATAAATGCATAAGTACATCTCAAATTTATATTTTATAATATGATGACATATATTATAAATAGAATTGCGATTCTCTCTTATTGGATTAGAGGTGAATGTTGGATTTTAGTGGGCTCACATAAATTGTTTATATTAAAAAAATTTATTCAATTATTCATATAAAAAATTTATACTGATTAGACAATTATAATCACATAATAATATCACTTTTATATTTAAAAAATGAACAAGAAGTATGATTATGAGAATAAACTGTTTATATGGTTGTAATTGTCTGATTAATATGATTTTTTGTAAAAATAATCTTCTCTACTAAAAGCATCCAACATGAATAAGATAGCTTTGTAATGAGCTCGAATAAATCTAAGTAAATTTTTTACAAAATAAAATACAAATACGACGCAAAGGACA